>JAGFZM010000495.1:0-29904 GCA_017657215.1 Limnothrissa miodon | reverse complement strand
CACGCACACACATCTTTATACCTTCTTTCTTTGACTCCCCCACACATACTGGTTGCTAATTGGAGGGAAATGGGGTCTTCCTGCTGACTGCCACCCCCCCCCCCCCCCACCTCTCTCCCACCTCCCCCCCCCCCCCCCCCCCATCTATATCTTCCCCTCTCCATTCCTGCAGGTTATCTCTTCATACATATCTGTCAATCTTTCTCTCTTCATCCCTATGCAGACATCTCTATCTAACCATTTCTCTTTGTCTCCATCTCTCGTCTCTGTCATCTGCCCACCTCCCTCCCCCCCCCATATCATCATGCCCCCGTCTCTCTCTGTTTTACCACATCCTTATTGAGCACTAGGTCATGCATGCATTGCATTGATCATGTGTAGTAGAAACATGCTTTATGATTGTCAACACATGGCAGCTTTTGTGAGGAATCTTTATGTGCTCTTGAACAATACACACACACACACACACACACACACACACACACACACACACACAAATAATTAGAACACCAGGAGGGCACAGGGTACTGTAGGGGGATCAAATGACGACAAACTGCCACGTTTCAATAGATCCCTCTTTCCTCGGGCCCTCATCCCAAACAAGGGCGAGAGGCATTTCCTGTTCTATTGAGCACAATCCACTCCTTACCTGCACCGCCAGGTGAACATGTCTGTGCCTGCACCTGCACTGCACGCACCTCGGTGGAAAGCTCTCAGGGGTTGTGGAATCAAGCCACGGCAGGAGCCCGATTCTTGACTCTCGATCCGCGCCCATGACACCCGCTGTGTTGGATGGCCTTTATTTTGACTTGGAGGATTCCCCCTTGTCGCCTTCATGTTTCCAAACCACCCTTTAACATGGGCTCCTTTTTGAGAGAGAGCGAGAGAAAGAGAGCGAGAGAGAGAGGGAGAGAGAGGGAGATGAGGATGGAAGAGAAGAGCACTGTAACATTGATTTTCTTTTCAGTGTTCAGTATAAGAGCTCTTGACCTGATCTGACTCCTAAATAATCTGCTCTTTTCTGTGACTCCAGTGTGTTATTCTAACACACACACACACAGAGACAGTAGCATGGCTATAGGACTGCCTCACCCTGCAAGCCTCTAATCCTAGCCTGAGGAGAACAATGTGTGTCTGAACTGTGTCTGTGTGTTTTAGAGAGGGCGTGAGCAAGAGAAAGGGTGTGTGTGTGTGTGTGTGTTTGTGTGTGTGTGTGTGTGTATGTGTGTGTGTTCAATCATTGAACACGTCCCCTGTGCCACATCAGAGTGTTTCTCGGTATCAATAGCAGCATCCTGCCGCAGATTCCTGTAAGTTGCTTAGCATTGCTGCTATTGATTTTCCCATAAGGGAGCTAACTTCTTCAGTAGCCTCCGACACACACACATACACACACAAACACACACACACACCTCTGTATGTGCCTCACCGTCTGGGATTGTGCTGGATAGAGGCTCAAAGTACATGCTAATACATACACACACACACACACACACGTAGGCCTACCTACCAACCTTTCAAAATTCTTATAATATAAAGACCTATAAAAGGGAAGTGCACTAATAGTCATCAGAGATGTGGTCATGTGTGCCTGCACAGTACACATGCGCGCACACACACACATTATCTATCCAAACAATCGCCAGTACTAATACACCCCCCTATAGACCAGAGGACTCTTGCCAGGCACAGCATTTTCACAGCCAGGCCCCTATTAAATCCCATCCATGCCATTAATCCCCTCAGACAGACACACACACACACACACACACATAAGATATACACACACTTCTGTCAAAGACCTCTTCTGTGCAGGCATCACAAGGGTAGTTTGCATGCATACGCACACACGCACACACACACACCCACCCATGCATAGATTTTTGTTGTGTGTACTGTATATGACAAACAACTGATAATAACGTACAATTACTGCAGTTCTTTCTGTCTTTCCTTTTTCCTTTAAGTCCAATTGTGTCTTTCTTGCATCTCTCTCCACTCCATCAACACACGCTGGGCAGCAGTGATTTTATTGATTGCCAGGGTATCACATGCACACTTTGTTTGCACTGAGCGGAGCTGTCACTCGAGCTCAATGGGTTGTTTTTGCATTAGGCTACATGCACTCCGGTGCACTCCATTGAGTTGTGTTGTTTTGCATCAGACAATTTTTTTAATAAGAGATATTGTTTGTTGTGTAATGGGTAACGCTCTCCTTGTCACCTTTTATGGAGCACTATAATCAAATAAAGTTTTTCTGTATATTGTTTTAGTGTGTGTAATATACTGTATAAATATGTTTTTTTATTTATGTTAATGTTCTGTATTTGTCATTAGTTATTATTTATTCATAAATATTCTTTGTTTGTCTCTGTTTTTTCTTAGGTCAGGGTGTGATGGTCGCGCAGTGTAGGCACGAGGATGGAGTTCTGTGACTCCACGGACCATGAGGGCTCCCAGACCCAGCCTCCCTGGAGGCTCCCCCACCCCGGCCTTCTCCTTTTGCCCAAGGACCAGCCCCTCTCGCTGGGCGCACTCGCCCCACTCATCCCCTCTCCCCTGCTGCACCTCCAGAGCCCCAGCGCCGCGGCTGATAAGGGCCTGAGAAGACAGCCCACCGCAGGAGAGGGGGAGGAGAACAGAGGAGGAGCAGAGGAGAGGGGGAGAGATGAGGAAGGAGTGAATGGAATGGACCAGGGTTTCTTTGGGGGACATGCAGGAGGTGCTTTAGGAGCGGGAAGTGACCTTGGGGAGGAGGACTGTTACGACGACAATGAGATGATGGAGTTTGAAGAGGAGGACGAGGAGGAGGACATGGAGGGTGATGTGGAGGAGCTGGCGGGGGAGATTGTGTACCGGCCGGACGGTTCTGCTTTTGTGGTGGAGAACCTGAGCCAGCTGAGCCAGAGGGATGGTGAGAGGGGCACGCTAAGCCCACCCCCTGCGCCCCAACCCCCCCTCACCATCAGCACCTGCCACATCGCCGCCTCACTGGCTCCCTGGTTCCACCCGCCCTCTCAGAACCCCAACCAAACCCAGACCCAAATGCCGGCGCCGCCCGGGCCCACCCTGCACAGTTTCCGCGTGTTCCACTTGCAGGACGACGGCCTGCAGCCAACCAGCAACGGCCTACCCAAAGATGACTTCCTCTCCGAGGCCGCGGACGCCTCGTGCGGAAGGGCCCTGGGTCTCCCGGGGCGGCGGCCCATCCTGATGTGCTTCCTGTGCCGGCTGTCATTCGGCTGCGCGCGCTCCTTCACGCTGCACGCGGCCCGGGAGCACGCCGTCGCCCCGAGTGACCGCGAGCGCCGCCTGCTGGCGCTCAAGAACGCCTCTGCCATCATCCAGCCTGTCGCCCCCGCCAACCGGCCCCTCCTCAGCTTCCTGGAACCAAAAATCGGGAGCGGGTCGGCTCCCCCCACTGCCGCCCCCCACCCCCCTCACACCCAAACCCAGACTCAGACCCAAATTCCTACCCCAGCTCCCTGGCCTGCCAAAGACCCCCACCCCCCTCTGGGGCAGCCCCAAACCCTGCCTGAGTCGAGGAGCCGAGAGGGGGAGGGGGACCGAGGGACAGGGGGAGAGAAAGGACTCTTTCCGAGGGATGGAGTGATTGTGAGAGAGGAGGAGGAAGACGAGGAGGAAGATTACTTTGAGGAGGAGGAAGGGGGCGATGGGTTGCTCTCGGACATGGACGATGACGAGCACGGCAATGGTAGCAGCAGCGTTAGTGGTGGTGGCACCGGTGGTAGCAGCAAAGGCGGACTGAGGGAGGAGGCCCTCACAAACCAAAGCGATATTTCCAAATCTCCTTTGCTGGCCACCCCCACCTACACCCACACCCAAAGCTCCGCCCTCACCTCTGGCCTCTCCACCCCAGCAGGAGCGGCCGAGGGAACCAGCTTTACGCCCAGCGCAGCCCCCCCCACCAGCTTTAACTGCCTGCCCCGTGCTGCCCAGGCTGTCTCCCCATTGGGCGACGGCAGCGGCAAGGCGGGGTCGCCCACATCGGCGCCCAGAGACGAATGTGCCAACGGAGAGAGTGCCAACAACGCAAAACAACCAAACAACGGCTCGCCTGACGTAGCCACCACTAGCAGCGGCGGCTTGCAAAACCCTAGCCACTCACACAACCCCCACCACCACCACCACCAGCAGCAGCAGCCAGGACTGAGCTTCACTTTACCCAGGCAGGGAGCTCCCTCGGCGGGCTCCCCCGATGCCTTGGACATGGGTGGTGGTGGTGGAAGCATGGCAGACTTTGGTAGCAGCAGCAGCGGCGGGGATAGCGGTGCCCAGACTTCGCCCTACGCTATGGGCGGCTACCTGTCGGGCACGCACTCGCGCAACTCTTGCAAGACGCTCAAGTGCCCCAAGTGCAACTGGCACTACAAGTACCAGCAGACGCTGGAGGCGCACATGAAGGAGAAGCACCCGGAGTCGGATGGTGAGACGTGCCCATATTGCAGCAGCGGCCAGAGCCACCCCCGGCTGGCGCGTGGGGAGACCTACACCTGTGGCTACAAGCCCTTCCGCTGCCACGTGTGCCAGTACTCCACCACCACCAAGGGCAACCTCAGCATCCACATGCAGTCCGACAAGCACCTGCACAACATGCAGAACCTGCAGAACGGCGGTGGGAGTGGAGCAACGGGAACGGGCTCCGAGGCTGGACACTCTCACGGCTCGCGCGACGCCACCCAAGGCTATGGCAGCGTGCCCACGGGAGGCGGCGCGGCCTCGGCGTCCCCCTGCCCCACGCAGCCCAATGCACTGCACCCTCCCCCGCGCGCCCACTCGCAGCCACACCCGGGCCAGGTGGGGCCGCAGGTGGGGGGCACATGCAGCTCTCCGTCGCCCGCCAAGCCCAAGGGCCAGGCCATGTGGCGCTGCGAGGTGTGTGACTACGAGACCAACGTGGCTCGTAACCTGCGCATCCACATGACCAGCGAGAAGCACACCCACAACATGCTGCTGCTGCAGCAGAACCTGGCGCAGATGCAGCAGCACCGGGCAGGCATGCGGCTGGCGCTGGGTGGGGCGCTGGGGACTGCGGGCGGACCGGCTGCTGCGCTGCCCCCCACCCCCTCCGACGTGGACCTCTACCAGTTCTACTTGTCGCAGGCGCGCAACCTCAACCTGACGCTTGGCAACAAGGCCGACCCCATGGCTGCCGACGCCCAGTTCCTGCACAGCATCTTCTCCACACAGGACCTCTCCGGCCTGGCATTGACCCGCGGGGAGCAGGACACCGAGGTGCCCGTCTCCGACCAGCGCTCCAGCGCCCGCGACCCATCTCCCGTTGCCGTGGACCAGCTGGCGGCTGGCCAGCACCTGTTCCAGTGCGGCGTGTGTGAGCAGTTCTCGTGCGACAGCTTGGATGGGCTGGCGAGGCACCTGGCCACCCAGCGCTCGCTGCCCGAGTCCGAGTGGCGCACCACGGTGGGCGAGAGCCACCACTGCCGCCTGTGCCAGTACGCCACGCCGCTGCGCGCCAATTTCCAGCTGCACTGCCAGACGGACAAGCACCTTCTGAGGTACCAGCTGGCCGCGCACCTGAGGGAGGGTCGCGCCCAACGGCGTCGCCGCGGGCATGACAATGGAGGAGAGGAGCGCGAGGACGACGACAGAGACGTGGAGTGGTGGCTAAACAGTGTTAGCGTAACCGTGGGCAACCCCGTGCGACTCCGCTGCAATGCCTGCGCCTACGACGCCCCAAGTCTGGAGAAGCTGAAACTACACACCATGAACTCGCAGCACGAGAGCAGCCTCAGGCTCTACAAGGTAAGACACACACACACACACACACACACACACACACACACACACACAGTCCTCTACTGTTCCGAGGCCTCACACTTCCTCACACTGACATGCACTCAGAGTTACACCTACCTCCTCCCCCCATGTCTCTTTATGCAATCCAAAATGTATCCACTCCTAGCCAGAGAGTGTATTGGTGTATTTGGGCTACACTCAGTGGGGGGGGGGGCGGCGTTGGGGATTTCAAAGTCCCTCTGATATTTCAAATAATCCGCTGACACTTGAGCAGAAGCAGACAGATCTTCCCTATCACAGGCCTTGTTGAACAAAGGCTTCCAGGTGTTAAATAAGTTATCAGACTCCCTGAAGCTCAGCAGAAGCTTTGGCCCTTCTCTTTATTTCAACACACACGCACACACATACACAGACTCCTTTACCGTTCCGAGTCCTCAATCCCCCTCTATTCATGGCCGCCTTTGATCAGTATGACTGATTAACAGGTGTGCTTCAGAAAAATAGCCCGTGCTCCGAGAGCACCTCTGAGTGAGGCCCAGGTAGAGGTCGAAGGGCCACTGTGGCGGACACTGATTATCCCAGAGAGGTGGAGGTGTGCGTGGGGGAGCCTGCCACTCCGGCCCCTGGTCTGTGAGGCCTAGGTGGGGGTGGGCGGTAATTGAGATTGATTGGATGTTATTTTTTGCCTGCTGCTAATGCACTCCATTAGCCCAGCACATCCGTAATCAGTTTAGACTACACAGAGGTAAATGGAGTGGGGTTTCAGGGGATACACACACACACACACACAAAATCGTAACTTGGATACACACCGAAAGCACAGACACAGTTATTCAGATGAACATTTTGTTGTTTAGAACGTGCTCTCGCACGTGCAAATCTAGTAAGCATACAGGAAAAGGTCAGTTTGGATTGTGTAGCAATCAGGCATTGAGGTAAAGCTATCCAATAGGATTTTTGATTTCATTAGTAAGTATGAATTGAGAATCAACTATATCCAATATAGATAAGGAAGCTGTACAGCATAGTGTAAAGACATAATAAAAAAACACACTCTCAAGTCCTCTTTTTCTTAAGTCCATTTTAATGAATATGCAGAAATTATTTATTTTTTCAATTATTTTCATTTCCATGTAATTATCATCAAAATAGATGTTATTGTCAAATATTAACAAATCATACAAAAACAGTCCAACTAGTGGCCTGGATTGATATCAAATCTCTGTAATCTATTTCTAAATTAAAAAACACTTTCCCTTCAGTTTTATCAGTCAAAGGCAAAGAACCCCTCCCCCCACTTTAATAAAGACCTTCTGTGTCTGAGAATAGGTGTAAGTGGTTCACCTGTGCTGCATCTCAAGTGGGGGAGAGTGTTTGGTTCCAAATGTCAACTCTCTCCATTCACACACTCCATGCCACTCGCCTTCTCCTCCACTACCATGACAACACGCTGACCAATCATAGAGAAGGTTATTGGTGGCTATTTTTGGGCCACTCTTGAATTGTGGCTTGACCAGGTCGGGATTGCCTTTCGTTGACCTTATGAAGCTGAAACCTGACCCGGTGTGGACAGATTGGAGCCGTCTGTAGCACTCCGATTGCATCACAACAACTCTCGTGCTGAGGGAAAAAAAGGGAGGCTTTGATGATGGGTTATTGATTGGCTTTGATCAGCTGCACACTTCAGAAGTGCTTCTCAGTGTGGGGAGGCGGATGCAGCCAAACCACAAGAGCAGGTATGGATGCTCCTCTCACGCGGCTGGAGATTAGCCTGAACCAAGCGCCAGATTGTTTTGCCCACAACACGCTTGTTTAGGTAAGGCTGGAGCAAGGCGTGCACACGATAGAGTGCAGTAAAAAAAAATCCTATTTTTACCAGTAGTATTCTTGCACAACACACACACACAGAAGAGAGGAGAAGGAGGCTCCAACATGCTGCTGTGTCAAGGTGTTGAAAGAACTTCAAGGGATCAGAGAGGCATAAGCATTAAACTGAAAACGCACACGCATACACACACACACACTTACACACACACAAACTCACACACACACACACAAAGCCATCATGCTCTGTTTGCATTAGCATTTACAGTAAACCAGTGTGCACCAAATGAAACGAGTGCAGATGAGCGAGAGATAGAGAGTGAAAGAGCAGGGGAGAAAGAGATGGGAGGCAGTGAGAGAGGAGAGAGGCAAAGAGCTCTCTTCATTGATTTACCCTTCTCTCCGCTGTAATGTGTCTCTTGTTTACATTCCATTGCCTTGGTTATGGGAAGGGAGTTCAATAGTTATTGCATTATTTAGTGTTAAAGAGACCCAGACTTCAGCAAGGGTCAAACAGGACAAGGCTGCTCCTCTCAGGGTAGCTCTCCTCCTCTCGTGTCCTTTCATCACCTCTCCCCCTCCTGTCCTCTTTTCCTGTCTTCTCTTCCCTTCTTTCCTGTAGTATTGTCTACTCTCTCATTCTCCTTTAAATCCTTTGCTTCTGGCATCTCCCTCTTAGGTTTGGATTATATATCATTTGCGCACTTAAATTCAACTCGCTCTCCCTCTCTCTCTTTCTCTCTCCCTTCCTCTCTTTCTCTCAGTATTTCCAGCAGTTAGCCGGGGATGTGGACGAGGGGTGTATCTTCCACTGTTTGCTCTGTGACTACTCCACTCCATCCAGCCTCTCTCTGGTGCAGCACTCCCATTCGCTCAGTCACCAGCGTGGGGAGGGGCTGCGGCGCTTCCAGCGAATCCAGAGAGGCCTGCCAGAGGAAGAGGAGGAGCTTAGTGCCATCTTCACAGTGAGGAAGCCCCCCACACCAGCCGAAGGTAAGAGAGGGAATGTCCGTTCACAATAGCTCATTCACATAAACACAAAAGCACTAATACGCTCTATATCTTCTATTTCATTCATCCGACTTCATCTCTTTATGCTTCTCTGGCTGCATGGGCATTTCTAGTCTAAACACCTGTAATTGCCTCCAATCCTTGTACACATCAACTGTGACCTTTTCCAAAGAGTTCAAGTTTTTCTTAAGTGTTAAGTAATTTACCAGTTTGTTTGTTTTTGTTTATTTGTTTAGGGTTTTTTGGCCAACTTAACACCCCACTCCTCATTAATTACCACCTTTGTCAGGCATGTGACTGGGCCCATGTGTAATTTAGGGTCCTCAGCATGCTCTGAGCCAAAGCCTTTTATTAGCGTCTGTTAATGACAGGTCAGGGAGCCTGCTTAAGACAACAAAGAGGGGAGTGTGTGAACATGCCGAATTAAAGCGCTAAACAAGATGGAGCAGAGAGGAACCAGGGGCTGGCAGAGGGGGCTGGCAGCGAGCAGGAGAGAGGGGTTGGTGGGGGGGCGGCTCCCAATATGGAGCGGAAGAAAAGGAGCGTGCGGCCAGGACAATTAGCTCTCACATTCAGGGCCGCTAATGACCAGCCCACCAGAGAGACAAGCTGGCATCCTGTCAAAGAGACGCCATTGTGTGAACACACAGAGAGAGGAAGAGAGAGGGAGAGAGAGAGAGAGGGAGGGAGAGAGAAGAAATGTGACCGATCCTAAAGGAAAGAATGGTGTGAGGAAAAGAACAAGAATTTTAGAGAGGCAGAGAGAAAGAAAGAGAGAGATCGGGATGGGTGGTGGAAAAAAGAGAGAGAAAGCAGCAGGCGAGAGAGAGAGAGAATGAGGGAACAGAAAGGGGAAGGATGGAGGCGGAGGCGAAGGGGTCCAGGATTTGTCACGCAGACAGGCTGAGTAGGAACTATCTGTGGAATGTTATTTTTCCTGCTTGTTAAAATGCAGAGCACCTGCGAACATGAGCCTTGTCTGTCGGGAGACGGAGGGAGAAAGAGAGAGATTGGCAGGGAGAGACGTATGGAGGGGAGGTGGGGAGGGAAAAAAGATGAAATGAAAAAAGGGGAGAGAAGGGCAGGGAGAAGAGAAGAGAGGAGTGGAGTGGAAAGGAGAGGAGGGTGAGGCTGTGCTTGTGAATACAGCCCCCTGTTGGGCCTTGGGCTTGCTGGCCTTGATCTCCCGACACAGGGATCTTGGGAGCCGATAGGGCAGCTTGTGCTGAGCCCATTCTTCACCACACACACCTCCTGTCCAATAGCATACATTGCACATCGCTCACTCCCCTTGCCCAGAGAACAACATAACGTTAAGACAAAACAAACAAAATAAAAAAAAAAAAGAGAAACAACATGTTTTTTTTTCGTGCATAGAGTTCTGACGTGTATTATTTTATATGTATTTTTTATGTATAAATTTCAGGTCAATTTCTGTGTTTTAGCCTTACTGAAATAGAAAAAATAAATTCTAATGTCAGCTGTGGGTTTAAACATAACTTAACCAAAAGCCGTTAACTAGCAAATAAGCTTCAAGCAAAGGTCCCATGCAGTTTTGTCAGGCTTTAAAACCCACCTCTGATCCTGAGTCTTTTGGACCTTAGAAGTGCAGTGAGAGGATGTGAGGACTTGAAACATCTGAACCTAACATCGAACAAAGGGATCATCTCTCATAATCTTTTAAAACCAGCACGAAGCCAAACGACTGGAAATTGTCTCGAGTGGGGAATCGAGCTGAATATCGGCCCAATTATTCCTTATTGTGAGCCGGCGGAAGAGAAAGCGGGGGGGGGGGGGGGCTGAGCGAGGAGAAAAGAAGGGTTAAAAGAGAGAGGTGGGGTTATGGAGAATGCCAGATGCTTGCCAGGTATTGATTGTGTTAATTGATATGCCAATATTCACACTCGTTACAGCTGCTAGTGTACGTGGGGAAGGGGGGGTGGGGGTTGGGGTCTCGGCTAATGAGAGCGGGGCACTGATCAATGCCACCGATAAAGACCTCGGATGCTAATGAGCAATGGGTTAATGAAACATCACCAATTAACCCACACCAATTATCCTGTGGCCTGGGAGGACAGGCTCTTGTTTGACTGGGCGTGGGTCCAGGCAGAGATGGAGAGGGAGCCAAAGGGGCCCCAGATAAATGGGCTGGATCTGTCTCATTCTCTGGGCTCCTTGTTGTTGTTCAAGCACACCTTTTCTGTTCTGCCTTTGCGCTGCTGTTCTGATCATCCATCAAATCTGTAGGAGATCACAGAGGAGCGCTGTGCTGTCGTGAAGACGTGTGGGTCATGGTTGCTCAGACGATCTTTGTATCGGGACACTCAGTCACTGCATAAAGGCTAAATACAGGTGTTTTTTCTTCTTGTAATGATTGTGTGTGTGTGTGTGTGTGTGTGTGTGTGTGTGTGTGTGTGTGTGTGTGTGTGTGTGTGTATATTGTGAGCAGTCTGTATGGCGTGTGTGTCTGTGTGGCAGTTTCTGTCTGTGCGTGTGTGAGACTAGTAAACACGTCCCAGTCCGTCCCTGATTCACACACTGCGGTTCACCCGGAGACCTGCCGTCTTTGGGAAATGTTCCTGTTGACTGTCCCACACTCCTCCCCTGTCTGCCCTCATATGCAGAGGGGTTCTTGTCCACAATTATCACACGCGCACACAGACACACACACACACACACACACAAACACACATACACTCCAGGCTCCAGTAACCTTCAGAATAATTACAAAGTGTGTTTGAGTGTGTGTGTGTGTGTGTGTGTGTGTGTGTGTGTGTAGTGTGCCGAGGCCACCCTGCCCGTGCTTGGCCAGGTGTTGCATTCGTGCTGGAATGCTGCGAGGGCTGCTATTGCCGCTGGCAACTCAGCCTCCGCCGCAGCCTTGAACACATAATGACAACTTATTATCTGTACCGCAGTGCATTGTGGGCACTGTGATGACACCCGGCTTCGATAACAGGAAGCAGCTGCAAGGACTTAGAGACACAAATGCACGCCCGTGCGCGCGCACACACACACACACACACACACACACACACATATATGTTGAGATTTGTGGAATTGAAAAACAGAGCTTAACACATTCCCTGAAATCCTGTCCAATTTAAATTTCACACCACTATTATTCCTGGAATGTATGCATTGATTGTGTGAATGAAATTGAAATTAGGCTTGTTTCTCTATTTCTGTGTCTGCCCTTATTGCCGCGCAAACACTCCACGGTAGCAGATGCCACAGAGCTCCCAGAGCACAGAGATTACACTAGAGCTCCACTTGTGTGTTTGTGGATAGTAGCACAGTCTCTTTACCAACCCTGTCACTCTTGACAGGAGGAGTGTTTGCGTGTGCGTGCTTACGTGTGTGTGTGTGTGTGTGAGAGAGAGAGAGAAGTGTTCTCCTGCTGGTCACGCTTAAATAAACAGTGGCTTTAGTCGATCGGAACATCAGAGACGCCGATAGCTCCAACCGGTCAGGGTGGCGGCTCTGAATGAGTGGGCTATTGATCCCTGTCGGAACTCCGGGGCATTCCCTAATTTAAAATCAATAGCAGATCAATGACTTTGGGCATTAGCATACTGATCTGCCAGATTACCAGTGAAGTGAGGTGTAGGCTACTGAGCACACTGTGTGTGTGTGTGTGTGTGTGTGTGCGCGCGTGCATGTGTGCATGTCTTTCGGAGAGAGAGGGAGTGAGTGTGGAGTCTATTATGTCCAGTTTAATGGACTACACTGCCCTGTCACGACTTCTGCTAAGCTGGACATGGACATCTATCCGTCCCAGTCCAGTAGTCTAGTGTCAGCCTTTTTCTTCAAGATACCAGCAATACCTCCATGGCTTTGCTGTTCTCTCTTTCTTACTCTCTCTCTCTCTCTCTCTCTCTCTCTCTCTCGCTCTCTCTCTCTCTCACACTGTTCATCCTCAGAGCTCATTGTACTCCATTACGCTAATTGCTAATAGCTAATCTCTGACACTGAGTGGGACCTAGGAAAAGTTGATGCTTACCTTTTCATTTCTCTGTGTGTGTGAGCGAGAAAGAAAGGGTGTTTGTGGAGTCAGCAGCACACTCCAGCTAATCTCTCATTTAGCTAACACGGTTTTAAGGTGGAGAGCATTAAGCTAACATGTTGTGTTTTAGCCAAATCACTAAGTGATGTGGCAGGCTGAGGGGTGGACAGCGGAGGGAGCCGACAGGCAGGGGCATCCACACACAAACACACACACACACTTGACACACACACCCTTCACTTCCCTTTCCTTCCCCTCCCCTCCCCTCCCTGCTCACGTCAGCACAAGCACTGTTTGGAGCTAATGGCCAGGCCTTATTATGATAATAGGGGAGATATGAAGCTTACCTTTTTAAAAATAATCACATTACTGCCCGTGTAAAACCTAAAAGGCTTTGGCTGCCCTAGCCTGTCTGTGGAATATTGCTGCATAGCTTGTGTGTTTGATAATACACATGGTGTGTGTGTGTGTGTGTGTGTTATTTACCGCATGTGTGTAGACAAAGACATACACAAACAACCTTGTTTTGTGGCTGTGGGTGCATGTATTCTGCGTGTGTGTGTGTGTGTGTGTAGGTTCATGTAGTGTGTGTGCAGACGGAGCAGGTGTAGGCTAAGGCTCTTTGACAGTTTCAGGTTGTGTGTTTCATGCTTGTGTGGCCCTGATGAAAAACCAATAGCCTGTCTGGGTAATTGGTGCGAAGATCGCCTCCAGTGCTTCTAGCACCGCTCCTGCAAAGATTCCTTTCTTGTTGCCATTCTTTCTTTGTTTCTTCCCTCTTTGTCTATCATTCTGCCTTTCTTTTTTCTTTATTTTTTTATCTTTTAATTGTTTTTCTTTCCCTATTTGTGTTTATTTTTTTCTTCCGCTTCTGCTGTGTCAGTGGCTTTTTATTTTCTTCTTTATTTTATTTTTTTATGTATTCCTTCTTCTTTCTCTGCATCTTTACTTTCTGGTTTTCTGTGTTTGTATAGATACTACCCAACCCCTCCTCGTCCTTCTCTTTGTCTCCCCAGCTCTCATTTTCCGAGTCACTTGCACATACTTCAGCCTGGCTATGATTGCCCTGCCATGACAACCTTGATGTTTTTTTTTTTTCTTTCTTTCTTTCTTTCTCTTTCCCCCCCCCCCCCCCCCCACACACACACTAATGCACACACTTTTTTCTCTCCTTCCCTCATTCTCTCTCCACCCTCTCTCCCTCTCTCTCCTCTCTTCTCCCCATCCCCCTCTCTCTTCGTCCTTCCCTCCTGCGCAGGCAGACAGAGGTGGACAATTGCTTCGTGAAGAAAGCAAAATGGCAGAGAGGGGGGTGGAGAGGGGGAAAGAGAGGGAGGGAGGGAGGGAGAGAAGAAGAATGGAGTTTGAAGCAGAGCTCCTCATCCCCTGTCTTTTCTTTCTGTGCAGTGAAGTTTAAACCTTTTGCCTGAAGCCGTGTGTGTGTGTCTGTGTGTGTGTGTGTGTGTGTGTGTGTGTGTGTGTGTACACTCGCATGTGCTTTTAGAGTTTGAACATGAACACAGGCGGCAAAAGAACAGCAGCATTGGTCTTTCCCATGTTTTTGTGAGTGTGTCTGTGTGTGTGTGTAAGGTCTTTGTGTGCATGAGGGCCTTTTGTGTATGATGTTTACCCCTAGAAGGCAGAGAGATGCAACTGAATGCTTACTGTACAGTGCAATTACTAAACACACACACACACACCTTATAGCACATTCTGCTATACGTCAGCGTATGCCTTAAAATGGGCCAACCCATTGTCCCCTTCCATGGATTTCTAGTTCCATAATCGATTACAGGAGGAAAGACATGCTCAGGCAACTTCTTTTAAGAATCTTTCTGACATTATTTGCCATAATAACTATTTAGTCAGATGTGTTAACTCAAAAGCGGGATACATCACCATTTTGATTGTTTGCAGATTGGTGTTGCAGCTGTAAATAGCTCTAAAATATCTTGGTGTACGTGAGGAAACTTTTTGTCGTGCAACAAAAGGTCAGAAAAAGCCAAATTGCCCTGACGGCGCACGTGAGCTTGATTTGGTGTATAAGCCGTTGAGGTTTATTCATACGCTACACCGCTATTTCCATGAGTGTCAGCGGCGGCTGGAGAGCTGAGGCATGACGTGGGGGACACAGCCCTGAAATGGATTCTGTCAGGCTGACCCCCGGTGACCTTTCCTGGGCATTATCTCTGCTGAAGTGGCCAGTAAGCCCTAGGGGGTCAAATTAAGAGTTACTGTGGAAGCCAGGCTTCTCTCTTTCGCTCCCTTGCTTTTTCATTCTCTTTCTCTCTCTTTCTCTCTCTTTCTCTCGCTCGCTCATTCTCTCTCTCTCTCTCTCTCTCTCTCTCTCTCTCTCTCACTCTCTCTCTCTGTGTCCCCCCTTCTCTCTCTCCATACAATTGCCATGGAGAATGGAATGGGGCGGGGGGTTCTGAGAGTATCTCCTGCTGTTTGTCATTAAGTCTAAGCTTTATCCCCCCCCCCTCTCCCCAGCCCATCAACCCTATCCCACACACACAAATGCACATGCACACCGTCCCAACACCGTGGAGATGCATAACACACTAAAGGGTGGTCGGGCGACAGGGTGTGTACAAAACAACTCAAGTCTATATGGATTGTGAATTCTGTAGGTTTAGAAAAGTGTGTGTGTGTGTGTGTGTGTGTGTGTGTGTGTGTGTTCTGGAAAGATTCTGTTACATGTCTGCTAAAAAAAAAATGCTCCTAACACCAAAGGTGTTTTTTTCTGCCAACACAGTGAAACAGAATCTGAGCTGACTTATTTGAGTGAGCCTTTTCTTAACCGATACCCTGTTCGCAGTGTGTGTGTGTGTGTGTGCGCGCGCGCATGTGTGGGTGGTTGTTTGAATCTGTTTGTGTTTCTTCTCTCTCACTCATGCTCATTGGATGCTGCTCATCCATGCATGTAGAGGGTGACCCCTATGGGTCAGATTGTGTTCCTGCAGCCTCTTGGCACAAAAGGATGAAGGCAAAGCGCCTTAGCGAAGAGATTACCTTTTGTATTACTTTTCTCTGTCTGATTTCACTCTCTGTCATCAAAGAGACCTTATTATTAAAAACCTTTTTTGTTATTCAAAAGATAATCATGTTGTCTTGTTTTGTTTTGTTCGCCCCCTTCCAGGAGACCAGGGCGAAGTGGAGGCTCCCACTGAGAGCTCTGCAGAGCTGAAGGAACAAACTAAAGCCGCTGCGAAAGGGGGAGAAAAGGAGATGACCCGGGGCTCAGGTAAAGCATGGGATAGGGGTGCTTTTGAGATAATAAGATGTGGTATTCCAGTCACATAGTGTTTGAGGATGGATTTTAAGACTTTTCTTCAAAATGTTGTGTGTGTGACTCTGTGTGTATGTGTGTGTGTGTGCGCGGGTCAGAGGGTGTTAATTGTCAATCTCTCTGTGTGTGTGTGTGCGTGTGTGTGTGTGCTCACAAGATCGTAATGGGGCTTAGGACTACTCTCAGTGTCCCTATCTCCTGTCCATTAGTCCTGATAGAAACAGACAGGTTAATGAAGTGACTGTCTGTAAGTGAGTGAGAGAGAGAGAGTGTGTGTGTGTTTAGAGCTGTAGATCTGCACAGGTCTCCTGCATTCTGTGTTTTTCAAGTAAACAGGATGGAATCCTTTCCACCCCTTTTCAGTCTGCAAGGTCTGATCTGAAGTGACCAGTAGATGTCACATAGTAATATTCACGCAGTGGAAAAAAAAACTACAATATAGACTATTTTAATAAGCTGTTCCAACAGGTCCACCTTGTTTCATTCCATATGTCCAACATTTAACAGTGCAAATATTTTTGCGATAATATAATATAAATTATTATAATATAATTTTTAAGCATTGTGTTTATTTTTGTCACTGCAATAGTCTTGTCACACTTCACAAAAGGAATAGAAAAATGTACATGATGGATTATTATATTTCAAGGAGGCTCATTTTGGTATAAGACTGTAAAGACCTTAACAGAAGCATAATCATATATGTATATTTAACTTGATCTTGGTTGGCATTTGGTATATCTGGAGAAAAACAAATTCTCTTGTTTATTTTCAGAAGAAGACCCAACCAGCCTGTCATGTTTTTCTATTCCACTTGTACTGTTGAACAGCAAATGTTAAAAATTAAATGATCCTGTGGTTATTGTGGACACTTTTATTGTAAATAGAACTTTCTTAAATTCTTTTTTATTCTGAAAAATGTGTGTATGTGTTCAGGGACATTTTGACACAATAAAGACTGTGTGTTTCCCTCTGCAGGTTCCTCAGATGGAGAATGGGAGCAGAGTGATGGCTCTCCTCCACCCAAACGGCCCAGCTCCCGTGCCAGTGTGTCCAACAGCCCACCTTCCTCAAAGAAGCCCCAGACTGAGACCACAACCACTGAACAAGTGAGGGCCTGAAACACACACACACACACAGGCTCTCACTTCTTTCATATCCTTCTCTTCCTGTGACCCTCTTACACACATCATTCATTTGCACTGAAGTAAGGGTCCAAAGAAACCTATGTATCTAATCTTTCTCCTTACTTTTGCCTTAGCACACATTGCAGACACGCAGTCTCAAACTCTTGTTTCAGACATCTCAGGCTTTCAGGGATTTTTGGTACCACTTGAGTAGAACAGTACAGATAGTTTGTTGAAATTCAAGTCCAGTCTGCTGTTGAACCATTTACTAAATATTATCTGAAATAGACTCTTAAGCACTTTACTAATGGATTGTAAATGGAGTGACTGTATAGACCACCAGCATCCACAAATTGTCTACACGACAAGCATTTTTAGTCAACTATGGCATTTTATAATATCATATAATCCAGCATTTGTTTTGTGAGTGTTACTGAACAACCTGTTTTCTGGGGCTGTGTCCTTTGGTTCAGATGCTGCAGTGCCCGTTCTGTCGGTTCAGCCACTCGGACCTCAGTGTCCTGCGGGGGCACGTGATGACCCAGCATTCCCTGCAGCCCACCCTGAGGTGCCCGCTGTGCCGTGAGATGCTGGGCAGCGTCTCGCTCCTGCGCACACACCTGACACATGTGCACAACGTCACCTCCGACTGTACCAACAAGCTCATCAACACGGTTAGTCTGTGTGTGTGTGTGTGTGTGTCTTTGAATGCAAGATGAACATTACTTTTGACAGACTTCATCTCCATGGTGCGCTCTGAGATTATGGCCTGTCTGTCTGTCTGTCAGCATCTTTTTTAAAACACTTAGAGGCGTTGAGAGTCTTTGTTGTGGCTAGATGTATGGCTTCATCAGAAAAGGAAGTTGGATTCAGTTTATATGAAACTGAACCAAATAAGACCAGGCCAAGCTAGCAGCAGATAGCTTTAAAATAGAGTGCAAGAAACAGAATAAATTAAATTGTTAATGTTTTTATTGTGTACAGCAGACAGCAGACGGTCCTGAAAGTAAAACCTCTTATTTCCCTCCATCATAGCTGTATTCTTTCATCTCTTACTGACTGTTCTTTTTATTCACCCTTATTCAACCTTTCCCTCTCTCTCTTTCTCTCTCTCTCTCTTTCTCCTTCTCCTGTCACTCTACATTGTTCTCCCCTCTTCTCTCCCCCTCTCTTTGCCTCTCCCTCTCCGTGATAGGGTCATGAAAATAATTGTGCTTCATTAATTCTGAGCCTGGACTAGGTGATTGCCGTTATGAACTGTGCTTGCCAATTATGTGCTCTAAATTAAAACTGACCTTGAGATGCTCCCTGTGTTTGCCTCCTGACGCATAATGAAACCCTCTTCTGGAAACGCTCCCTTTTGTAATGGAAATGTCGGCCATTTTAGTCTGTTGTGTGTCTCGCCCCCTGTTCCCCCCTCCTATCCAGCAAACCTTTTCTCCTCCTGTGTCTCATTCACAATCTGTACCTCTACCTTTCTCTCAGTCTACCTTTCTGTTTTTCTTTTTTTTCTTTCTTTCTTCCCTTTGGCCCTTTCTGCAACCGGATGCATGTTATATTGATTTGCCATTTTTCTTTTTTTTTTGGTAAAGAAAAGCCCAGTTGACTGAAAGGCGAGTGAAAATGATGTGGCTTTTTGATCCTTATTTCACTAAGCGTGTTGTGATTGACTGAGGAGAGCTTCCTGTCGCACTTGACCCCTGACCCTGATGGAGGGACTCTCCCGAGATGAGACCCCCATCTTGTAGGGGCTGTGAAGGGGTTCTCTTCCCCGGCTCAGCCTTAATGCACGTTGACTTCTCCCTCGTCTAAGGGCACAGGAGACAAGCCCGTAAATCAGACATTACTGCCGCCGGGCTCAAAGCATCTGTAAAGGTACTGCCGTGTAATTAATGCTCACCAGCTCTTTATGGTTTCTCTGGTCAGGTGATTGCCTCTGATGTGCTGCCTGCAAGTATGTTTACGCCAGTTCCCAACCAAGAAAAAGAGGGCTCCAACTCAAACATTGACAACACAAAGAAACTACATGGTTTGTCTCATTCACAACATAATTTTCATCTTGAATCAACAATATATATATATATATATATATATATATATAATAACTGCTGTTAAAGATAATATTGGGATATTAATGATATTAATGTTACTATTTATTACTGTCATTATTTCTGTAACGAAAATATCTGACCTTTCTGAGGTTTTGTGTGATTATTTTTCAGAAGACTCAAAGGCAGACTTAGATAAAGGGAAGTCTCCAAACTCTGAGGTCCAGAAACCTCACAGATCCCCTCTAGAAGACTCAGAGTCCACAAAAGAGAACACAGCAGCCTACCCATGCTGGCAGAAAGGCTGCAGCAAAGTCCTCAAGTCCTCTGCTGCCCTGCAAGCTCACATTAGCGAGGTCCACAACAACCAGAAGAGCCCAGGACCAGTGTCGGACCGTCATGTGTACAAATACCGTTGTGGCCAGTGCAGCCTGGCCTTCAAAACACCTGAGAAGCTCCAGCTGCACTCGCAGTACCATGCCATTCGGGCGGCCACCATGTGCTGCCTCTGCCAGCGCAGCTTCCGCAGCCTACAGGCCCTGCGCAAACACCTAGAGACAAGCCACCTGGAACTGAGTGAGGCCCAGTTGCAGCAGGTCTACGGGGGGCTGCTCATGAATGGTGATGCCCTGGCCATGGGTGACATGACACTCGGAGATGAGCAGGGATCCTTCATGGACGATGGCATTAAGGATGCAGAAGAGATTGACCTGGAAGAAAAGCATAGCTCCAATGGCAGCAGTGGTGAGTCTATGCTAATACAGCAAGATGATGCCGGGAGTGAGATGAAGCGAGCTAATCTGCCTTTTAGAAAAGCCACAAATCTCACAATGGAAAAGTTCCTGGACCCGCAGCGACCTTTCAAGTGCACGGTTTGCAAAGAGTCCTTCACACAGAAGAACATCCTGCTGGTGCACTACAATTCTGTGTCTCACCTCCACAAAGTCAAACGCTCTCTCCAAGACTCCACAGCAGGAGTACCTGAGTCCATCAGCAGCACAGACCACAAACCCTTCAAGTGTAACATCTGCAACGTGGCCTACAGCCAGAGCTCCACTCTGGAGATCCACATGAGGTCAGTCCTACACCAGACCAAAGCCCGTGCTGCCAAAGTGGACCCTTCTGCCAGTCCTGCCTCTGCTAATATTTCCTCAGTCAGCACTGGCGCATCCCCCAGTAGCTTGTCCCTTAGCTCTGCCACATCTCTAAAGATAGCCACAGCCACAAGCTCTGCATGTAGCTCGACCTCCAATGCTCCTATGGGAGGCCAGCAGAGCAGTGATGGCCTTTTCAACACCGCAGGTCACACTGCCAGCCACACTTCAATTTCTGAGAACCACGAGGCTAAGAGGAAGAGGCTAGCAGACATCATAGCCTCCACTGCACAGCAGCAGCAACAGAAGCTGCTTCAGCAGCAGCAGCTAGCACAGGCCCAAGCACAGCTTCAACAGGAGCTGCAGCAGAAGGCAGCACTTCTTCAGTCTCACCTGTTCAACCCAGCACTGCTGCAGCACTTCCCCTTGACTCCAGAGGCACTCCTTCCACTACAACAGCAGCAACAGCAGCTACTGTTTCCCTTCTACATCCCTGGCGGGGACTTCCAGCTGAGTGCAGAGCTGAAAAATGCTGCCCTGAATCTGGCCAACTCTGCCAGTTTGGGTTTGTCTTCCCAGCTTGGCCTAAGCCCAATTGAGGCAGTGGTACAGAGGGAGAAACCAAGTACGAGCATGAGCACACCTAAGCAAGACCTTCCAAAACCACCTATGCCGCAAACTCCAACCACATCCCAAGCTGTGAGCCATGCTGTCCCTAACCAAGACGGTGGAAAAACTCAGACACCTAAAATTCAAACAGAGGCCAGTATGCTGGAGCAGAGCAAGAAAGGGGAAACTGAAAGCTCAAATTTTGTCAAGGCCACAGAAAAGGCAGATGGTGAAAAACGCAACTCTGGGGAGTGTCAAGAAACAAAGAACTCAGTGAAAGAGGTCAGAGTAGGATTCATACCACCCAGGATTTCCCATGATGCTTCTGATAATGCCTCAAGGGCTTTGTTGGAGAACATTGGCTTTGAGCTGGTCATGCAGTTCAATGAGAGCAAGCAAAGGGTGCAAAGGAAATTTGCTGAAAATATAGCTATTACTCTTAGTGAGTCTGATTCAAAGGACATGATGGATCCCCTCCAGGGGAAGCTGCAATGCACATCCTGTCACAAGTTGTTCTCAAACAGCCTTATACTGAAGAGCCATCAGGAGCATGTCCACCAGACTGTCTTTCCTATAGAGACATTGGAGAAGTTTGCCAAAGACTACAGGGATCAGTATGACAAACAGTACCCCTTGAGGTCTCTCACTCCTGAGTCTCCCCCTACTCCTCCACCTCCTCCACCACCACCACCTCCTCCAAAGGCACCCACTCCTCCCAGCTCCCAGGCAGCCCAGCCACCCCCTACTTCAAGTTCTGCTCCCTCAACCCCAACAGTTGCCCCTTCAGTAGTCTCTGCTCCACTACCAAAAGCACCAACTCTTCCGCCCCCACCTCCTCTCTCCTTGCCTGTGGACCTTCCACTTTTCCCCCCACTCATGATGCAGCCCATACCCTTGCCAACTCTTCCCCCTCCTGTTTCTGCCTCTATGCCTGCCATGGATGTTGGTCTCCCCCACGACTTGGCTCAACTTTATCAGCAGCAGCTCAGTCCAGCACTGCTGCAGCAGCAAGGTAAGCGCCCTCGAACACGCATTACTGATGACCAGCTGAGGGTTCTCCGCCAGTACTTTGACATCAACAACTCTCCAAACGAGGACCAGATCAAAGAGATGGCAGACAAGTCTGGCCTGCCACAGAAGGTGATTAAACACTGGTTCCGCAACACACTGTTCAAAGAACGCCAACGCAACAAGGACTCTCCTTACAACTTCAACAACCCACCAACCACCACTTTGGAAGATGCTAAGGTAGACTCTAGGCCTCCATCTCCTGAGCCCTTGAGGTATGAATCGTATGGGAGCAAGAGATCCTCAAGGACACGTTTCACTGACTACCAGTTGAGGGTCCTGCAGGATTTCTTTGATGCCAATGCCTACCCGAAAGATGATGAATTTGAGCAGCTCTCCAATCTGCTAGGCCTTCCTACTCGTGTCATTGTGGTATGGTTCCAGAATGCTCGTCAGAAGGCTCGCAAGAACTATGAGAACCAGGGTGAAGGTGCCAAAGACAACACTGAACGACGAGAGATGTCCAATGACCGCTACATCCGCACTGCCAACCTTAGCTACCAGTGCAAGAAGTGCAGCTTGGTCTTTCAACGCATTTTTGACCTCATCAAGCATCAGAAGAAGATGTGCTACAAAGATGAAGATGATGAAGGTCGATATGACAGCCATGACGACTCAAATGACTTGAAGCAAGAATACTATAGTTCCTCTGCATCCTCAACCTGTCATACCCCAACCCTGTCTTGTTCAAGTTCTACTTTCACTGCTGAGTCTACCTCTATCCACAATGTGAAGCCTGCTGATAGCAACAATGTTAATTGTGCTAGTGGCTCTGAAGGCCCTAGAGAGAGGCCCTCTCATAGTGCTGAAACCTCTTCCCTTCCTGTGCTCCACCAGAGCAGCTCTGCCACCCTGCAGCAGAAAGAGTCACAGCTGGAGACTCACCATCACAAGCTGTTAGCTGAAGAAAAGGACAAAGGACATGCGAGTAGCCCTAAACCCTCCACCTCCATTAAACAGCCACAGCAGCAGCTCTCCCCCTCTGTTCCGCAGACAAGCCCATCATCATCAGAGAGCACACGCACCAGTCTCAACACTGTTTCAAGCCCCCAGACCCCACAGCAGACAAGACTGACCCAGCCGGTTACCCCTTTTCACTGTGGCCAGTGTAAACTCGGCTTCCCCTCCTTTGAACACTGGCAGGAGCACCAGCAGCTGCACCTCCTGGCCAACCAGAACCAGTTTGTTCATCCCCAGTTCCTTGATCGTCCGTCTGACATGCCCTTCATGTTGTTTGATCCCAGTAACACGCTCCTGGCCAGTCAGCTCCTCTCTGGAGCCTTCCCACAGATCCCTTCAAGCTCAATCTCCTCCTCACCCATGCCTAGTGCTACTATAAACTCCCTGAAAAGGAAACTGGAGGAGAAGGCCAGCACCAGCCCCATGGAGAATGACTGGGAGAACAACAGTGATGAACAGCATCGCGACAAGCGCATGAGAACAACCATTACTCCAGAACAACTGGAGGTCCTCTACCAGAAGTATTTGCTGGACTCCAATCCCACCCGTAAGATGTTGGACCAAATATCAAATGAGGTGGGCCTGAAGAAAAGGGTTGTCCAGGTGTGGTTCCAGAATACAAGAGCCCGAGAGAGGAAAGGTCAGTTTCGAGCGTTGGGTCCAGCCCAGGCTCATCGGCGATGCCCATTCTGCCGAGCCCTCTTCAAAGCACAGACTGCCCTTGATGCTCACATTCGCTCTCGCCATTGGCATGAGGCCAAAAGCGTAGGCTACAGTTTCTCTATGTCTGGCATGCTGTCTGATCAAGGAGGCATGAAGATGGATGGGATAGAAATGCCTGGCAGTTCACAGCTCTCAAGCTCTTGGAGCAGTCAGTTAGCTGCCCTGTCTCCAGCTAATAAGAGTGCTGATTTGTCCCGTCAACACAGCTCCAGCCCAAGGTTTATCAAAATGGAGGGATCAGATGACTTTGATGGTCCCTCAGGCTCCTCACTCAGTCACTCCTACGATCAAAGCAAACTTGATAATGATGACTGTTCCTCTGTAAACACATCATTTACTGATGCCACCATGGGCGATGAAGGTGGGGACACTTCGGAGTCCAAACACAGAGCTAATGACATCCTGGCACAAATGGCTGAGAGGGCCCCTTCTTGTGACAACGAGGACATGATGTCGTCAGACTTGGTGAGTCCTGCTATGAGCTTCAATACCAAGGACTATGACAACGACATGATGGTGGACTACAGTGAGAACTCTAGCCTTGCAGACCCTGCCTCCCCCTGCCAGAGTGGAGATAACATTGAGCGCTCTGGTCCTAAGCGTTACCGCACCCAGCTGAGCAACCTTCAGGTGAAAGTGCTCAAGGCCTGTTTCACTGACTACAAGACTCCCACAATGCTGGAATGCGAGGCCCTGGGGAATCACATTGGGTTGGCCAAGAGGGTAGTTCAGGTGTGGTTTCAGAATGCCCGTGCCAAGGAAAAAAAAGCAAAACTGAATTTAGCTAAGCAGTTTGGTTGTGAGCCATCCCAAAATGAGGCACCAAAGACTGAATGCACCCTCTGTGATGTCAAGTACAATAGCTGCCTCTCCGTTCGTGACCATGTCTTTTCCCAGGCACATGTGGCCAAGGTTAAAGAAGCAGTGGGTAGTCAGATGGACAAGGAACGGGACTACTTTGATCCAAGTACAGTTCGCCAGCTGATGGCTCAGCAGGAGATGGATCATCTGAAGAAGGCTAATGAGGTCCTAGGGATGACTCAACAGCAAAGATTTGATCCTGCCACGTTTCAGGCTCTGAACCTCTCATCCATGTACCCTGGTCTTCAAAACATGCCAGGAGTCAGCAGTGCCAGCAGCTTGAACTCGTCTCATTTAGGTATGTCATTTTTAAGCTTGTTCTTCACTTTTACTTGATTGTGTAAACACTGTTTTAACCTGCCACATTTTTTTTCTGTCCATCTTTTCAAGCAGCAGGTCCCAGCAGTCTCACTCCCAGTGTGTCCTCCAATGGATTATCTACCAAATCTCGCACCATCTCCCCCTCATCGTCAACCCCATCTGAATCCAAAGTCAGCACAGCCACCCCTGCCTCTTCTGTAAAAACCAAACAGTCAGACCTTCAGCCTGAGCGCCCCAAAGAGAACGGTTCTGAAAAAGGTGTGAAGGAGAAAGCCAAGGAGAAGCCCTCTGTGCCCCCAGCCTCCTCAACCCCGTCCACCCCACGGAAGTCTGACAAACCAGACACTTCTACCCCAACCACCTCTACTCCAAAACCTGGCATGGAGTTTGTGATGGATCCAGCGCAACTTCAAGCTCTACAGGCAGCCAGGGGTGGTGCAGATCCAGCTGCCTTCCTCTCCAACCCATTTCTCCCTTGCTTTATGCCTGGTTTCCCCCCATACTTCCCCCCTCAGATCCCAGGGGCTCTGCCTGGAGGTTACATACAGCCCATATATGGCATGGAGGGCCTGTTTCCTTACGGTCCAACTGCCCTATCCCAGGCCCTGATGGGCCTATCCCAAGGCTCCATTCTCCAACAATACCAGCAATACCAACAGAGCCTACAGGGGGCGCTACAGCAGAAGCACCTGCAGCTCCAGCAGCAGCAGCAGCAGACGCAGAAACCCAAAGCTAGTCCATCCCACTCCCAGGCCAAAGCTGACTCCAAACAGCCTTCCCAAGACACAATAAAAGCTGGGGAACGCAAAAATTCTTCCTGTGGCAAGCCACCCCCTTCCACCTCATCTGATCAGTTGTCCTCATTCAATGACAAACCTAAAGTCAGAAGCATGGATGAGCATCTTCTTCTACGAGAAGGTGTTGTCCCCAAAGTTAAAGGCGGAGAGCAGGGGAAAGGTGGTCAGCTGTATGACTGCTTGTCTTGCGGCGTCACGTTCAACGCAGACAACACTGAAGCCCTCTGCCGCCACTTGGAGTCCCGACAGCACAAGCGCAGCGCGGCGGAGCGAAACGCCAAAGAGCACGCCACTCACGTGTTACCTCACACCGCAACCTGCGCTCCTGACTCCACCATGGCATCTACCTCACAGCCTGCCCCTCTGTCTACGCTGACTTCTACATCCTCCTCCTCCTCCTCTTCCACTTCCACCTCCTCTCACCCCTCCACCATAGATGGACTGTGCCCCCCACCCAACCCCTCTACAGCTTTATCGGGGTCGCCAGACAACACTCGAACCCTGGCCTCCTTCTGTAACCAAACTCCCTCCTCGCCTTCAACGGTTACCTCAAGCTTGGCGAGACCCTCTAGTGCTCGCCCCTCGATGCCAACAGACCCTGCAAGTGGGACGTCCCACGTCTCCATGGAGAAGCCCCTAGAGAGGCAGAGTCCAGCGCCACCAGAGGAGGACCCACTGGGGGGGAACTCCCGGCAGGATGGCAGCGGCTTCAGTGCTGACCTTGCCTGTGTTGGAACAGACTCAATGGGAATGTGAACGAGAGACAAGATAAGGACGAAACAAGAATACAAAAAAAGAACTACTACAAAGAAGTAAAAGCTTTTTGAAAATGGATGTTTGAGGAACACAAAGAGATGAACGATTACACTTAACAGTAAGAGAAAAAAAGTTTAAACTGACTGATATCTGAAGAAAACTAACTGCAATTCCAATGCTCGTAACCAAAAAATAATATGCGTCAGTCGAATGTTTTTTCCTTGCCATTTAACATGCTGGTTATCATCCATCTACCGTTTAACAGTATGAACACTACAAAGACTTATGCAGTTACGTTTTTAAAATGAATTTGGAGTGTTGTATAAAAAAAAGAAAAACCTGCTCTCCTTGAGCGGATCCCCACCAAACGAACAATTAATTTCAGAGCGTGTTCTTAATTTTTGAGTAGCCTACATGTGATAGCACATTAACTTAATGCCATAATCCAGAACGAGAGAACTCTTACCCATATACCACGCACACACACACAAAACACACACACACGGACTCATGGCAAAGCAGTCTCCCTCCAAGTGTTTGAAAACTGTACCAATGGCTTGCTAAAATAATGATGTATTGTAATGGTGTCTCCTCTCAGGTCAACGGCTGGTAACTTGGTTCTCGTATGGAACTCATTGTATAAATTCTGTTCTTGAAAATACAAAGAGAAATGTTTTAAGCCTAAAATGTAAGTGTTAAAAAGAAGGGAAATATTAAGTCCTATTTTTTCTTAAAGTTGGAAAAGCATTACTAGTCTTATAAATGTGCGAATTTTGGTTTTATTTTACCTAGGACTTAAACTTTACCCTAAAAACAAAGAGAAATGCAGACTTGAATGGTTGATATTTTTTTTTATTATTCCTTTTTTTTAAAGAAAGGCTCTGTGTTTTATGATAGCTACATGTATGAACATTTTTGGTGTTGCGTAGATTGTTGAATTTTAACTGTTTGGTAGGAAGGAAAACCCGTATATTTAGCTTTTGTATTGTCCAACTCCAAAAGGCACTTCAGTGGATGTCGATTAGCTCATTCTGAGAAAGGGGAGGAGTGTCTCTACATTAGAAAGCTCATTTTGCAACCCCCGTATCTTTTCTGCCCCTCACCTTCTCTTGCCAGCCGCTACTCGACTCAACTCTGATTTGTGTAGCACTTCTCCCAGCCAGCTCGGAGTTCTACAGAAAGCCACAGCTAGAACTACCTACTCCCTAATGGTGTAGCGAGGAGGGCGCGTCTCAATTTAGTCAACGCGAAGCGGGAGAGAACGGGGGACATTCCCACGATTATTTTACAATTATGCACTTAGTTGAAGCCTTGCTCTGTCACCCTTTGGCAGCTCAGAGCCTCTCTCTTCACCACATTAGAGCTCAACGCATTGCCGTCTAATTT
This sequence comes from Limnothrissa miodon, assembly GCA_017657215.1. Lineage (NCBI taxonomy): Eukaryota > Metazoa > Chordata > Actinopteri > Clupeiformes > Clupeidae > Limnothrissa > Limnothrissa miodon. The sequence continues at coordinate 2,243 of JAGFZM010000495.1, read as the reverse complement.
TTACTTGGGTTTTTAAAAGGGGATGTAGGTGAAGTCATACTCAGCATGTTGGGCCTGCAAAAAAGGGCATGATGGGATTTGGAGTCCCCACAACACTGGCTGGCCCATCAGTTAGCTGAGTGGATAGGGAGAGGGTGGATAGAAATGAGAGAGAGGAAGAGATCTTGACTGAAAGACACCAGTAACATTTCCTCTATAGCTCTATGGTCCACTGCCTCATCACCCGTCTAATGTTTTTAATAATTTTGTTTGTCTTTTTAGTTGTTGTTGTTGACCTTAAAGATAATAGTTACATCTCCTGTGTTGCAGATCAGTAGCTCATTTTCGATTAGTTTCTCCAGTTATCATTTCAATAATAATAATAATAATAATAATAATGAAAATAATAATAATAACAACAACAGTATTGCTTTAAAGGAAGATCCAAAGACGAAATACTTTAACCAATGGTGCAAACAAATAAAACACTTCTTTATACTTGATATGTTATTGCTTTTAACAAAATAGAAAACATGATTTTAGATGACTGAGTCTGCGCTAGTTCACTGTTTGTGCTTATTTATAAGGAAAAGCAGTGTCTTCATTTGCGAAATAACATGAAAACCAAAAACCAAAAGAGCCCTAGTGCTTGTGGTATGGGGTAGCACCAGTGTAGAGCCATTGCAGTTTGTAAGATAGATAAAAAAAAAACCTCTTTGTTAACTTTGCTGTGACCAACAGTTATTTTCTTGGTCGGTCAGTCTGTCTGTCTGTCTGTCTGTCTTTATTTTGGTTGGTTTCCAGGTCTGATCTTTAAGGACATACGACTTGCTGCTAATGTAGTTTTGTATTGATACCAAGATGCATGCTGAAATTTGCTTTTTCTCTAAGCTTTAATGACAACAAACAGTAAGCTTAATACCATTTCCAAAACAGCGATCACACCTGCTTTCTTCCCCTATTGTTGCTATCTTAAATGAAAAAAGAGCATAAAAGACTGTGAATAGACATGTACCTTCCAAATAATAATAACTATTATTTTCGGGATTTGTTTTTCTTTTCATTCTTTTTTCTTTGAAACTAGCCAATGTTGAATACCAATGATAAATATTGTTTATACAGAAGACTGCATTCCAAATACCACACTAATACAGTTTTCATAGATGTAATGTATTTTTTATTTGATGACTCGTCTGTTTGTTTGAAAATCAGTGTTAAATGTTTGATTCTGCTGTGAGGGGTGTTGGTGTGTGTGTGTTTGTGTGTGAGAGTTTGTGTGTGTGAGTGTGTGTGTGTGTGAGGGGAGCGGGGCACACCCCAGGCCTATGTTATGTTACCAACCTGGGATACAATATGTGCAACTCCTGTCTGAAAATTCCTGGAAAAAAAAGGTTGTTACTGTACCATAGCGCTAGCCAAATAATGTTGTAAATGCACACCTCTTTGTGACATGTGACTTTCTGTTCATTTGTTTGTTTGTTTGTTTTTGAGGTTTTTTGCCATCATACTGACCATACCACAAGAACCCAACATAGTCAATAAAGTCTGTTTTGTTGCAATTTATGTGTTTTTTTTGTCCTGTGTGTTTAGGTTCAGTGCAACTTCAGGTGTACAGACCACATCAATGATAAAAACCCAAACAATGTTTGAGTGTTTTGTTTCGGCCCCAAACTACTCTGGCTGTGTTGAGATTTGAAATGTGGGAAACAAAACAAACGGTGTATACTCAGACTACGAGTAGGAAGAGCTTTGTGTAGCCTTTATAATGTCTTTCTGAACAGAAGCAGCTGACTGAGGTTTGTTGATGTGTACTGAATCTGAGATTTGTGTTTACTGAGGTTTGTTTAGGTTGAATATGGTGCACTTAACCGTCCATGAGTATTGTTTCGGCACTCAAGGTAGGCAGCATCAACAGAGCTGATCTTATCTAAAGGACAGGAGTCTAAAATTACACTGCATGTCTGTGTGTGAGAGAGAACATGCAGTGTTATGCACAGTATGTGTGTGTGTGTGAGAGAGAGCGAGATAGCGTGCAGTCTTTTGCTATGTACTGGCTCTGACTTAAATATGTTATGGCCTGACTTTTCCCCCCATTGCGCTCGTAACCACTTGTGTCATCGTTGTTTCTCGTATCCCATTCCCCCACCGTATGTATGTATTCACCTGTTCATTCCGTGTTTGTTCCCAATCTACCATTTTTCACTACCAGAGTGTGTGTCTCTCTCTCTCTCTCTCTCTCTCTCTCTCTCTCTCTCTCTCTCTCT
>JAGFZM010000494.1:91521-101584 GCA_017657215.1 Limnothrissa miodon | reverse complement strand
AAGCAAATTTTTCTCTTGTGTCCTGAGAGACCTAGGTGGTATGTATTGTTGAAACATGTCAGACAAGTAACTAGGTCCTATCCCATTTAGTGATTTAAACACAAGTAGTAATGCTTTGAAATCAATTCTATAACTTACAGGAAGCCAGTGCAATGACTTTAAAATTGGGGTAATGTGGCTGGTTCTTTTTGTACATTTTAAAACCCTGGCAGCTGCATTTTGGATCAGTTGAAGATGTTTAATGGTCTTTTTAGGAATGCCTGTGAACAGACCATTACAGTAATCAACCCTACTGGAAATAAAGGCATGGATAAGTTTTTCTAAATCATTTTTTGACATTAGACCTCTCAGTTTGGTAATGTTTCTCAAGTGATAAAAGGCTGATTTGCTGATAGCCTTCATGTGACTGCTAAAGTTTAGATCACTGTCAATGATGATGCCAAGATTTTTAACAGACTCTTTTGCTTTAAGCCCTTTAGTTTCAAGGACAGAGGAGATTTTGAGCATTGACTCCTTCTTTCCAAAAATAATTACTTCAGTTTTGTCTGTGTTAAGCTGGAGGAAATTGTGTGACATCCAGTTGTTAATTTGGTCCAAGCATTGATAGAGACATTCAAGGGGGGCAAAGTCATTAGGTGACAAAGCTAAATAAATCTGGGTGTCATCAGCATAGTTATGATAAGAGATTGAGTTGTTCATGATAAGTTGTCCAAGTGGAAGCATGTAAAGGTTAAAAAGCAATGGTCCAAGGATTGACCCATGGGGGACACCACAGGTCAATGACATAGGTGTTGAAGTACAGTTGCCCATGGCAACAAAGAAACTTCTATTTTGTAGGTATGATTTTAGCCATTTGAGAACTATACCAGAAAACCCAACCCAGTGTTCAAGTCGATGTAGCAGTATGTTGTGATCAACAGTATCAAAGTTAGCGCTGAGATCTACAGTAGTAACACCAAGACAGATGTTTTGCCTGCATCAGTATTCAGACGTATGTCATTTACAACTTTAACAAGCGCTGTTTCAGTGCTGTGATTAGCCCGGAAACCTGACTGGAACTTATCAAAACAACAATTAGATGTCCAGAAAGCAGTTAATTGATTGAATACTATTTTTTCAATTATCTTTCCAATGAACGGTAGATTTGATATTGGCCTGTAGTTGTTAAGCACTGAAACATCCAGATTATTCTTTTTCAGCAGTGGTCTAACAACTGCTGTCTTTAGTGATTTAGGGAAAATGCCGCTTTGCAAAGATGAATTTATAATTCGAAGCACGTCAGGTGCCACAAGGTGTAGAACAGTTTTTAAAAAGCTGGTTGGCAGAACGTCCATTTGGGATGTAGAAGAGCTTAGATTTTGTACTGTTTTCTCAAGCGTTTCATAGTCAATAAAGCTAAATGCTGACGTTGTGTTTAGTTCCCCTCTCTTTGAAGACATTGGTTCTAGCATTTGAGATATTTGTGAAGTTATGTTCAGTCTTATTTTATCAATTTTACCTCTGAAAAAAGATGCAAACTCATTGCATTTATCTACTGAGAGCAGCTCAGGTGCTCTTTGTGATGGTTTATTTGTTAGCTTCTCAACTGTAGAAAATAGTACACGAGTATTGTTCAAGTTCTTATTGATAATGTTGGAGAAAAAAGACAAATTTCATAGTTATATTAGCTTAGCATCTATTTATGGATTTGGTAATGGACATGGAGATTTGACTCACACCATTTTCTTTCAGTCTTCCTACACTCCCTCTTTAACAGTTTAACAGCTAGGTTTTGTTTCCATGGTGCTTTATTATTATCAGTGATTCTTTTGTTTTTTTAACAGAGCAATATTATCCATAATTTGTGTCATCTTAGAATTAAAATTGGTCAGTAAGTCATCTACAGAATCTGAATCTATACTTGAGTGCTGTGAGAGAGCTTGCTCAAAGAGAAAACCTGCATTGTCATTTAAGATTCTCCGTTCTATAGTCAAAGCCTTGTTCTGTGTGTGAGGAAACATAGAAACGTCAAAGAAAATACAATAATGATCAGACAAAGCCAAGTCCTTAATTGTTGTAGAGACATCAAGACCCTTTGTGATGACTAGGTCAAGAGTATGACCATGACATTGTGTGTTGGAACCTGTATATGTTGGGTTAGGCCAAAAGTGTCAATTAGTCTAAGTAGTTCTTTAGAATATGTGTTTTCTGGATTATCCACATGTACGTTAAAATCACCAGATATAATTAGACAGTCAAAACTCAAGCAAATATTTGTTAGCAATTCACCAAACTCTTCAATAAAAACTTTAGCTGAATGTTTTGGAGGTCTGTAAATAGTCAATAATAAAATACAGGGGGAACCCTTAACAAGTGCGCATATGTACTCAAAAGATGCAAAGTCACCATAAGATATCTGTTTGCACTGAAAAGATGTATTAAATATTTTTGCAACCCCTCCTCCTATCGTTGCTCTTGTCACACTCATGAAATTGAAATTTGGAGGAGCCGCCTCAATGAGGGTAGCACAACTGTTTCCTTGTTCCAGCCAGGTTTCAATTAGAAGCAGAAAGTCAAGTTTGTGTGTGCATATAAGATCATTGATTAAAAATGATTTGTTTGAAAGTGATCTGATATTAAGAAGAGCTAGTTTAACAGTACGTGCGGGGCACTGATTCACTGGACCACTCTGAGATTGTTTAGGAACATGCAGGAGATTAGGTTGGTTTACTTCTCTGGCTAAATGCACACAGGTTCTTCTTTTCCTTGTGAGCACTGGGATAAAGGACAAGGGCATCCTGGGTCCCTGCTTGTTTTTCAAAACACTCTCAGCACAGGGACCCACAACATATCAAACAGAAATATTATGCAGTTGTGTACATTCCATCCCATATCTCTGGTCTGGGGGCTGTGGTGCCTTGCGCTTTTTGAAGGGGACAGAGGATTTAAGAAAGGCTGGAGTTTTCAGTCCGTTGTTGACCGACCTATCCGCAGTGTGTGGTGAATTTCTAGGGCTAAAAGACAGTCCGGTGTTGAGCGAATTTCTAGGGCTAAAAGACAGCCGTGCTATGGGCAGCATCCTCTGCAAACTTGGAGGGAATTTCAAGCGTGGAGGTGACACCAGATCAGGGGAACTTCCTGTTTCTCTCTGATTCCTTGTCACTGAATCGGACAAGTCCACCTGTTCCAGCTCTGTTGATGGTTTGTAATCTGGCAGACTGGGTGGTAGAGTTGTCTGCAGTGTTTCATTGCCCTGGTCTACCTGTCCCGGAAGGCCTGCCTGAGTTATTCTAGCATTCTCCAGGTCCTCATGTTCATTTGACCCAGATGTCTTGGGTTTAGGTTCAGCGTGCTCCTTGCTGACCTTGACTGGATCAGTCTGTGGCGCTTTGGAATGCTTATCAGAGTTGTTGTTTTCTGTTCTGGAGCCTAATGGGCTGTGAGTTGTCAGTAAGCCTGTGATTTCTGTTGTAGTTTTTAGAGCCGACTCTGTTCCAGGGCTGATGCCCTGAGGTTTGAGTGGTATCAGAGTGCACTGGTGTTTTGTAGTATGAATTCTTAGATAGATAGATAGATACTTCATTGATCCCCAAGGGGTAATTCAAATTTAATAGATTTGAATAGATTAACAAATGAAAGTTCTCGCTTGTCTACTATAGAGTTACACTGTATGCTTCCAGTATTTTTGCTGTCCGTCATGGCGTTACATCACAATGTGACATTTCAGCAAGGGTTGCGTTTATCAATGTCCACATCCTCCATAAGAGCGCTACCGTTAACTAAACTTTCCGGTTGCCCCAAGACTAAGCTGTTATTGATTAATGTTCATTAATGTAGATCGGGACACTTGTACGCTTTAGGAGGATATTGACTGAAATATTTAAATTAATCCAGTCCAGTGGCGTTACGTCACAAAGTGACGTTTCAGCAAGAGGTGAATTGCAACTACATATTGTTACTTTGTAACAATCCATTCTAAATGTTCATGTGTTGAAACATCTTGCATGCATCACTGTATGAGTTTGGATTTATACACAGTGTGTATACTTCAGATGGTTAAACATTTACACTAGTGGTATACACTGAAAAAAATGACTCAGATATTTACTGAAGTATTTCTTTTCTTCCTCAGAAGTATTTGCTACTTTGCTACTTGTTAAAGGGATAGTTTGGTTTTTAACACATTGAGCCTCTTTCACAGGTTGTCTAAAAAGAAATAAAGTGGTTGACATCGAAATTTTGACGATTGCTCCTGTCTCGGCTATTTGGGAAATATAGAATCACCTTTGCCTGCCTTTAAAATGGCTAGCAATGGGTATTTGTTGTGTCTATCCTTTAAACACTGGTTTTAAAAAAGTGCTACTCATGGAGTGATTAGTGGTGTTTGCTGATGTTCCAACCCAAGTATCGTAGCAAAATACAGTTTCTGTCATGTTTTATTTGCCATTTTGTAAGTCCCATAGGGATCTATTTGCTCCTTCATATAAACAAAGTGCCAAATAAAACATGACTAAAGCTTTATTTCACTACGATGCATATTTTGGAACATCACTGAGCACCACTAACCACTTGGTGAGTAGCACTTTTTTGTAAGGATAGTGTGTTTAAGGATAGAAACACATGCCCATTGCTAGCCATTTTTAAGGCAGGCAAAGGTGATTCTATATTTCCCAAATAGCCGAGACAGAAGCAATCGTCAAAATTTTGATGTCAACTACTTTATTGCGGGACTGGAACTGTGTCTGTAAATGAAATAATTTGTGTGGAAAAAAAGAAAACTGTGAACAAGAGAGGTGGTGGTAAATTAGTTAATAGAACAGCCTGGACTGATTTCCTTAACTAAATTCACATCTGTATACCCATTAGCAAGTTTACCAGCTTTTATGAATTAACTTAGACTGGTTTATCACTTAATCTTCCTGGAATGCCTCCCAGCACTATAGAATGAAAATTGAGCATTAGTTCAGTTCTTTCCTTCCAACCCGATTCTTTCATTTTTCCTCACAAAAACCAACATCCATTCACACAGACACACACAAGTATCATCAATATCCGATTATCCTGCAAGCAAATAAGGACATTTATCCAAAGTCAATCACACCTCATTAAGTTTCTCTAGGTATGGCCGTAGTCTGTTACTAAGGAGACCACCTTTCGCTGTCCAAATACTAATTAGCTTCGGGGTGTATAAATCCAGTTTGGACATGAATGTGGACAGAATGGTGGTGATTAGGCGGAATTCCTCCTTGATCTGAAACGACAAGAGATGTACAGTGGTGGAAATGCCGCACGTGTTTGATTCCTTGCCAAGTTTTAATACTATATTAAATATTTTCATGATTAATGTTAATGCTAATATTAACCACACACAGTATAGAAATCCACCATAGCTTTTTCACTTGGCACACCCCTCATGACAGGTCACGCACCACCACAGTTTGGGAATCCCTGCTGTATACTAATCATTTCTTTATTAGTGCCAAACCTACAACATCAGCAAGAGATAAAGTTTACTCAGTGTCCTCAAAAATAGTTTCTGCAAGTTTCTCCAAAACACCAGAGATGACATACTGTAGGGGTTCTGAAAAAGTTGGCCATTGGTCGAGTAAGCTTCATTTCCGCCTTGAAGCAGTGTCTCAACGTCAAAGGAGAAGGTCGGAACCGGGAAGGTGGATGGCCATGGTCTAGTGCGTAGTTGTATGGAAATGTCACTGGTTGCTGTACCAAAAGAGACATCTTTGTCCACAAAACAAGACTCCACTGCTGGAGGGGAATCTGTTGCCTCCATTACAGGAGTCAAGGTAAATGGGATGCAACTGAACTAGTTTGATTGTGTCCTTCTCACCAGTCACAGCTGTATGAGGGTAAAAGAAGATTTCAGCAGTCGCAGGCATCCCATTTTCCAGTGTAAGCTTATGCATACTCGTCTCTTCGATCATTACACAGAGATGAATGGGGCCATCCTCGGCCTTGAGCATGAAGGACTGAAAGACAAATAAAAGATAAGAAAAATGAATTTTATACTTAAGACCTGGGGGCCACACTAAAAATATCCTATGAAATCAGAGTATATTATTTTATTATAATTTATTTTTGCTAATTTATTATAATTTATTATACTAATATTGTTAATTAGTATTATTTTATGTATATGTTGTATGTCTTCCTATTGGGCCTAGACCCTGTAATAAAGTTAAGATATATAATTAATCAATTTCACATTTAAAATGGTGACTTGCAAGTGATATTTACCTAGTCTGATAAGCAGATGTGGTGCTTCAGAGAGACCATCCGAGCACCCCTCAGAGCATAGGCAGCTAGTGGGTGTGTGTCAGGGAGTTGGGGCAGCTCAACTACTTTAATTATGCTTGTAGGCTCCAACATATAACATCAGAAGGGTCTCACAGTACCATGCACTTTGTAATTTCACCAAAAACACTAAACTATCACGAATAATGATAAGCTGTAGTATTTCAACAAAATCAGGACACCCACAACTAGAGCCAGAGACCAAGAGCATGCCAACACTGTACTGTAGTACAATGATAGTCTGCCTGCTTTGCCAAATGTACACTTCTCTCCCCTGGAAAGCTCTAAGAGACAAAGTCTTGCAATTCCTGACTTACAACCTCTAAGGTAATGCTCTACAAAATGGTGCTTTGTGTGCAATTTTTTTGTTTGGAAAAACATTTCTAAATCTGCGTCTGTGCTCAGAAATTAGGCTATCAAGGGAACCGATGCTTGTGTCTGTATGGGTAGGGGACACAACCAACTCGACCACATCTTTAAGTGTCATCAACAACTGCCATGATCTCCTTCTGGCACTTTGGAGCCAATCTATGGTAGAAGTCTTAGCAAGCACCAATTCTCCGTCGCATTACCACCAATGATTTTAAAGGACACGAATGTTGGTGGTATACCCTGGGGGCAATTTGTCCTGTCCTTCCACTTATATGGAAACTGCCTGATGATTCTGTTCAATTCTTCGAAAGAGAAGTATTTCTTCTTTATCAAATGATCCAAGTACAGTGCCAACTCCACAGGCACAATGCCCTCTAGTAAATCGTGCAGTACATCTGGAGGGTAGCCAGTTGTGACATGAAAGTTTTGTAACTTTTCGGTAACTGGACATTGCCTTTTAACACCATGACTATGGTTGTTGCTAACTAAAGCTGCTTTCACATCCAGTTCAAGCTGCTGAGCATTTCAGAGAATTTCCCTGATCTAACTTCATGCACCTGAAACTGCGACCTCTCTCCAACGCAAAATCTGCAGACATGTGACACACAAAATTTTTCAAGAAACCCTCCCAATGAGTGGGCACCGAGGTTGTCCGCTATGACGGAAAATACTGTGCCCTTAATGGCTTTCCCCAAACAGGGTACAAAAGGCCACTTTCTTCAAAGGTTTTCAAATCGGTTAACAACGGCTCTAGCACACAATCATAACCAAACCTCTTTACATCATCTGCCTTGCACAGCACAGCTAGGTAAATGGACGATAATGTCGACCTGAACTCAGACGGAATATCACCTAAAACCCAATACACAGCCGTTACCTTGTGTTTTTTACACGATGTTCTCTTAGCGGATTACAGATCTCAAAATCATCACAATATAGGAGAAGAGAAAGTCTAAATTCCTCTCCAGACAAAAATGTGTTTTCCTTAAAGTGGGAACCATCATGAAAACTACTGTAGAGGAAGAACTGCACTGTCTTGCACTTGTCAAGACTTGACTGATGCATGAACCCGTATATGTTAGACTTATCCCTGCACTGACATTGTAACTTTATATTATTAGGCTTTATTTATATTTTTATCTTATTGTCCATATACTTATATGGGAACTGTTAAATTGCTATGCTTATATTTTCTGTTGTCCATTTTATATATGCACATATTTATTGCTAGTCAATACACTTTTAACCTGTTGCACTACTGGACTCATTTGCGCTGTTGCACTACTGGACTCATTTGCACTACTACCTTGACACACACCCCATACTGTACCACAGTACATTCATGCGCATCTCTACCCATAGTATTTGCATTCTATTCTTATTTTTAGTAATGTTGATCTAGTCATGTTGTTTTGTTGATCTGCTTCTTATCATCCTGTGTACGCTGTAGTATATGTTGTGTGTGATTTTTTAAGCTGCTGGGACCTTGAATTTCCCCTTGGGGATCAATAAAGTATCTATCAATCTATCTATCTTTCTCCTGAATGGCCCTGTTGCTTAGGATATGTCACAAGGACAGCAAAATCGGCACATACTGGAATGTCCTCCTCTGTGTTGCATCAAGTACATATTCAATTGGTTCTACCACACAGAAGCTTTCCTTTAAAGGGATAGTTCGGTTTTTAACACATTAAGCCCCTTTCACAGGTTGTCTAAAATGCAATAAAGTGGTTGACATCGAAATTTTGACGATTGCTTCTGTCTCGGCTATTTGGGAAATGTAGAATCGCCTCTGCCTGCCTTCAAAATGGCTAGCAATGGGCATGTGTTGTTTCCATCCTTAAAACACTGGTTTTAAAAAAGTGCTACTCACCAAGTGGTTAGTGGTGCTCAGTGATGTTCCAAAACATGTATCGTAGCGAAATAAAGCTTCCGTCATGTTTTATTTGGCACTTTGTTTACATGAAGGAGCAAATAGATCCCTATGGGACTTACAAAATGGCAAATAAAACATGACAGAAACTGTATTTTGCTACGATACTTGAGTTGGAACATCAGCAAGCGCCACTAATCACTCCATGAGTAGCATTTTTTTTAAAACCAGTGTTTAAAGGATAGAAACAACACATGCCCATTGCTAGCCATTTTAAAGGCAGGCAGAGGCGATTCTATATTTCCCAAATAGCCGAGACCGGAGCAATCATCAAGATTTTGGTGTCAACCACTTTATTTCATTTTAGACAACCTGTGAAAGGGGCTCAATGTGTTAAAAACCGAACTATCCCTTTAAATAATTACCCCTCTTGTATGCTGTCCCAAGCGGACTGTCTTCATTAAAGAGGATTCAACTTACAAATGTTCTTCACCAAGTCTATGACTACTGGTTCTTCAAGACTACAGTTGTAGTTTCCCAATGTGTTTTGCCCAATGTTTTTGATAACTGGAGCAGATGCTGAAAATGCAACAAACTGAAGTTCTTCAACAATTTCATACATCTTGCAGGTACAATGAAGATACAATCTAATTTAAGTAATAAAGAGCCAAGTTCATCAACAATGGATGTAACTAAATCTTCACCTTCTTCACTGTGTCATCAAAAGAAATTACTTCACTGTCATTAACCAAATCTCCACAAGTTTGATTTGGATCTGACTGCAGCAATACAGTATGTTTAAAGTCTTCAAGGCAGTGTGGAGTATGCTTCCTACATTTGTGTGACGCGAATGTTGAATATACCTTTGTACGGTGATCACAATCTTTGAAGACACAAGTAACAGCTTCAAACTTTTCAAGATGCCAAGGTGCTCGAAATATTGCCTCTCAGTATGAAACCTCCCAACATCACACACAATACATAAAAATGTAACAGACTGCCCTAACTGTTCAACATCTGAATGATGTCTAGATAAATGTGAATGGAGTGCCCCCCAAGTTTTAAAAAGACAAGGACAATTATCATACAAGCACGGTAGTGAGCGGCCTTGACCAGTATGTTTTAAAAGGATGATTCGCTTAATGGCACTAAAGTTGCAAAATCTGCATGTCCATCTCATTACGTCTAATTCTTATGTCATTATGCCTGAATGCCTGACCTTGTGACACTACCACATAATGTTAGGATTCCCTGAATCTAAATTTTGTATGTATGCACAAATATACAGTAAAATGCAGTAGCCCACAAACTAGGGAATACACAGTAAACATAGTGAACCTTAAGAGGTATTATGGTGTCTTACCTTAGAAGCCTCCGGCTGGTCTACTGTATGTGACACTGCCACATAATGTTAGGATTCCCTGAACCAAAATTTTTAATGAATGCACAAATATACAGTAAATGTTGTATTATTTTGGGGTTATCCATATTTTCTTTCTCCATTTCTGATGCCTGTCCTGGCTTTGAGTG
>JAGFZM010000494.1:77670-91511 GCA_017657215.1 Limnothrissa miodon | reverse complement strand
GCCCACAAGCTACCTGTCAACCTGTGTCAGCTGACCGGAGAGCTGTCAATCTCCATCAGCAGACTGAATGGCGCAGGTTGAGCGGGAGATATAAGGACCACGGAAGTGTTCTAGAGGAGGCTTTAGCGATCGCGGGGAGTGTGTGAAAGTGTACTGAGGTGCGCGCACGCAGCCTGGGAGTGAACTATTTAGAGTGAATGTGTTTAAAGTTTGTATGTGTGATTGAGATGTGTGCTGGCCAGCTTGTGTATATATTGTGAATACAGAACATAAAAAAGATGTTATTATTGTTGTTATTACAGTGAACATCTCAAGCAAATGCCAAGAAACAGTTCATTATAATATCAGAACCTCATAAAAAGTGTTAATAACCCTTAAATATCTAGGTGGTTGTTACAACCTTTCCTATAATGCAACTGTCCTCTGCTCGGCAGGTTTCCCCAAGAAATGAGGACACTCTGTAAAAGAAAAAACACATAGAAAAAAAACATCAACAAGAATAATATTCACAATCACATTGCAGACACAAGCACATCAAAGGAAATTCACTTTATGACATGAAAAACGTTCAAAAAGTCTGGTCGTGTAGCTTGACTTCCCCTGACCATGGGGAACAAAAAGGGGAAAGTGGTGCAATTTTTTTTTTAAACAGTTGGGGTATTAAAATGAGTGGGAAGAGAATTAGGCCTTTCTTATCCACCTACATATTTTCGACAATTGCTGACAACCAGTGTAGGCTAGTTACAGCTCTGTTACGGTACTGTTATGAAATGTGCGATTTCTATGCAAATATCTTCCAAATGAGGCATCGAAATTAAGCAAAATTCAATCGGTTCTGCAGAAAAGACTACAGAACTATGCTGTGGACAGTGTCAGATTCTAAAGCCATGGCATATTATGGTTTTAACAAAGAAATGACATGACGTGAATCTCTATTGTGAACGCACTCACAGCCGTATCACGATTTTGTGTGTATGTCGACTTATTTTCGTTGCATTTAAACCACAGAATAAAGATATATTGACACTTTTGTGGTCAATATGTACCGCAAGTTTAGCCATATCTGAAGCAGGCTAGTGCTGTGGGTTAGTTCAGGAGCCTGAGGTGTTGTCTGGACTTCAATGATTTACTGCAACTTTACTTGTAAGATGTAAGAGAGTTCTGATCAATAAAGAAGCTCCGTTGAGTTCAGTAAGCTCAACCTGAACAGTTTATTTGACATGGTGTCAGAAGTTATCTGAAAAAGAGCACACGCTATGGCAAAGTTTAAGCCGCTGGAAAACTTCAACTTTGAGAAGCCGGGAGAGTGGCTATCGTGGAGACAGAGATTCACATGATTCAGGTCAGCAACGAAGCTTATCTACGAAGACGGGGATGTCCAGGTTAGCACGTTGATATATGCAATGGGCAACGAAGCCAAAAATATATTTAAGACGTTCGACTTCACAGAGGAGGAGGATGAGAACGATTATGAGACGGTGTTAACGAGATTTGACGAATATTTCATACCGAAAAGAAACACAATTCACGAAAGGGCATGCTTTTATCAGAGACAACAAAAAACAGACGAAATGGCGGAAACATTCATACGAGCCCTGCATGAACTGAGTGAAAATTGTGATTTCGGGGAAAAGAAAAACGAACACTTAAGAGACAGATTGGTTGTGGGGATACGAGATAAGGAACTGTCCAGAAAGCTACAGTTAACGTCTGATCTAACTCTTGAAAAAGCAGTGCTAATGGTGAGGCAAGCTGAAGAGGTAGCACAGCAGATAATACAGCAAGAGCAGCAGGCACCATTAAATGTGCAAGCGGTGAAACAGAAACGCTTTGTTAAGAAAGGAGGGAAACCGCATGCAGAGGGGAGAGGTGGACATCAGCAAGGCTACCAAGGAGAGAGCAAGTGTCGTCGTTGCGGGAAGGAAAAGCATAGAAATACAGCCAAATGCCCAGCTATGGATTCGGAGTGCAGGAAATGTGTCAAAAAGGGGCATTGGGAAAGACAGTGTTTCACCAAAATAGTGAGAGAAGTCAATCAAAGCAATGAAGAGGAGGAAAGCTTCTACCTGGGTGCCGTGAGAAACCCAAAGCAGAGTAGTGCAGAATATTGGACAGAGCTGATCCATATAGGTTACACTCCAGTCACATTCAGAATTGACACGGGAGCAGATGTCACCATGATGAACTTGAAAACATTTGAATCACTCAGACCCCAAAGAAAGCTAGAAGCGCCCCAGTATCCGTTTGAAAGTCCAGGAGGAACTCTTGACATTATGGGTCAATTCACGGCCAGTGCACTACACAAACATAGAAAGCATATTTTCAACATATACGTAGCTAGAGGGTCTACAGTCAGCAATCTATTGGGCAGAGATATGGCAGTAGAAATTGGGCTAGTGAAGAGAATACAGCAAGTCAAGCAAGTATCAGCCCACCAGGGGGCGCTGAAAACTGAACTGGTGAAGATACACCTAAAGGAGGATGCTGCACCACACGCCGGACACACAGCCAGAAGAGTCCCGCTGCCGCTGCTACCCAAAGTACAAGCAGAGTTGCGACGGATGGAGCAACAGGGCGTGATAATAAAAGTGACTCAACCAACAGATTGGTGCGCACCATCAGTTCTGAAGCCATCAGGCGCAGTCAGGATCTGTGTAGGGCTCCAGAAGCTGAATGAAAACATAAAAAGAGAAACATACCAGTTACCCACTACAGAGGAGACACTAGCCAAGCTGTCTGGCTCCACTGTATTCACATCCCTCGATGCTGCTTCAGGCTTCTGGCAGATACCGCTGCATGAAGAAAGCAGAATCTTAACCACATTCACTACACCTTTTGGAAGGTATTGCTTCACTCGGCTTTTCCAGCGTAAGATGAATGAACTGTTAGACGGCCTTGAAGGGGTAGTAGTTTACATGGACGATGTGATCATACATGGTAAGGACAAGGAAACACGTGACAAACACTTGCACTAGGACACTAGAGAGAATGGACCAAGCAGGCCTTAAGCTGAATAAAGACAAATGTGTCTACTCACAAGCAGAGCTGCGTTTCCTGGGCCACATTGTGGATGCCAAGGGATTTAGAGCAGATTTAAGTTAAGTTAAGTCTAAGGTTATTAACCCTTGTCAATTTCTCTACATATACTGGACATACAGAGGAATCAAAATTACATTTCTAGCTATCCCACAGTGATGCGCACGGTCAGGAGAGCCAGAGGCCGCTGCGTCTCCACGCGCCGCCTGCTATGGCATTCACCCAATCACACACCCATTCACACACAGTCACACACCAGTGGAAGGGATTACCATGCAAGGCTCCACCAGCCACCAGGAGCAATTTGGGGATTCATTGTCTTGCTCAAGGACACTTCGATGGGGCCATTAGAGAGCTACAGGCACCCACCAATGTGCCTGTATTGAAACGTGCAATGGGCATGATCAACTAGATGAGCAAATACATTCCAGACATGGCAACAGTTGCAGGCCCACTATATGATCTTCTAAAGGGGAAGATGGCCTGGACATGGGACCAGCCACAACAGCGAGCGTTTCAGCAGTTGAAAGAAGCCCTAATCACCTCGCCTGTCCCATTATGATCCACAGAGACAGACTACTGTTTCAGCAGACGCAAGCAGTTACAGAATGGGAGGAGTCCTTCTACAGCTGCATGAGGGAAGCTGGAAACCAGTGGCATACTGCTCAAGGAGATGCGGAAACCAGGTACGCCCAAAGAGTGTTTAGCGGGAGTATGGGCCTATGAAAGGTTTCAGAAGTACCTGGTAGGCATGGACAAATTCAGACTCATAACAGATCACAAACCACTGGTGCCACTAATAAACAGCAAAGATTTACACACAGTGCCAGTGAGATGCCAAAGACTCTTGATGCGGCTCATGCAATTTAATGCTAAGGCAGAATATGCACCAGGCAAAACATTGGTCATAGCGGACACATTGTCGCGTAGCCCAGTCAAGAACGGAAACAGCGCAACAGAGGCGGTCATTGCTTGCCATCTGAATGCAGGGATCCACAGCTGGCCTGTCTCACAACAAAAGCTGGACAGGTTAAGGATAGCCACACAGTAGGATGAGCAGCTCCAGAGTGTGAGGAAGATGATTAGCAATGGGTGGCGTAAACGAGTGAGTAGATAAGGTTAGAGACTACTATATGATGAAAGACTCATCGGACTATTGTCGGAGTGTGAGGGCCTCATTACGCTTGGCTGTCGCATTGTAATTCCTCAATCCATCAGACAGGAGATGCTAGACCGTATACACGAGGGTCATCAAAGCCTCAAAATGTAGAGAATGTGCACGGGAAACTGTGTGGTGGCCAAAGATATCAGTGGACATTAAACGCAAAATCGAAACATGCCGTTTTTGTCAAGCAAACAAGCGCACTCAGCGCAGAGAACCACTACGGTCAACACCGCAGCCGGAGAGACCTTGGCAAATGATAGCCACAGACATGTGTGAGCATAAAGGGAAACAATACATAGTAATATCGGATTATTACTCGCAATATCTAGAGATACTACACTTGCCGACCACTTCAACAGAACAGGTAGTGAGGTCAATGAAGGCAACATTCGCAAGATTTGGTGTCCCTGAGCATATAGTCAGTGACAATGGACCTCAATACACCAGTGAAGCTTTGAAAGAGTTCTGCAGACAGTATGATATAGCACATACCACGTCCAGCCCGCACAACCCACAAGGCAATGGGCATGCGGAGCGTGCTGTTCAAACTGCCAAACGCATATTAAAGCAAGAGGACCTCCAGTTGGCTTTACTGATCTTCCGCGCCACGCCAACCACTGCAACTGGAGTTAGTCCGGCAGAAATGCTCATGGGTCGTAAGATCCGGACAACACTGCCATCGCTCAAGGAGAACCTGATCCCAAGGCAGCTGGACAGAGACCTCATCCGACGCCGAGATGAAAAGGCCAAATAACAACAGGCATTCTACTTCAACAGGAGACATGGAGCAAACGACTTACCACCCTTACACACAGGTGACCAGGTCCTGTCAAAGCTGGATGGGGAAAAGGTGTGGAAAAGTCAAGCAGCTGTTTTGCTGGAGTCTGACTATGATTGACTACTGTCATAGGGCTCATAAGAGCAAGGGCATGAGTTAAGTACAGCCTTATACTGACTGGAAATCTGCTCTGTTTTCAAGAGATGTGGCGGACATCATAAAAATCTATAAGGCTTTAGTCATATGTAGGACATGTACGATTAAAAATACGCATTTTGCATATGTGTTTTTGTGGCATGTCTCTTACAATATTCAGTAACAATAAGAATCATAGATGTTTTGAAATAAACTTTTCCATATGGGTGGCTCTGAAGTATCCACAATGTGTACAGTAAAACAGTCTGTGATAAATCCACACTGATACAGTAATGCATGCAAGTTCTCTTACCACATTAACATTGCATTTAAATGAACTCCATATTGTAAGAAGCCTAACAATTGTTGCTCATGAAAGAAAATATATGTTAAATTTGAAAGTGACCATGGGTTTTCCATTTTATAGATCAACGGTGCCTATGCGGTCATTACAGCCATGTCTGACCACCTGGGTCTCGATAAAGGCAAAGTTCTAGGCAATTGGCAAAGTATTGAACAAAGCAAGGCCTTTGGAAAGGGGATGGAATATGGCAGTCATGCCATATTTGCAGCCAACTGGTGGAAGGGCCTTGCACCTGTAGCCTCTATCATCCTCCAAATCCCACCATCATCAGCCGCCTCCGAGCGCAACTGGTCATTGTTTGGGAACACCCACACAAAGGTTCACAACAGGCTCACAAATGTGAGAGTGGAAAAGCTGGTTGGCATTCGGGCAAACCTACGGCTCTTTGAGCCAGACACTGAACAAGGCTGGAAAGTGACACTGAAGAGGAAGACTCAGAATTGGATGTTGAGGAGGTGGACATGTTGTTGGATGATGATGTCCAAGAAGAGTACTGGACTGACTGAGCAAAATGAGAAAAGAGGATTGCTTGAAAGAAGATTTGCATGTTTAATGGGATGTTTTGGAGGATAAGTGGCATTTTTCATTTAACCTTTTGAATGGGACTTGTGGAGATTTTTGGATGGGGGGCATTTTTGAATTAGTGGGGTTAGGGGATGGTAATATTGAATCCAACATTTCTGTTTTTGTTCATCCATGAAACAAGTTATTGAAACGTGTTCTATTCTACTGTACTTACAAATATATTTGTTGAAATATCTGTTGAAAACATTTTGCATGGAGTTTTTCTTATGACTTTTGTTTATATTTATGCTTGGTAAGGGAATTGAGGTGAGGTGTCAAAAGGGAACAATTCTGCCATTTGGGAAGGCCAATTGGGAACGAATGGGACACTTGGGCCCCCTATGCAATGAGCGCCTAAATGCCCAGGGTGGCACTGTGGCACCACCGAGACACTCCGGAACACTTCTGCCATTTGGGGAGCGCCGCTTCCCTTATCACCACAGCAAACGTATGGCCTCTTATTTCGGTCTGTGAAAGCAAACTGGTGGCCTGTGAGGGTGTCCTTGAAGTCCCAGAGGAATTTGACTAATCAGACATTTGTGTTTGTTTTCCCACAGAGTGACTGAGAACTGAGATTGAGAAACAGAAGATGACCCTTCCCAAGGGGATTTGTTTGAGCCCGATATGCGGGAAGCTTTACAACGCTCTTGCCAGCCACCTGAGAAGAGGGCACAGAGTGTACAATGCGGAAGAGAGGGGCATCCTCCTGAAATTGGGATCGGGGAGGAGCAAGTACAAGAGTACGAGGCTCGAAAAAACACCTCCAGCAGGGGCATAAGGAATGCACGGAGGGTCAGAGGCTGAGCTTTTTGAAAGAAGCCAGGAGGGCCAAGGCCATGAAGCTCCTGGCCGAGTTGAGGGCCTAGAATCCCCGGGTCCCAATGGCTACATTCCTCAACATCGACGTGGATGATCCGACCAACGAGGTTCTGGTCGCTCCAATGTCCCCCGCTGAGGGTGAGACGTGTGAACAATGCCCTAACTGCCAGGTGTTGCAAGAAGCCAACGACGGTCTAAAGGCAGAGAATGAAATGTACGGCGGCGCACTTTCACCTCAGGTCTGTGATTGATGTTGTCCGGTGGCTAACTATGTCTTCTTTCTGTAGGCTCTGCAAAGAAATGGACAAGGTCAGAAGGACCAATCGAGCGCTTTCGAGGTGGCTCAAAAAGCTTCTGCCAGGGCAAGGGTCCCCCTCCTCCTCAGAAGAAGAAATAGTTGCAGCCAGCCCGGAAGACAGCCCCGGCCGGTCTCAGCCCCAGCAGGAACTAACTGTCAAAATACAGCCCCTCCAGGCAGGTCTCCAGGGGAAAGCCCAGCCCCGAAAGTCCAGCCCCCGCCCTTCGCAGTCCAAAAAGGCACCCGAGAAAGTGCCAGACATCGAAGCTGAATTGATCGAGCCCAAAAGGAAGCTCCGGAGAAAAGAATGGCCTGAGATCGAAGGGCAGTCCTTTGAGGGACTCATTGAGAAATTCGGGCGGTCGTCACAATTGAGAAACATTACATTCCCTGACTCGATGGAAAAATACCTCAAAGAGTATCAAAGATTCAAAATGGGCTCTGCTTTAACAGGCAGGAGGAAAGAGCAAGCCCAATCCAAGGCCTCACGAGTCAGGTCTTTCTTATATTTCATGTCTCAGGGCCAAAAAGACCTCTGGAATTGGTTGTTCCTCTCAGATATAGAGAGGGTGAGAAAGTAAGTAAACCACAAAGATTGAGATTCCCATTGACACTGTTTTGTGCCATTCTCATTGACCTGATTCACATTGATTTGACTTCCACAGATGGGTCTGGGTGTTACTAAAGTCAAACAGGGCAGTGACCACTGTCAACTTCTATTTCAGCAACGTATTTGAATTCATCAAATACTTCAAGGAGACCCCTCCAAAGTTCTGCAGGCTTTCAAGCCAGCAGATGGTGGCAATCCTCCGGGTCCTGTAGTCGTCCCAGAAAGATATCTGCAAATCTGTGACTCTCCACAGGTGTGAGGTGAAAAATAAGAAAATAGCCCAGGTGGTGTCCGTGGCGAACCTCCTCCGCTGCAGAAAAGAGAGCAGGGCCAAGATACAGAAGGTCCTTCGTAAGCGCATTTGTTTGCACACTGTTAAATGTCCCTTGGTTAACTGATGTTCTGACCGTCTGTTTGCAATTTCAGAGGTCCTGAAAGAGGACAACCGTGGCCCAAATCGGAACAGATTCTATGGGCATATGGCACTGTTTATCGCCTCGACGTATGGGCATCGGCCGTCCGTGATGGCGAACATGCTGATCCAAGAGGTGGCGAGTGGCAAGATGACCCAAAGAAGGGATAAAGTGGGGGTTGCCCACCACAAAACGGCGCATAAGTTTGGGCCGGCTCCCCTCTTCCTCCTCCCAGAGGAGTCTGAATGGTTTGAGACGTGGCTAAGCATACGGTTGAAAGCACAGCCCAGGCCCCAAAATGATCTGGTATTTTATACCACGGGCAGAGGTCCTGCAAAAAACCTAAACGCATACCTCAAGCAAAGCTGGAGTGAAATTGGGCTACCTGGAAAACCCACCTTTACAGATATAAGAACGGCAGTGTCCATGCACGCAAAGAACGTGCACGACCCGAGGGTCAGAAAAGGGATGACGGTCTACATGTGCCATTCGAGAGAGACCACCGATTTCTTCTACGCCCTTTCACTAAACATTGAGCAAAGCCTACAGATGAGGCAGAGATTTGAGGAGGTGACCTCAGACCGGTCATTGGCGATAGATGAAACAAATCCAAGAAAAACGCCAAAGAAGGCCCAGGGCAAGGCCAGCCGGGGCAGCAGCTCCAGCGAGGAGGAAGATGCAGAGGCCATAAAATACATGGAGTCTGGTGACTCCAACGCTGACCCTAGCTCCTCCTCCTCCGAGGGCGAGGAGACGGGAATCACGGAAGGCACAGGCGGCAGTGAAGTCCCAGCTGCAAAAGGGGAAGGTGAGTGCATGAATTGCAGTACTCCAACTTGTGTCTGGCCTGAATGTGCATTTACTCATCCGCTTTGTTCTTTTGTCCCCACAGAGAGTGCCAAAAGTCCTGTGCGTGAGCATAAGCCCTCTTCAGACAAGTAAAGGTGGTTCGCCTTTGTGGAGCCCAGCCAAGGCGAGAGACAGGGCAAGGCGGTATCTGGAACGGAAGGGCCACTCTCCGCTGGCAAGGAGGAGCCTCACCTCCCATCGAAAAAGAGGAGCTGCCGCTGGTGACGCTGCTGCTGCAGAGCTTGCCGCAAGCCAGAGAGCAAGCGTTGAGGAGGAGGAGGAAGACGCAACTCCGCTCCCGCAAAGTCAGGAGGGATCTGCCGGGGCCGACAAAGAGACTGCCGGGGCCGACAAAGAGACTGCCGGGGCTGAGAAATAGACTGCCGGGGCCGACAAAGAGACTGCCGGGGCTGACAAAGAGGCAGACCTGGGCCACTCCTGTTAAAGCACTTTACCCCCTGTTAAAAGCACTGCACTGCCCTGTTAAAAGCACTGTACTGCCCTGTTACAAGCACTGTGATACCCTGTTAAAAGCACTGTGATACCCTGTTAAAAGCACTTTACTCCCCTGTTAAAAACACTTTACTCCCCTGTTAAAAGCACTTTCATTGCCCTGTTAAAAGCACTTTAGTTCCCTGTTAAAAACCCTTTAGTTCCCTGTTAAATCTACTCCCCTGTTCAATGTGTAAATGTTTGTGAAGTAAAGTTTGAAGTTTCTTTTTTTTTTCTAAGTCCTTGTTGGTGGACCATATACATAAAAAAACTTGTAAATTCCAAAAGTCCAACTGGAGGCTGGCTGTGGTACAAGAGGTGTACTGAGGGGTTAGAGTGCTCACAGCCTGGGTAAAGGCTGTGGGTCCTCTAACCCCTACTGTCCATGCCTTTTTTTTGGCCAATTTTTCAAAGTGGGCGTGTCCCCTGGAGGTCTGGTGGGGTGGGGTGTACTGAGGCATGGACAGTAGGGGTTAGAGTGCTCCCAGCCTGGGTGAGCACTCTAATGGGTCAAAAAAAGCTCCATGACCGTACCCAGGGGTGGTTGGTGACCTTCCCCAGGGAAGGAGGCTGAAAATCGGAAATAATTCCCATTATTCCCATGGATAGTTTCCAAAATGGAAAATTTCCAAAATTCCCAAGCTTAACTTACCATGGAAATTTACCCAAAAACTTTCCGGATATTTACCGTAAATTTTCCAACCCTTTGCAACCCTAATTATTAGCGACTGTTTATGAGTAGCCTACAACTACGTGCAGTGGTTACGCTCATGTTATATAGAACAGCTGATCATTCTCTGAGCATAAGAATTTCACAAATCGCATACCATTCCTTAATAAGAGTGAGGGGTAAATGACCGTATGATAAAGAATTTAAGAAAAAAAAAATGTTAAAGAAAACAACAACAACAACAATGTTCAATTTGCTTATTTTAACAGACGAAATTTTATATTTAAACTTTAAAAGCCTTAAACAGGGCAACATTATTGAGATAAGATTATTAGCACCTAACAGGGCCCCATGTCAGTACTGGGACCCTAGAATCGTCCGAACCTTACCCCCCCTGGCGGCACCCCTTGTGTCAATCCATAAAATTAATTCATATGTAGCCATAGTGTTCAGTTAAGGCAACTGGACTTCTTTTTGAGCTTGAAGATTTTCCATCCAGAAAAATGTTTACGAAAAATCTTTAACGAAAGACTTAAATCTTTTATGAAAAATGTTGCCCGCAAATTTCACCTTGCTTCAAGCTACTTTTTCTGGTGTAAAGGGCTTTATAAATTGTATTTCCAATATCAGTCAGAACTGAGGAAGCTTTCTGGATGGAAAGTGAAATGCTTCAAGCTCAAAAAGAAGTTGCCTTAACCTAACACTACCACAACCTGGATCAATGAGAATCATCACAGACGTATTCATTCATATGGTTCAGTGGCATAGTGTAGTTGCGCAAGGCCCCTCCCCCCTCCAACCCACGCTATCTCCACCCATCCCTGTGCGAGAAACATACATCCACTTCCCATAGGGTCTACCTCTACAAGGCCCAAAAACAAAAAAAGGACACAATCACTATTATACCATATACAACGACCGACCACAGAGGGAAAGAAGAACGCACACACAATCATTGTTATGATGGACAGCGGCTAACGTTATTTGCATAACCTGCACACAGCCTACGATCAAAAACAGAACGCATACAAATCCATTCAACTTCACACACCACGTTCCTTTGCAAGGCAGCACAACAATGGCCTCATCAAAGAGCAAACAGACGCATACATGATGGCACAGCGGCCATTTAACCACAACCTGATAAGCCGATCAGTTGCCGTTAAGCTGCTCATCAGACAGCACCGTGTTATTTATAATACGTTTAATCTAATTGAATGCTGTCATTTTTAGAGGGATTCTATGCGAAGTAACTGTATAGTCAAAATGATTGCCCAACACTGCAAGTCATTTAAACTGTCAGTGAAGTGTAGGCTCCACCTAAATTCAGAAATTGCTTAGGCATGTATGCAACATTTTGTTTTGAGTTTGCCTTCAACACCTGGTTACTGGGGGTGTGCTCACATGGGTTCTAGACAGGGAAGGATTTTCCGTGGTTTTCGCTCCCATCGTGATCTAATTGGCTACCATGTTTGCGGCACCTGGTCCTTGAAACTGGGGGGTTGACCTGGGCCGAACAACACCACTCCGAAAACATCTGGTTAAGGAAACTGCAAGTGACCATGTTCCAGCCAGGTCCAAGAGGATTGTTAATTTTGTTTTATTGAGTTATTGTTTCCCTTGCGTTTGTAGAGGTTAAAGTGAAAGTAAAGGGTTTGCTGTTGTACTGTGTGTGTTTTTGTTTTTTTGGTCTGTAAAGCAATAATCTGTAAGGGGCTTAAGGTAATAAAAGTAAAAACTGATTCACAAAAAGAACAAAAATGCTTTGTCTTTACTGCGTTAGTACTTTGTACTACTAGATGCACCTGGAAAATCACCAGTAATATGTTTGTAAATGTGTGATGAATCTGTAGACAGGAGTACGCCACAGCTGTTGAGATTAGGTAAACACAGGAACCAGTTACCTTGGAAATCAGTTAGGGCATAACACCGTAATAAGCAAAAAAAAAAAACCTTGCACTCAGCAAACTCGTTCACTATTGTGGTGATAGCATGGTGGTGTGGTGGTAGCATCATCCAAGTCTGAGTGCTGGATGATGTTAGCACTGTCAATCACTGAATCTGAACTTTAAAAATACGTCTAATTTCGAATTACTTAAATCCAATTATTTCTTCTGCTTACGTTTTTGAGCGCCACTTTTGGGCTTCTTGTTCATTTTTGCTGAGTTTCCACAACTTTAGTAAGAGTAGTAGGCTGTTACCGGTTTACATTTACCAGAGAATTTTTAAGGAGGAGAAACCTAGGAGGAGATCACTTTCAGAATCCTTCCGGATTCCTTACTGCAATGAGAGGGCGCTCCCGAGCAAGTGAATTAGCTAAATGCTAGCATGTTACACGGAAAGCGGCCCATCCTATCAAAAGCAGAGAAGGACATGAGTGACTTTTATTTAATTTCTAGTGGAAAATCCATTCTCAGGTAGCTACTACCACAACGTATATTAAGAAATTAAGTTGTCAACTGTGACTAATACAAAATGCTGCAGCACGAGCACTCACTAGGACAAAAAAATATGAACATATCACACCTATCCTTGCTCCCTTACATTGGCTTCCTGTTAAAAGCCGAATTGATTTTAAAATACTTCTCCTGACATACAAAGCCCTTAATGGCCTTGCTCCAGCATAATAAAGACTTACTTGTTCCCTACCACCCTTCTAGACCCCTAAGGTCACAGAATGCTGGTCTCCTTGTAATTTCTAGAATATCAAAATCCACAATGGGAGGAAGAGCATTCTGCCATCGTGCGCCTGTCCTGTGGAACAAGCTCCCCTCTAACACCTTTAAAGGGATAGTTCGGTTTTTAACACATTGAGCCCCTTTCACAGGTTGTCTGAAATTAAATAAAGTGGTTGATACCAAAATCTTGATGATTGCTCCTGTCTCGGCTATTTGGGAAATATAGAATTGCCTCTGTCTGCCTTTTAAAATGGCTAGCAATGGGCATGTGTTGTTTCTATCCTTTAAACACTGGTTTTTAAAAAGTGCTACTCATGGAGTGATTAGTGGCGTTTGCTGATGTTCCAACCCAAGTATCGTAGCAAAATACAGTTTCTGTCATGTTTTATTTGCCATTTTGTAAGTCCCATAGGGATCTATTTGCTCCTTCATATAAACGAAGTACCAAATAAAACATGACAGAAGCTTTATTTTGCTACGATACATGTTTTGGAACATCATTGAGCACCACTAACCACTTGGTGAGTAGCACTTTTTTAAAACCAGTGTTTTAAGGATAGAAACAACACATGTCCAGCCCTACTCAAGTTGATCAATTAACTGATAATGTTATAGATGCACTTTACACTACATTAAATTCCATTGCGCCACTTAAAAAGAAAATTAGAAAACAAGACAAAATTGCCCCATGGTATACAGCACAGATACGCTCAATGAAGCAAGCTGCACGTAAATTTGAGAGAAAATGGTATGCCACCAAACTTGAAGTGTTCCATCTTGCATGGAAAGACAGCCTAAAAGACTATAAGAAAGCACTTAATAATGCAAAAACAGAATACTACTCCTCAATCCCAAATTCCTCTTTAACACAATATCGCGCTTAACTAAAAGTAGGAATGAAGTGACACACTCCATTCCAATAACATTAGACAGCAATGATTTCATGATTTTTTTTAATGATAAAATTGAA
>JAGFZM010000494.1:22402-75342 GCA_017657215.1 Limnothrissa miodon | reverse complement strand
AACAGTCACTCATCTCCTCTCTGATTTTCCATGCCATTGCCACCCTGCCGTGAGACATCACTGCCTTCCACTGCCTGCGCCTGCACCTCCTGGGTTCTCCTGGGACCTTCTTCCAACGTGATCCGGCGGCACTCCTGAATGGTCCTCAACCCACTCCACTGTCCATGCCACTGCCTCCCTGCTGAGGGTCACCCCTGCCCTCCACTGCCTGATCCTGCATCTCTGGCTTCCTGGGCGGTCTGCCTTCAGATGACCCTGACATCTGACATCATACCTTAGTTATGCTACTATAGTTTAATGCCGCCACAATCCTCCCATCTGTTAAGCCGTACAATTTTCATTCTGTCTTTCTTTCTCTCTCTTTTCTCTCCACTTATTTCTCTCTCATCGCTTAGCCAACATCTGTACATGGTTGCACATGCAATATAAGTCACATTCTCTGAAATCTGATGGAGACTGTTCTAACTCATCTCCTCTCTGGTTTTCATTACATTACATTACATTTATGCATTTAGCAGACGCTTTTATCCAAAGCGACTTACAAAAAGAGGATAACAATCAAGCTACATAGCAGAAACCTTAAGGAGCATAGTGCTAGGGAATAGTGCTTCAGTTCATTTTAGTGCTAAGATAGAAGATGTTCTCTGAATAGCTGGGTCTTTAAGAGCTTTTTGAAGGCCTCCAGAGATGGCCCTGTTCTGATTGTTTGTAGGTCATTCCACCAGCGTGGGATGACACATGAGAAAGGTCTGGATTGCCTTGGGCGAGGTGCCGGGACTGCCAGTCGACAGTCATTGGAGGACCGGAGTTGTCGGGGGGTAGCCTGAGCCTTTATGAGAGTGCTTAGATAAAAAGGGGCAGATCCTCTAAGCACTTTGTAAGTCAGCATCAGTGATTTGAATTTGATGCGAGCCGCCAGAGGCAACCAGTGGAGCTCGATTAGCAGAGGGGTGACATGCGTCCTCTTCGGCTGAATGAAGATTAGACGCGCCGCAGCATTTTGGATCATCTGAAGTGGCTTGACGGCACAGGCAGGAAGTCCTGCCAGAAGGGCATTGCAGTAGTCAAGCCGTGAGAGGACCATAGTTTGAACCAGCAATTGGGAGGCTTGTTGAGTTAGGTATGGTCTGATCTTATTAATATTTAATAGTGCGAAGCGGCAGGCCCGGGCCACAGAAGCAACATGGTCATTGAAGGTTAGCTGGTCGTCAATCATAACACCTAGGTTCCTGGCTACCCGTGAGGGAGCAAGAGACAAGGAGCCAGAGTTGATGCAAATGTTGTGGTGAATTTCCATGCCATTACCACCCTGCCGTGAGTCATCACTTTCTTCTACTGCCTGAGCCTGCACCTCTTGCCTCCTGGGTTCTCCTGGGACCTTTTTCCAACGTGATCCGGCGGCACTCCTGAATAGTCCTCAACCCACTCCATGGTCCATGCCACTGCCTCCCTGCTGAGGGTCACCCCTGCCTTCCGCTGCCTGACCCTGCATCTCTGGCTTCCTGGGCGGGCTGCCTTCAGCTTCACAGATGACCCTGACATGATTGATACAGCCTCCAACTGGCCCCTGGCTTGACTGCGCCTGGGACTATATCCTGGGATTCTAATGGGACTCCTATATTACTTTATTTATACCAAAATCTTCTTGTAATGTGTATCTAATGGAATAATAGTGGACTACTCACCATCTGAGAGACTGAAAACCTGCTCTAGGCAGTTGGGCTAGCCCCTTGAGCCGTCGGAACTGCCCAAGGTTTCTTCCTTTACCATAACAAGTAAAAACAAAAAATGCTGCTAGGGAGTTTTTCCTTGCCCCTGCTGCTCATTGGGCCTCTTGTGTTAAGCGCTTTGTGACATGCCTTTTGTAAAAATGCGCTATATAAATAAAATTGAATTGAATTTAATAGTTTTGTATGTCTTGAATTTCCTACAGGATGAACAAAGTATAATTTAATCTAATTTGGTTGTCAAAGGGTTCATCAATTCACCTAATCAAAACCTTCTCATGATTACAGGAATAGATTTGAAGCTGGTGGTAAATTATGTATTATTCTAAGCTGGTATCTATCATGTATTTTACATTTAGCTTCAATTCCTCTGAAGTTGTACAACATTTGGAGAATAGTTTTTTGTCACTGTGGCATAGTCGTTCTCCTGTACACTCCTGTAGATGGTTCTCCACTATGGACCAAGGACCAAACTGCTAACCAATATATTGTCACTGGTCATTTTATACAGGACCACAACTAATTCAAGGTGACATTTACTGTAGAAGTTGTAAACAAGCCTCAGCTGTCTGCCAAGAAAATGCAAAAAAAAAAAAAAATGACACAAGCAAAGCGAAAAAATGTATAATTAAACAGAGAAACAAATCTGTTCTCTCCTGGCTTTGTCTTCACACACAGACACAGACACACGCACACACACACACACACATGTACACACACACACACACACACACGTACACACAGAAAAAAACCTCCACCTCTCACTTACAAAGTCTATTTTTTTCTCTTTCCTATAATCCAGCATTCCTCTTTACCAAAGGCACTAAAATGAGTTTTGACATTAACTTTGAATAAGGAAAATAGATGTAAAAAAGGAGTACCATCCTTCAATAAAGCATGAAGAAGAAAAAAAGAAAGAACTTTACTATTTATTCTAAATATTTACCTCCCTCTGTTCTCCTATGTGTGTCTCATCTCCTTACAACCTTGCAGGCACCTGCCTGCTGAATTAAATTAGAGAATTGAATGGGCCTAAGTTCTATTTATTTTGGTGTAATCATTAAGATTAAGCTGCTAAAGCTGCATTAATATCTAATCCCCCCTTTTCGTTCTCTTGCTCGTGTCCCACCAATCCCCCTACACACACACACACACACACAGCTCAAATCTTTAGTGCACATAGGGTTCTGAATGTACAAGGAGAGAGAATAGAGGCACTCAGAGGCAGAGCAGCGCTGAGCTGAGTTGATCTGGAGTTTGTGCCAAGTGGCCAGTGCTTTTGTGAGTCCACAGCTGGCCTGGGCCTCTTTTATCCCCGTAGTCTCACTTTCCTTTCTTTCACACTGCTTTTCTTCCTGACTGGGGCAGCCACAGGAAGGAGGTGTTGGGGTGAGTGTGTGTGTGTGTGTGTGTTTGTGGGGAGGGG
This sequence comes from Limnothrissa miodon, assembly GCA_017657215.1. NCBI lineage: Eukaryota > Metazoa > Chordata > Actinopteri > Clupeiformes > Clupeidae > Limnothrissa > Limnothrissa miodon. The sequence continues at coordinate 72,189 of JAGFZM010000494.1, read as the reverse complement.
GGCATACCTGGCTCTGTTTTTCTTAAACAATATCTCACTATAAAAATTGAGCATATGGCTTGAGAGTATTGAAATCATATATATGCATAATATTCATATACAGGTTATGACTTTATATTTCAATTAGGCCCCACTCAACTGTCTCGCACATGAAATGACATGTCTGAGTTCATTCTATTTTTGCTGTTCTGATCTGATGTGGCCTACGATGCTGATCATAATTTGCAGTGAAGCCGCTATAGTAGAAGCAGTCAGTAATGCGCTGGTTTTTGTTTAACTTTTTTTTTATACTTTTACGAATTCGATTAACACAGTCAAAAAACTATCCCTTTTCTTGCTCACCACCAAGGTCTCCTCAAGACAGAAGAGGTGGGGCTACGTAAGACTGAAAATCAATCCTACAATTTGTTCCCATTATTAGCCAATCACCCAGTGACAGAGGCAAAATATATCAGTGAAAATATGATGGTCAGATTATCATGATCTTTAAATTTCATAACAAAACAGTGGCAATAGCAAAACTGGCTCCAACAACCCAGCCCCTAATTGTCTAGAGCAGTGGTTCTCAACCTTTTTTTCTTAAAGCCCCCCTTGCCTGTATCCACAACACAAACCAGCCACCGCCCCCCCCCCCTCCTTCCTCAACACCAAATCCTACCCACATAAACTCACTAAAATAGACCCTTTCTGAGTTTGTGAACATTGTGACGTTTTTGTGCACGAGCAGCAAACTGGTAGCCTGGGCCCGCCCGTACTTCCTGTGACGCTACATTCAATTTCGCAAGCAAGTCAGTCTGGCCAGGCTGCCGATTTAGAGGAATTATTATCCCAAACTCGAGGGCACCAATGAGAAACGAGCTTGAACGAGACTGAGTGGTCTGATTGGTTGTAGATTCTGACTACCACCGGTCAAGCCTGCCTCCCAGAATTCGGTTAGTATCGTAGAATGGCCAGACTAAGCTCTTATGAGCTTTGAGTCGCTCTAGCCAGGCTAGCAAACTGGAGGCAAAAAGATTCATTACATTCAATCATTTTACCTGGCCTGCTATTACTGTTAAACTGTTCTTCTGTTGTTTTGGTATTGTTTAGAGTTTAGTTAAATGATGGAGGATATACATCAAACAGATGGGCGTTTATCTGAGTAGGCTATGTTAGATCACTCAGATCACATTAACATTTAGGGCTCCATTTTCACGTTCTCTCGCGGATTGTCAGAAGTGCAATTGTCTTTTGGGGGCAGTCTCAATGCAAAACGCTATATTGCTTGCAGAAAAAGTGAACATTGCGCTTGGCGCATAGTTAAAACGGGCTGTTTTAAATGAGTGAATTAGTCATGGGTGTGTTTGGGGCGTAGCAAGTAACAAACCAATAAGAGTTTACACTCTCATTCCCTTTAAAAGTCTGGCGCACTGTTCAATGGCGTATGTTTTACTGTATGTATTATGATGGCGGATTATACTTGGCGAAATGTTTTAATGTGAAGAAAATGTGCACGAGGTGAAGGCACGGTACAGTATATATAACCAAAATATTAACTTAAATGATGTTCTGGTGGTGTAGCCTAATATGTACTTTCTTGTTTCTTGACAATCTCGCTTAGTTACATCCCTGTGTGCCCACCACTAGTTAAAGAGGGGCTAAGCAACGTTCTGTTTTTCTCTCTCACGAGCTCCCTCTAAAGACCGCTGTATTGCATTGTATTGCACTGCATTCTATTGGAGGCGGACCGCGCTGCTGAACATTGCAAGTGCTGTATCTACCGCTATTGCCCACGGTGGCGTATTCTACACCGTTCGTTCGCTGTGTAATGACTCATTTTAGCATCCCAAACAGTATGAAATGGATTAATTAAATGAAAAATGTTGCATAGTGGGCCTTTAAATAGCCTTCAGTTACTTGTTATTAATTCAGTGCTTACTGCAATCAACTAAGGTTTGCAAATATTATATAATAATTTATTTTTTAAAAATAAAACCATGGTGTGTGTGATGTACATTTTAATTTTTTATTTCGAGGACTCCATATGCGCTGCTGCTTGCTCCTGCTGATGAAAGAAGCAGCGTGTGCCTGCACTCTTCATACTCACCCCATAAAATAGCCTTTAAACAATGAGCGAATTATTCCTGTCGAGTTTTTTTGTGGTCTGTTATTTTCAAGGAACTTCTTGAAATAAAGAATAGGCTACTTAAAGGCTTGCACCATTCAATGTAGGTTTATTTTCACTGAGGTTTTACTGGCTACACACTACATTCGATTACCCATGATGCACACAACATTCCCTATGGTAAGCCAGACAGACAAACATAACATCTCTTTTCCCCTTGTAACAGTTATCTCCCATAGGTTTAACATGCATAAACCTGGCATATGATAACTGACTTGTAAACTGAGAGCATAGACGTACCAAAATAAACAACAGTCATATACAATATACAATATAATAAGTTTCAAGCACACCTGAACCTACGAGATGAGGGTATACAACCTCATCCCGTGATGACACCCCATGGGGATTATTCTGCCCCAGACCTTTGGGTGTGTCTGCACTAAAGAGGTTATAAGTCCATCCGCTTGGGAGGATGCTGCTCCCTTTCTGGATATCAGCGCTCATTGGGAGGACCCATCAAACTGTTGCTGAGGGGAACTGACAGCTCCAATGGAGATGGAGGCACACATTCCGGGCGGAGGGTCAGGATTCTCACGTACATGGGTGATGCTGCGATGGTGTCATTGGCACCGTCTTCCAGCAATTCTCCTCTACTGGCCCCTGGAGGTGGGGTGTGTGCTGATGCCACTGCTATAATTTCTGGCCAACACGTGGTCACCAGGAGAGAAATTCCTTTCTTTTGCCTATTTCCTTTGCTGAATTTGTTTGTCTTGTTGACGGTGAACAGTGTCTTTCACTGTGGTGGGTTTTAACAGATCAAAGTGTGTCCGCAGTTCTCTCTTGAACATCAGTGAGACCTTGGTTGTAGCCTGGGGGGTATTTCTATAAATTAACAAAAATCTGTGTACCCGCTGATGAAAAGTTCTTTGGCCCTGAGAGGTCTTCAAGGCATGTTTCAGAGTTTGGACAAACCTTTCGGCTAGCCCATTATCCGGTAGGGCCGCAGATGTCAGTCATTTTTTCATTTCATTTCATTTTTTCATTTGTGCTTTTCCTGAAAAACATGTAACGTTTTTTTTTTTTTACTGTATTTAATTTATAGTATATTTAAATGGCAGCGCGGTCACCTCACAGGCCAGACAGTGAGATTTTTTTTAGCCGGAGCTGGAGTCGTATACATTGGGGAGCAGGGGGCTGACCTGGGCTGTAAGCCATAAGACTGAGCACAATGTGGGGGGTAAGGTAAGGTGTCAGAGCCATTAGGGTTAAGAGCCACACTGAGCGGACTGCGGAGGTGCACAAGGAGGATCCATGCGGGGAGGCGGAGGGAGGGCAGCGGCGGGAGCGAGACCTAGGCCAGTCCTAGGGGTTGGTCATAGGGAGCTCGCTGGGAAGCCTGTTGAGCGGCCTGCAAACTCGTCTCAGGTGACTGCTGTAGACTCAGCCGAGTCACGTTGGCACGAACACACCCTGGCGTCGTAGCCTAGGCTGCCGCAGGGGCGGGAGAAGACACCTTCCTGGGCAACAGGGACTGCAGCGAAGCTGAAGCCTTCTGTGCAGCCTCCAGACGAAGCCTGCAGTTCTCCAGCGCATCCCCAAACAGGCCAAGGGCACTGACGGGGGCGCCCAGCAGCTGTCTCTTATCCTTGTCGCCCAGCTGGACGAGATTAAAGCACAGGTGGCGGTCAAGCGCCACCAGGAAGCCCAGTGTGCGTCCCTTAGCCTGCGCTGCACACCTCACTGCCTACGACGCCTGGTCCACCGCCTGCCGCAACTGGAAAAAGTGTACCCCAGGTCTCCCACCAGCTCTCCTTGGTAGGCGATGAGGAGAAACACCGTGTTCATTGCCCTAATCGCCTGCGCCAAGCAGGCATAGGCTTTGTCCACCAGAGCAGCCGTTGTACGACAAGTAGGGTGGGCGATAGTCCCCATGCCGAACTCAAAGGGGCTAGGCAGCTAGCCACCGCATCTTCAACACCCCCTGCCAGCGCCCTTGCAGGCCCCGTCATCACTATCTGAGCATGGTCCGTACCCAGGCAGAGGAAACAGAACCGGTGAGGGTCTGCTGTAGGCATAGCCCAGGGGCATGCTTCGCATCTTCTGCACGTATCTGGGGGACCAACAATGGTTTGCCTGTGGAGTATCTTCACTGAGGTAGGCAGAAATATTGCTTTTTTCTGGCTTTTAAAAAAGCTGTTGTGTTGAGCTTTGAATTTTTTAAAATGCTAACAATAGCAAGGCTAAAAATAGCTAGCTAGTGCAACGAACAGTGATTCTAAGAATCGCTGAAAGGCGAAAGAGGCAGATTAGAGGGTGCACATGGTATTTACACTACATGTTACGGCTCACTATGAGTGTCACAAGCCCACGTCATGCGCACCCCCCACAGATACACACTGATTCAAGGGCTGGTTTAAGTTAGCTTTTAGCAAAAGATGATGCGAAGTAGAGACCTTCAAGTTCATTACATCTCAGGATGATAAATGAAAAAGAACTACTGAGAGGCTGCATGCGTAACTGCATGCCTGCATGCCTTGGTATTTATTTTTACCTGGCAATGACATTGCATACATTATAGTATCATGTCAGAGTTCTAAAGATTTGAGTAAAAGTATGAAATGATACAGTTAATGTCGTAATATCTGCAGAACCCACTGCTAGCTAGTATCACTAATAATATGGAAAATCAGCCCAGAGCAAGGGGTGGAGAAGTATTTCTAGCACAGCCCACATGAAACCTGGTATTCCAATGCGATATTGGACCACTACACAGGGCACTGCCCCAGAGTTCAGATTTGTAGAGAAAAATGTGGTTTTGTTGAGTGAGAAGAGGCATAAAAAGTTGTTCTGCTGGAAGTACTGGAATTTTCAGTGTTTTTTTATGCCATGTTTTATCCCTATTTGAGTCATATCCCAAAAAACATAAACAAGATACCAAGCTGAAATGATATATTGAAATTATAGAGTCAAAAATCAAATCAAAGAATCAAAAATATTAATAGACACAGAGAGCTAGATAAATAATCACTCACCTGCATACATACATACCATGAGGCCAGGTGATAGAGTAACCCTTTGAATGGTTTTCATTTTGGATGAATGAAGCAAGTTGGGCTCAGCATGAGATGGAGCAGGCATATAGCTTATCTGTTAAAAATGAGTGTAATACAATATTGTTATTATATATTATATTATTATTTAACAATATATATATGTATATATATATATATTATAACAATATTATTATTATATTAAGTATTTTGATGCTTATTGATTCTTTACAGCTCTACAGAGCTCCTTCTGCTTGCTACCCTGTGCAACTCTTCTGTCACAGTTTTGGGGCCATATCTGAATCATTGAAACATTGAAACCGTCCACTGTCCAATGTGCTGACACTCATAGATAAGAGCAGCCTGCAAAATGAGTGTTTGTGTTTATATAGAGAGAAAGACAGAGAAATAAAGGCAAATATAAAGAAAAGAAAAGTGAAGGATTTAAGGACTAAAAAAGGAGAGTGGCAAAGACAAAGAAAGAGAAGGTGGAGGAAAAGAGAAGAGGACTGAGGAGGATTGAGAGAAAGAGAGATGAGCGATGAATGGTGGTAAAAGAGCCTGAAGATAAAAGGGTGTAGAATGGGCTGAGGAGTGGCCAGAAAAATGTGGGAGAGGAAATGTGAGAATGAGAAGTCAGGAGGAACAGAGAAAGAAAGAAGGAGCTTGGAGTAGACAGATAGAGACAGACAAACATGCAGAGCTGAAGCCGGGAAGACTGAGGAGGGGGCAAGAGAGAAAGAGAGAGAGAGTGCAAGGAGTATGGGAGTGACTGGGGGAAGGAGAAAATTGTGTGTGTGTGTGTGTGTGTGTGTAAGGGGGGGGGGGGGGGGGGGGCGGGTGGGCTGTGGACAGGCACAGAAGGGCTGGCTCACTGGAGGCTCCTGGGATACGTGACAGCCTCACTGATTTGCATCAAAATAGGGGCAAACTTGAGGGGCACAGCAGGGAATGAGGAGGGGGTTAAGTGGCAGGTTTTTGCAGCAAGGCTTAAACAGCAAGGCTGACTCATTGGGCTTAAGGCCCCATTATACCTCTGCATTGTTTTGACGCTGTCACTGTTCACCAACGTTTTTGGTTTATGCTTCTGCGTTGGTCACTGCAATGCGTGGCTATTCACCGCCACAACACCAAGGGGCATTGGGTCGTTCTTGGAACGTTTTGCTCGTACGTGGAGTGTGTTGCAGCAGATGCGGTACTGTGATAATTCAAACCGTGCGGATAAATGAAGCCATTGTTCAGAAAGATTGGAGTATCAGCATTACACTGGTACGTTATACATATTAAAGAATGAGGAGATATTTATCTTAAATCCAAAATTATACTCTAAAATTAAATCCGAAGTCAGGCACATCTCCTGATGTAAAGTGGACAAATCACAACTCTTGAGGTCTCATTATCAGAATCAGTTTTATTGGCCAAGTATACTTGCATATACAAGGAATTTGAATCCGGTAGGTGTTAAGCTCTCTAGACACGCATCAAGGACATCCATCAGTATACATATAATGCAAGAGGTACTATATATACTATATATATATGGCAATAGACAAATTACAATAGACAATATACGTAGACTACTATCAACATTATATACAGGTAATAAATTATACTAAGAGTTAGGTCCAAACAGTACAGGTCCAAAGGAAACATAGTGGTCCAGGTGTAGTGTAAGGATCATGGCCAGTCTGTCTGCATTGCTTTGACACGTAGTTATACATTTTTGGAGGTGCACGGCAGGCGATGCACAACATCTGCATAGATACGGAGACAGACGGTGTGGATGTGAAGTATAAATCTGTGTGTTTATATGTGTATGTGTATTTATATATGTACTGTATGGTTTAGGTGTGTGTGTGTGTCTGTGGGTGTGCCTATGTGTATGTGTTTGTGTATTTCTGAGGACAGGTATCATTGGCAGACCATCAACATCCTTTCTAAATAAATATGCATGATTATAACGTATATGTTTACATCGAAAGAGAGAGAATTTTATTGTTTTAGTCTAAAAGAGAGAAAGGTAGAGGGAGAGAAAAAAGAGTTATGTTATTGTGTTACTCTAAAGACTGGCTTTGGCAACACTGTACTTGTGCCACAATTAGAATCAAATATCACATGTATACTGCTCTTTGTTCTTTCTATAGGATAAAGTGCAAGAGTCTCCTCAGGCCAAACAAACAGGCACAACATTCTAAATAACAAGACCTGGAGTTAAAGTATGACTGTAGTTTGGGGACAGTAGCATTGACATAATCATTGCTTGATCTTAATCCTTTATCTCCCAGGACATATCCTACTTCAAACACTATAATCTGTGCACACAATTCAAATAGCACATTTGTGCACATAATCACATTTGTGCATCTTAAGGATGATAAACACCAAATATGTGCAATTACCAACGGCAAATTTTTCACGCCCACTAAAGCAAAAACTATCCTATAAATGCTATCTTGTGTTCTGATTAATGTTGTTACTGTGCTGTATATATCCTCCTGTAACTCCCTGTTGTCCCTAAATAGCTCCGGTCTGTTATGTTGTTTTGTGACAGCCATGCAGCCATGTGGAGAGACACTGATAACATACAGATTAAGCCTCAATCGAATTACCTGTTTTTATTCTAGGGTGTTTTCACTGAACAGACATGTCATCTTTGCTTCCATTTCCAGATAAATCTGAGGCAGGTAGCATCTTCAGATCATTACGCCGGTGGATTTATATGGATAACAAGTGCTTCTGCAACAGAGTTGTTTTGCCTTAAATCCAATAATGTAGATGGCACCGAAAATATATGATTCAGTGAGACACCAGCCCTTGATGTGCTAAAGCTACAGCCTCCTTGCTAAAGCCTCTCCTCCTTGTGCTGGCTAGAATTTGACTGAAATTTGACAGAAGGGCAGGCCAAAGTGGCCCTGGCATCAAATGGTGGGCACATTTTTAGGATCTCTTAACTTAGTCCTTTAATCTCCTTCTCTTGGCCCCCTTCTTTGTTCCCCTCCCACAGTTGCAAGATGGGCATATGATAACAGTATCCAAAATATGCCTAATTGTTGTTTCCTATGTGGCCCATCTGACACTGGCTTCTGAAAAGATGTTTTCCCCTTTTGGTTTCTTGATTGTGTGGCTGTAATTTGCTCAGCTCCACAAAACTACACCAACCACTAATGAGAGATGGTAGTGAACTGCTTTCATGTCTGTGATGATCTCAAATTAGATTCAAATGTGTGTGTCTGTGTGAGTGAGTGTTCTCTTCACATAAATTTAAGATAGTATGACAAATAACCTAAACCTAAACCTGAAACATGTGGATGACTGCTTCAGGCAATACATGAGGAATTACAATTTTACAACTGGAATAAACAATAAAAAAATTGAACAATTAAGAAAACAGTTAGCTTTAGAAGCTCTCCAAAAGCTGGCTCCAAGGCTAACTTTTTTAGCAGTATATGTTAATCTACATTTATTTTTGCTTTACCATATTAATTTACATATAAATGTATGTTTTTACATAGTACATCAACAGATACATACAAGTTAGACATACAATTAAATCAAAACGGTAATACAAGACAACAATATTGGTAACACTTGAGTTAACATGAGTAAACCTCATTTGTAAATGTTTTGTAAAAAAATTGTTGTTGTTTGTTGTGATGTTTAACAAATTAAGTTAAAATAGTGCCGTCATATGTTGGAATTACTCACCAAATGCAAAACGTACATACATTTTTTTTATTAATGACTAACAGATAAGATCCTTATCAATGAATCAAGAAATTATAAAAGTGTTAACTAAAACCTAACCAATTCTTAAAAGGGAGGAGTTATTATAAAGTGTTACCCAAATAACTTATTTCGTAACCCTATTGCCAAGTACAAGGTGGCATCTAGGTAGCTGTTAACAGACACCTCAACAAGACACAAATCCCAAACCAAAGAAATAAACAACCACACACTCTAAATCAATGAAAGAAATAAACACACACACTCTCACACAGTAATGGTAACCCTTTGAGGGCTAAGGGAAAGAGCCAAAGACTAATGGCGCTTTCCGCCTGGTTTAGCCCGACTCTACCTGCATTCCATTTGGGCCAAGTAGGTACTAAAGCATGACCTGAATAGACTGACGCCGCTGATTAGTTCGAGAAGTGGTTGCAAACTTTAAGCTACATAACAGAACAACTTTGCCTGTGTTTGGTGCTGTTCTTTTTTTCTTTGTGAAAAAAAAAAAGATTCCAAGCCACGAATTTGATCAACTGGTCTGCTATTCAGAACATAGCGCCATCAGCGAGTATTGAAACAGAGAGGGTTCAAGCGGTCAGTACCCAAGATCTCCACTGAAGTGAATGGGACGTGTGTGGAAGATTACGTCTTTTTGGAGTTAAGTTTTCTGTATTCATTTTCAATTGGCAAGTGTAAGTGTAGTGCATTATTTTAAACCTAACAGCGTAAGTGGTTACTGTTCAGATTTGGATAAAAGTTTATTTATTTCAGGTCAGGCAGCTTCCACTTACTATACCTAAGTTCATTACTGTGACCTTGCTTCAGAAAGCTCTGGTAAACCAAAGGTGATAAAGTTGTTTTCTACAGTTGCCTTTAGAATTCCCACCAGTCCCACCAATACAAGCTCAAGAGGTTGAAAGAAAGGTTCTGTGATGTTATGTCAGACAGCAGGAAAACTGCAGTAAAAGCGCAGTTGTGCATGTTGCCTCACAACCCTGACAAAGGCCCCTGGAAAGGAAGTGTTTTATAATTGGGGTTGATGACATACATTTGATGAGTTGCATGTTTGGAGCCTAGTGCCAGCATCTTCAAAGGGATCATGTTTCCTCTGTAACTTTATTTCTAGCTCCTTAGCACATGACTTTAAGTAGTTTAGACAAGGATGGGGACAGACAGGGGGAAAGACAGGAACTGAAAACACTTACACAGGCATACAAAGTCAAGGAGTTTGGATGGTGTGTGTGTCTGTGCCTAGGGGGGTTACCTCTCTTCAAACAACAGGACTTAATCAATGTTATCAGTAATGGTTTCAGGCTGGCTGTGCTCTAATGACTTCCAGAGTAGGAATGGATTTAGTTAGAGCTGCCACAGGACCCCAGCAGACAACAGACCCCTCCCCCTTCACCAGGAAGCCTGACTTAAGACTCTTGGGTCATGTGCTGAGTGTTGACGGCTTTTCAATTGACATTCCTTACCCCTCTTTGTGTGTGTGTGTGTGTGTGTGTGTGTGTGTGTGTGTGTGTGTGTAAGTTTGTCAAAATGTGTGGGGTTACCTCTAATATCTCTGTTGAGCAGCATTCCTGGGTGGAGGTAATCTTAACGTCCATTCAGTTTCAATGTCAACAGCCACCACCACACAGTCCTATCAAAGACAAACACACACAGGCACAAACGGACAGAAACACACACATATACACACAGAAACACTGAGAAGACAGACAAACCACAAACACACACACAGTGAAGTACATATAGGTAAAACCAAAGATCTTCATCAACCCAAACTCCCAAACTAGTCCAATGTTTCCAATGAGTTCCAATGAGTTCTTGCCTGCCATACTGAGTGTCCTAGTCCCATTTATTTACAGGCTTACAGTGCGCACACACACAAAAACAGAGATAAAAATGCATGAACACGATTATTTTAATAGGGGGAGAACAAGCACTCTCAGAGAGGGCGCTCCAGAGCAAGCGGCGAATGAGCTAAATGCTAGCATGTTAAGCTGAAAGCGCCCCATCCTATGAAAAGCAGAAAGGACATGAGTGACTTTTTATTTCATTCTAGTGGAAAATCTGTACTCAGGTAGCTACTACCACAACGTACATTAAGAAATTAAGTTGTCAACTGTGACAACAACGAGTTTTAGCCGCTTAGCTCCATAGAGCACAATTCATTTTTCACTTGCTCAACAGCAAAATCTGGTACAATGGAGTTAATAGAGAGTGGATGGGCTCTGAGGAAATCCAATGTTAATTTTGCAGCCCAAATAAGGTCTGAGCGAAAGCATGTGAGTAGACGACCTCCGCATTCGATGGAGGATGTTAAAAAAACATGTTATGGACGTGGTTTGCAAATTGGAGTCTAATGACAAAATAAATAAGATGTTGCCATCACTAGGCTAAAGCAGGAAGAATGGTGGACTACAAGCGAACAGCGCTTGTATTGAACATCATGTACATGAGGGTATGTGTGGTCATGTGTTCCCATGGTAACCAAGCAGTACAAAACCACGCTCGACAAGTCAATATTGTGCAGTCTTTTAGAACTTTGATAGATTTACCGATTGTAAATTGTAAATAACATTGAATCATTGTACATACAGAACATACTGTATTTGAAATAATTTTACTGTTGTTTTTTTGAAAATGACGTCAAAGGTAAGAGGACAACTCCATGTAGTTCTTAAATTTTCGCAGTTAGCAGAGTGATAGCAACTGTCATTTATCATTGTTGCAATGCGTCTAAAAAACACACCCAGACGATGTTTCTACTCGATGTTTCTACTTTATTGATGAAAACCGAATGCCTAAGTTCTCATAGGTCAGCCACCGCCGTATATGTTATTTTGAAAATTGAGCCATTCATTTTCCCATAAGAAGTTTTCCCTTCCGGAAAGTAGGAAAATGCTAACCCGCAGCATACAGAATGACGTGGTTGACTTGCCAACTCTATGCTGACAGTGAGTAAGTAACTCTCTTCCATCTTTCAGCATTATGACACATGGTTAAAAAAAACCCTGAGAAAATATTGTTTTATTCGCAATCACGCAAACAGTATACAAAGACTGAAACACAGCCATCACATAATATAATTATGCAAGATGCCAATATTGGTGAAAAGTTTTCTAAGGTTTGCGGTGTCTAGTGTAGCCAGCTTCTTTTGTTCCAGTGAATCACACACGCTATGAACAGCGCTTCAATAAGCTACCAGTGTAGCCTCCTTGTTAAGAAGACAGTTCTGCTGTGAAACAGTCTAGACTTTAGATGCCTTTAGATAGCTGTGCCCTTAACCTACATACCCAGCTATTGCCAAGATTAGCCTGCATCTCACAAGACACACTCCAGGGGTGGCTGGCACATCAGAGCATAAAGGACAAGCAAAACACACATTAATTTTACCCTTGTTGCACACACACACACACACACACACACACACTCATGTTCTTACAGACTAACATCACAAGAATGAGGGAAGCGAGGGCTGGGACAATATCAACTAATGATACTGGCCTCAACCACAGGGACTGTAAAGTGTAGATGTATCATTGTAATAGGGGCATACTGAATCTTTCATTCACTGATAAAAAGAACATTCAATGAACTTCTGTATAACAGCCTGTACTGTAGCGCAGTCACCCATGCTCAGTCACTACGTTTTGTTGAATCATGAACCACTGGGGAGGATATGTCTGTTCCAGTGGGCTGGGAGGGAGGGAGGCCAGAGTTGCAGGGCTGTAGCCCAGCAGAGAGAGCTGCATGCTGGGCACTGGAGAGTGGGGGGAGCCACTTATCTGTACAGACACACAGACCCTTATTCAGAAAACAGCTCCCTCTCTCACCTCCTTTTGAGCAAAGCTTGGGAGCAGAGCATGGGTCTGACACATCCTCCAGCAAAACAGGATTTACACAAACACATACACAAAACACACACACACAAATATAATGCAATATCCCAAACAGGCATAGGGATATTTTAATTGTTTTTTAACTGGTTACCTATTTTGATAACACAGTGTAACAATGTGTGTTTTCTTATACACCCAGCATCAAACCAAAGTGCTCATTTGCATTCAGTGCTGTGTTCATTTAAGCCCTTTCTTCCGTAGTTTGTTAACCTTAAATAAATCCTAATGAATCTGTCTGGGGCTAAATCCTAAATAAGGATTAGTGCCAGTGCAAAATGCCTGCTCAGGGCTGTTGCTGGGAGGCCAAAGCATATCCGTTTACACTCTTTCACAAAGCACAAACACCTTACCAGCAATTCCATTTGACTAGCAAATTGTCCCCATGTACCACTGAGTGTAAAAAACAGTCCACAGTTCATTGTTTAATCAGCATGACAGCCTGGACCATGAGCCTGTCACCTAGGGGCCACACCGGCCATTTGCTGAGCTGCTAAGGATGTCGCTATGGCCACAATTGACCCTAGAGGCCATGGTTAAGGGGCGTGGAGGCCTGAGACTGACATGCTATGGAGCAACACATAAAAACACCTTTCTCTGCGCTCCTTTTCCACAAGACAAGCCCATACTCATTCACTTGGTTGAAGTACAATTACAGCTTTTCACTTGCAAATGGAACCAGGTTAGTGCAAGAGCAAAAAAGCAAAGCACGCTGAAGAAAGAAAATGGAGGAAACATCGGGTCCTCCCTCCCTCTCCTGGCGAATTAGAAGCAGGACACATGTAGCTAAATTACAAGGACCTATGGTGGGTACTGATGAACCAGACCTCCCTCAAGAATCACATACTGCTTAGTCAGGCTAAACCAACACTTGCTCATAGGCTCTCTCAAGGAAGAAAAAAACAAAGAGACAAAAAGATTCTAAAAAGGACAATTCTTCTCTTCTCTAACAGGGCCATTAAGGGTTCCTGTTAAAACATGTTTCACTGCCTCTGATTCGACCGATAATGCTGAATTGAAAAGGGCTTCTAAATGCTTGGGTACCAGAGTGAAATTAGAGAGCCTTTGGCCCATACAGTGTAGGTGTCAAACTTTGGAACGGGGGCCAAATCTGGCCCTTTGTGTAGTTCAATTTGGCCCACGAGATCATATCACATGTGTATAAGGACTGGTCTGCCAAAGTGCACACACCTTCAATACTAAGTCCCTGAATGTTTTATTAGTGCATTGGCCACTTGGTTGGGATCACCAATGACGCCTCCTTTTCTGTTGACAGTCATTATCATCCATGCTACCTATCAGCTTGGACAAACTTAACACACCCCTCTCCAAACCTCTACAAAAAGAGGCTGGAGGCAGATTGGCCTGCGACAGTGGGCCAGGTTTTAACTTTGGCCCACTGTGAATTTGACTTTGACACCCCTGCTTAACCTAACACCTGTGGGAGTGAGGAAGACCCCCCCCTCCACCCCACCCCCCGCACACACACACACACACACACACACAGATGTTAACCCACTACTCCACTTGCCCACATGTCTGTAGCAGACAACTATTCAAGGAGGTTTAAGGAGTCTGTCACATACATTTAAATACTATAAGACATGTAGAGGCATTGCATAAATACACATTTTTGTTTAATAAAAGAAAAACAAACATACAAGAAAAGATAACACAAATAAATGGCAATAGTTCATATTGTTATCGGTTCCATGTAGCCTACAGATCCTGAAGTGGTAGCTTTGAAGTCGGGTAGTGGGCAGCTTTGCAGCTTTGAAGTCGGGCAGAGGAACGACGTGGGATAGCCCATCTTCAGCCAAGGTGGTTATGAAGTTGGCATCACTTGGCCCACCCATGAATATAACCCGCATCAGAGCCCCCCACACAGCCAAAACGGTCAGTCACAGTCACTTTTCAGTTCAAAGCCTTGGTCTATTTTCCCTCCACTCTGTCTCGACTACAGCCAGCAAAAGAAGTGTCTCCAGCTCCGCAGATGGAGGCCCCCGGTGGAGCCAGAGACACATTATGTCCCACATAGAGTCTAGCAAACAGATTAGTTGGAGTGCAAACTTATCTACATTTTTCAAACTGACTAAAAAGCAAACTAAAAGTAAAGGGGAAAAAAAGGATTGTTTCAACACAAAACAGTGTAAAGGGTGAAAACTGTTACAAAACAGTGTAAAGGGAGCTGGTGCCATACTGCCATAGTATTGTCGTGCCATCTTAGCAACACTGCACATAAAAAGTTTCTCAGCAAAAGCAATAGAAAAGTGCATATCTAAAGCTCAAGTCGTTCAAATTAATGTTTTTTACCAGAGTGCACCACTATCGTTAACACAATCATGTTTAATCTGAATAGAGATGGATTAATGGTTCAATTAGAATAGAAATGACTCATGTAAACATTCCGATCAGAACGGCAGAAGGAAGGGGGTGGTTTATTCAGTTCCTATTCCTGAACAACCATGTAAACACAACAAGTTTTGTTGTGTTTGCTCATTGCTTAAATTTGACAGGCTAAATGTGCACCACCACAGGGCTGCCAACTTTTCAAAAAACCTTGGAGTGAGATTTTTCCCAGGAATGGGAGGGGGTCAAACTGGAGCATCTAATCCTGCCTCTGATATCAGCTTCAGCTTGCGAGTGGTGCGCCACCTACGTTAGGGGAGCACTCTGCAGGCTATAAGAAACACCTGTTCGGCGTGTGTAATCGATCAGTCGCAGGAAGTGTTTCAGCTGATGCATAGATCAGATAGATAAAATGAATTTTCAGCGTGTGCGCATATGAAGACAGTCAAAAGCGTGTGTCTCACGCTCAATGCGTGTGAGTTGGCAGCCCTGCCACCATCACATGACCTTCTGGGGCCTGTACTACGAAGCAGGGTTACTGGCATATCAGGGTAAGTTTGAGAGTAACTTGATCGCGTGTGGCATAACTTTCCTATTAACCCATACTCATGGTCCGAGCAGTTTATGTTCTTGGTTAAACTGAGGTTTGCGCTTAACCACACCCTATATGTACCGCCCCTCCGGCAACATTTTTGCCTAAGCCAATGGCAACAGCAGGATGATCCGTTTGACATTGGCGCTCGCATTGTGAGGTGCTCTCTTCGCAGGGTGAGGGTTTTTTAGAGGCCGAGGGAATATCTTTGTTAGTTAAAGGCGCTCTAAGCGATGCTGTTTCACGTCACTTCTTGTTGACGTTCGAAGTATTGTCAAACAAAACGGACGATAGCTCCAGAGATCGGTTCAAGCGTTATAAGTTAGCTTACTCCTCCCCCTCCCTCCCATGCCTCCCGAAAGACTCTTGAACCTTGTCGTTTATTTGCTGGAACACTGTTATGTTTCGTGTTTTCGTTTGTTATGCTAGGTTTGCCCACTGTGTTATGTTGCCGTTTGTGGAGCCTAGGCTGTCTACAGAGACCGCGTTTTTTTACAGTGTATTCAGGGGACAGGCAGCTAGCAGATTGTGAGGAGATGTTTGCTGTATGTAACAACACATGTTTTAGTCCTAAAAAAGTGTCACATCGCTTAGAGCACCTTTAATCGAGGCAGATGTCTCTAACATAATCACCCGCCGTAATAATGCTCTTACTATTGAGCAGATGTGCTTTGCGCTTAGATATTTTGCAGGTGTTGGGTATTAGGTGTATTTTGATATATTATGTACTAGCCCATAACCCACCTAAAGTATTAAGTTGCACTTTGGGAGAGTATTCTGAAAATGATAGGCCTACTATTTTCATTTTTTTCTCTAATACTTTAACATGTTTTAAACATCTTTCTGTCCAACCACATGGGGTGGCCCTGTTAATTTCCAGGTGAAACATTTTGCCTCAACCTTCATGCACCAAATAGCCTTAAATTCTTAGCTGACATGTGATCAGGCAAGTCTGGATGCAAGGTGTCCAGGCTCAGTCCAAGACTCACACATTTTTAGGGAGTCTATCCTATCTGCAAGATTTGAAAAAGGTTGGCAATCACAGCATCTTGGATTTTTTTGGGGACAACCGACATATGACATTTCTTCATTTCATCACAGGGCGTTTTGATATCGATTGATATGGCACTTTTGAATTGTGTTACATTTTTTAGGTGATTTTAAGAATTATTTGCAAAAATTTCAGGCATTCTGCAAACTAATAATCCCCCGTAGCCTAACAGATTTAAGAAACATTTGGCAATAATGTTTGACTTGCTACACATTTACCCGATCGGCAATACATTGCCAAGAAGCCTGTCTTTCTTTGTTCGCGGCTTTAATTTCCCCTGAAGAGTAGCCTACATTTGAACTCTTTGTAGCTTGTCTTGATTATTGTGCATTTCCCATCAGTGAAATAAGGTGATCGCGCCATGGGTTACTTGCGCTGAAATCCGCCCCTTTTATGTGAACGCACACAAACTCCGGTTCAACAAATCAACCTCATAACCAGCGTCGTACTACCGATTAATACCAATCAGGATAACCAGGTTTATCAACCCCGGTTTAACAAGGTAACCCTGGGTTACTTCTGGGTTGGTTAAACTCCCTTCGTAGTACAGGCCCCTGATCTGAATAGATTGTTGTTGCATGTAAACAGCCAACCCAGAACTTTGGATTACCAAGCATGTTTACAGTTCACTCAGTTCACACTTCACAGCCTTATCTGATGCTTGAACCAGGCTTGAATCAGTAATCATCATTTTGCCATTAATTTACTTAAATGCATTTCACTTATTTGGATGACATATTAATGGAGGGAAGTGAAGCATTAACCCGCAAGATAAATAAATCTCTAAATCTCCCGTCTTCCCCCTGGGCCTTTCAGATGTCGATGGATCCTTACTGAATAATTGGGCTTTCATTCTGGCCACTCCACTGAACTTTCTTTCTTTCTTTCTGTCCCCTCCTCTCTGTCTATTGGACCACCCAGTCTGCTGTGTATCAGGACCTCCTCCAGCTGTTTCAGGGCCAGAGCCTGTTTGTGCTACTTTGTTTCCATGTGACTGAGGTCACTAGAAGCCAGCTCTCTTTTTCCCCACCTCACCACTATGGCCGTCTTGTTCGTTCACTCGCTCACCCTTTTCGCTCTCTCCTTCTTTCGCTCACTTCTTTGTGTCTGGTGCAGGTGTCCTGCCCAGGGAGAGGCTCAGAGCCAATTTGCTATGCTTTCTCTCTGAGGACACCATTCAGATGTATCCAGCCTCACATCAACCTGTAATGCTCAACCTCTATTTGCACACACACACACACACGCAGTGAAAGTATAATTACTTTACAGTATAAAACAAACATGTCAAGCAAATTTCCCATATGGTGTTTAGAACTGCACATCATTTCACAAAATGCTACAATGTTTCATAGTTCGAAAGTGTCAATTCCTCTAACTTGTGTCATCTAAAAACAAACATGTCTGACATATTTCAGGTCAAGCAATTCTTATTAGTTGTTCTAGTCTACAACATAATATTTATATTTTATAAGGCAAGGTGAACATTTTCCTTACCCAATGAAATTGTGTAACTCCTGTTCTGAATTAGAAGATAAGATACAGTAAATATATAATTGGCAAATGTATAGGAATATCATAACCCATAACAAACACCATCAGCAGTCATTTGTGCTTTAACATAGCAGCACTTTTAGTAGAAAAGCCACCTCTAAGTAACAAAGTAATTAGTGGTCCCCTCATTATTATCATTTGATTTACAATAGGCCTAGTAAATGTTTAAAGGGATAGTTCGGTTTTTAACACATTGAGCCCCTTTCACAGGCTGTCTAAAATGCAATAAAGTGGTTGACATCGAAATTTTGACGATTGCTTCTGTCTCGGCTATTTGGGAAATGTAGAATCGCCTCTGCCTGCCTTCAAAATGGCTAGCAATGGGCATGTGTTGTTTCTATCCTTAAAACACTGGTTTTTAAAAAGGGCTGCTCACCAAGTGGTTAGTGGTGCTCGATGATGTTCCAAAACATGTATCGTAGCGAAATAAAGCTTCTGTCATGTTTTATTTGGCACTTTGTTTATATGAAGGAGCAAAAAGATCCCTATGGGACTTACAAAATGGCAAATAAAACATGACAGAAACTGTATTTTGCTACGATACTTGCGTTGGAACATCAGCAAACGCCACTAATCACTCCATGAGTAGCACTTTTTTAAAACCAGTCTTCAAAGGATAGAAACAATACATGCCCATTGCTAGCCATTTTAAAGGCAGGCAGAGGCGATTCTATATTTCCCAAATAGCCGAGACGGGAGCAATCATCAAGATTTTGGTGTCAACCACTTTATTTCATTTTAGACAACCTGTGAAAGGGGCTCAATGTCTTAAAAACCGAACTATCCCTTTAATGCTGTAGGGTATGTTGTTTAAAACATTACACCTTTGTTTTGATCACAGAGCCATGTCACATGTGTAATCAGCACCTGATAAGTACACAAAGGGAGTTCAAACCGAAATTTGCCCATGAATTTGCCACCCCCCATAGAAATATAAAGTTCATACACATACCCACAAGTATAGGACAAGTAAAATGGATTATGTTGACATAGTGAGGGTCTTGTTACACGGTCACAGTGAGAGAGGAAAGTGATGTTTTTTTGTGACTTAGTGCTATTCAGCATTAAGCATTGAAAATATGATTATTCTGGCACAGTCTCTTTTTTCCACCACAGTACTCACACGAGAAAGGACAAGTGAGGAACTTAGCTACTCAACATGATGAAGCAACTCCAACAACAATTCACTTCCATAAAAGCAACAAGGCTGGTAGAAGATTGAGCATGCCTAAAGGAATTAGAGTGAGACCGCTGAATATTTGAAGAAAAAAATATTGACCATCTATTAAAAAAATCTTAAGGTCAGGCAGTAAATCCTTATGGCTTTTATTTTTTCAAGGATTCAAGGATTCAAGGAGTTTATTTGTCACATACATGAGTCACTAACGCAAAACATGCAGTGAAATTGCATTGAAGAGAAGATTAAATAAAGGGAAAGAAGAAAACAAAATAAAATAAATTAAATAAGGGTTTTCCTCATCCTCCTGAAATGAACTCCCATCACAGTGTTTACATAAGAAGGTTTACCTGACGCAGTTCCTCAGAAGGACATTTCTTGTTGTCAGGGGGAATTTAGAAGTGCTAGAGTCCAATTAGAACTGCTGCTAGACAGGGCCTCAGTCATCTCCACTGGGGGCGAGTCGTAAAATCAAATGTGTTTGTGATTGGGACTGCTCCCTGTGGGCCGGGGGCCACAGAGGGAAGGAGAGGGGGAAGGGTTAACACTGCTTTAATGAGATGAATTGTGCAATTTAAATTTTAACAGAGTCATCTAATGCTACCATAACCCTGCATGCATGACAAATGTTTTTTTTTTCTTTTTGTTCCATTTCATCTCCATTCCTTCTTGTTATGCTGCCTTTTTTATTAGTGTTAATATTAAAACATGCACGAGGAGGATCACATGTGCTTCACTCTCATTGCTGTGTCCCTTTCTGCACACACATACACACACACACACACACACACACACACACAGTAATCCCCCAGTCAGCTAAAGCTTTTCTTCCTGCTAATTGCCATCTTGCTGTATCGTCTCAGAGCATGGCCCTGCAGACAGATGCTCCTTGTGAGCTTTGAATATTAAATGTGTTGTTGAAAGCAACAGTTTGCCTTCTCATTTATTACTAAATCAGACAAAACTGTTTAATTATTTAGAGTTAGTGGGATTTAACATTGGTTAGATTTAGTGTAACAATTAACATTGCTCTAAAATTTTACAAAAGTTAGCTTGAAGGAAATGAAGAGAAATGAGAAGCATTTTCATGTCATTCCATAACAAAACAGAATCAGTGTCGATGTGGATTTATCAAATAACCATTTTGGTAGACTATATATTTCTTTTCATTTGGCCTTTAAACCTCTCATACACACACACACAAACAGAGTCATTATGAATTACACATTCTGCTCTGCCTCAACCACCAATTAGCTCTATTAAAGCTGAAGGGTTTAATCAGTCCTGCTTTACTCTTCCAAACAGAGAGTCCGGGACAGTGTGTTACTCAACCTCCATGTTCATGAACACAGCTGGAGACAGACATGCATTTTGTGGGCCATTGGCCATGTCGAGGACTTATTGGTTGATTCAGTTCACATGCACACACAGGTTGCTTGAACTGTAATTACGCACTTTATCTCTCTTTGGTTAACTCTCTTCTGTCATGTTTTACTTGGCACTTTGTTCACATTAAGGAGCAAATAGCCTTCTAATAGACACCTATGGTACTTACAAAATGGCAAATAAAACATGACAGAAACTGTATTTCACTACAATACTTGGGTTGGAACATCAGCGAACACCAACCACTCGGTGAGTAGCACGTTTTTAAAACCTGTGTTTTAAGGATAGAAACAACAAATGCCCATTGCTTGCCATTTTGAAGCAGGCAGAGGCGATTCTACATTTCCCAAATAGCCGAGACAGGAGCAATCATCAAAATTTTGGTGTCAACCACTTTATTGCATTTTAGACAACTTGTGAAAGGGTCTGAAAGTGTTAAAAACCGAACTATACCTTTAATGCATGTTCTGTTTTTTTTTACTACCAACTCAAGCTATGTCCTGTGGTTCAGTTTTTGGCATAGTACAGTATGTGTATGTTTGCTGTATGTTTTAAGGAACAATAGAAACAAAAAAATATCAATTTGGAATATCAAAGTCTCTCTATAAATATCTTAAAAAAAATGTCATGTAATTGAATTAAATTGCATTTCATCTAGTGGCATGTAGACTATACCCTTTATATGCAGATAGGCCTACTTTCTGGATTGTTTAAATACCATATCTATAATCTTGGCACGTATCAAAGCACGACTGAGAGCCTTAAAAGAGTAGTGCACTACACCAGCGACCAGCCATGACTGGCCATCTTGTAGCTACTGACCAACTTGCCCAAAGACTAGGCCTTAAATCAATAAACGCAATGGAAGATGTCTACCCAAATCAAAACTATCTAGCCAAACGTTTAACCGCTTGACGAACATGCAAATACAGACCAAGCCACAGCTTTGTTTTTTTCCCAACTTCCTTCAAAGAGCACGCACAATGCTTTCTGAGAACTCAGCCAGTGGTCCTCGTCTGGCATCCTCCCCCACACACATGCCTTAACAAATACCAAATCGAATGCGACACGCGTGTTTTATTTAGTCTATCACATATCAGTAAAAAAAAAAAAAAAAAGAACTTTTCTGAAGCCTACAAGTCATTTTCTCGGTTAAAAAGGTATTCGTGTAGGCCCCTACAACAATTTCAGGTTTACAGTTTATTTTTAATTCTTACCTATAAAAATAATATCCAGCTATAGAAATACAAGTGCAGATCATAATTTCGAAGGATGGCAATGTTTTTTGGAACAGGCTATGCATCAACGCGACGTGTGAAAGAAAGTGAAATAGCCAACGAGTCAAGAGTTAAAAAAGATAGGCTACAGCACAGGCGAGACTTGCATGCCATTTGTAATTGTTTTATATGAAATAAGTTGGTCTTCAAAATCAAATGTATTAAATGTTTTATACCTATTGTTATTCAAAATATTTTCTTTCCGACAGATAAAATGTGGCCGAATTGTAGATTACAGGGAAAGCGCATGAGCTAATTCAGTTGCGATTCAGGGTTCCTTTAGCAAGCAGTCTTTTTGAAGTTAGCGCTGAGCATGGTGTTGCTTGTGATAGGCTGAGAGGCTAAGTAAGAAAGGAGCTTGTCTTATTCAGATTAGCTGTGCCACCAGAGAGTTCACTCATCGCCTGCTAGCTCCAGCCAAAACGGGACCGCCAGCGTTTTTTATTTTAGGCTATTTATTCCGTTCCAAAATATTATGCTTTTTGAGCAAGATGTAACTTACGTCAGAACATTCGCTCGAAATAGACGATTTTTTTCAGAGGGTATGTGCTAGGCCGTGGCCTCTTACGGGTGGAAGTTATTGTTGTGAATTGTTTATGACTGGGCTATGGCGAAGTGATCTTTTATTTCGCCTATCTGTGTTCATCGCGGAAAAGTGATTTGGAATGTAGGCTACTGACCACCGGTCTACATGTAACGTTAGCCTACAAGTACCTGGAAGGAGAACTGAAGAGTGGATTCAGTCTAACGTTATCAATCGACAAGCTAACTGCGGACCAGGGATTTAAATAATTTTGCCTTACCCCAGGAAATAGGAGAGAAAGGAAGAAATTCATGTGGCAGTTCTCTCTTTAGCGAAACGGCTGGATCACAGAATGAGCAAAGAAAGACCTAAAAGGAATATCATCCAAAAAAAATACGTAAGTTGGTTTCTCTAGCTTTTGATCGAGAGAGAGAGGAATGTGGGAAATGACCTTTCCAAGTTCGTAACGTTAGGCTACGATAGCCTATGGTTGTTTAAATGCATAAACTTTTATCATGAACTCATCTGGTGTCAAGGCTTGATCAATCGGTAGATATCATAACGTTGTGTCTCCAGAACGACTCGGCTCGTTTGCTACTAAGTTGTGTTTTAAAAGGCATTGATTTTATTTAGTGACTTCCTAGTTGGTTTAGTATAGCTTACATCATATCTAATTTATTTGATATGGCCATTTCTGTAGAATTGATTAGAGACTCTAAAACGCTACCAGTTTGTTTTGATTATTGGTTGTTAAACGTGATCCATCTGCTGCTGTATAGTTATCAGAACGGCTTTGTTTGGTCTTCATATGCTCGCCTATTCAATGATAGGACGGCCATATCGCCCATGGCTCCGCTGCCGGGGGATCTATTCCCTGGACCGTATTTTCTACTGTCGAGATGTCATATGGCTAATGCTGCACGAACTTTTTTTTAACATAGAGTAATCTGCGCTACATTGTTATAAATGTATTAACTAGGTTAAAACCATGGTCTTACTTTGTTGCGCCCTGAAAACTCCATAACGTTATTTGCTGAAAATCGCTCGCTGGAGCACAGTGCGTGGACACGAGGTATTTCATCGCCTCAGAGAACTGAGCTTGATAAGGGGGTCCCAAAATTGTCTTCTAATTCACCCTAAATATAGTGGATATGTACTAATATGGGCTTTAGATAAAACTGAATTTCTTAGGTGACGAATAAAGGGCATGAATGCTCTCTTGGTCTCTTGGAATGCGCTTGACCTGAGCGAATGAAATATTGAAGCAGAAGCAAGACACAATTCAGAGTTCTGCTCCTGTCCGACTTCGGACGCCGGGTGTCTGAGCGGTTAAGCACGTGAAAGCTTCGGGGTTTGCTCCGTTGTTGGTTTGACTTGACATAGTGCAATGTTGTTTATGGATTAAGCAGGAGACAGAATTTCAGTCGCATTGCAGAGGTGGGTGTGAAGACCATTTTAATGTCCCGTAACGCGGCCGGTAAAATAGGCCTTATGTAGGCTACGCTGGTTGTCCTTCCGTCCATGCAGCATGTAATTTGTTGAGTTGCATTAGATTTTAAGTGATTTAATATAGCCTAATTCGTCCAGGTTTAGGCATATTCAAATGTAGTGTAGGATTGGTTACACGAGACAGCTGAATCGAATTAGAACAGTTAACCCTAAAAAACACAGGAAGTCTGTGGAAAAGAATGTTTTATATTTGCCTCAGCTGATGTGCAAAATGTATGCTAACATCCTAACTGCGTTGGGAACATACCAAAACCATTGTATTTTCAATAGAAGAGGGGGGGGGGGGGGGGGGGGGGTGGTGGTCAGGCAGTCTTGAAAGGGTTACCCCATTTTTGGCTGCTGCAGAGAGGGATCACGTGCTCTCAGTGAAGCACCCCCCCCTCTCAAAGTTGATTTTCATCGAATCTAACGGGATAACAGCGTTTTGTCTGGATTCTTGTTTTAAGTTCTGGTTCATAGACATAGTTTGAATTTTAACATTCAACAAATTGATTTTCATTATTACCTATTACGTTAGGAAAAGTTTGCAATTGGCTGGAATTAAAGATAATTACTTTCAGTGTTAACATTAACACACTGTAAATAACACTGTGATAACCGTTTATCCCTTAACCGTTACGTGTCAAATCTATAAAGCTGTCTGAGAATATTTTAAAGGGTTTTAACTATTGGCACTAAAACATGATATAGATTACATATATCGTGGCTGTAGGCCATCAGTAAAGACAATACTTGAGTGAACCTTGATGTGTTTCAAATTAGTTTGTTAGCTCTGTTCCTAACAACCCACCTTAACCATGGCAAAACATAGTAGGCTATAGTTCACATCTTGTGGATTGTTGCTTGCATTAAAATCCGTCTTCTCTGCAGTTGGTGTGTAGGCTATGTGATTTACTATGCTTGCTTATTTTGCCACTGTAAAGAGAAGCGTTGAGTTAGTTACATTTACATTTATGCATTTAGCAGACGCTTTTATCCAAAGCGACTTTCAAAAAAAGGATAACAATCAAGCTACATAGCAGAAACCTTAAGGAGCATAGTGCTAGGGAATTGTGCTTCAGTTCATTTTAGTGCTAGGATAGAAGATGTTCTCTGAATAGCTGGGTCTTTAAGAGCTTTTTGAAGGCCTCCAGAGATGGCCCTGTTCTGATTATTTTTGGTAGGTCATTCCACCAGCGTGGGACGACACATGAGAAAGGTCTGGATTGCCTTGGGCGAGGTGCCGGGACTGCCAGTCGACAGTCATTGGAGGACCGGAGTTGTCGGGAGGTAGCCTGAGCCTTTATGAGAGCGCTTAGATAAAAAGGGGCAGATCTTCTAAGCACTTTGTAAGTCAGCATCAGTGATTTGAATTTGTTAGTTAGTGTTGAGTATAAAGACCATTGCACCAGGAGTTATGGGTTTGTGACAGTGCCAGTGTTTTTGCTTATGTGAGCATTGTATTGTGTGTGTTGTGGCTTTGTAATAGATGCAATGTAGTCAGGACTAGGGTACAACAACAAAAACAGGAGGGTGGTCCCCAAGGCTTCATTCTGCTCGATCCCCCAAACTGTGCTCTTGCCCCTTCTGATTTAACCTCCCTTCAATTAACGCAAGACAATTATACATTCCTAGTTTAACCATTTCCCTTGAACTCTTGGAGTGCAAGATATTTTTTGTTGTTTTTTTGACCATTGTTACGCACCGGCTCAAGTGCGCACATTAAGGGGAGACCCACGCAGTATTCAAATGATAATAACAAATGAATTTATTAAATAAAGATGTTAACAAAGTATATAATGTATAATTAAAGATAAGGATAAGGATAAAGTGTAGTGTATGTCAGTAAAGTGTTCCACAAACTGAAAGTGTTGCACAAATCAGTCTAGGGAAAACAAAGACACAAACAGCCACGCCAAAAGCCAGGGAGGAGAAAGCAACCCCATGGGTAGCGAGTGGAAGCTTCTTATACCCCTGCCAATTAAGCCCACCTGAAGAGACACAGAGGAAACAAACGCCATGACGCGAATGTGCCATAGGCGGAGTTAATTAATTGGCCAGAACGGCAGAGCCGTAACACAATCATAAAATGTTCTTTGAGCCTCAATAGTTGCGTATGCAAATTTGTGCGGCTGAAAAAGACTAGGCTGTCTATTCCATGCTCAGAAATGCATGCTCATTAAAAATGTTTGTATTTCCCACCCTCTGGCCAGTTTCCCGCCCCCTGGCGCTGATTGGCTAATTCATTGTGAGGCCTATTAGATGGTTTTCGCTGAAGCAGATTGGCTCCCTAGTTTCACTGATACTCTCTCAGCAGGAAATCGGTAAACTATCTGAGTAAACAGTAAATCGTTTAACTATCTGAGCTAAGTAAACACGCAATGGACTTGTCAGGAATTCAACCATACAACAGCCAGATCCACAGTGTTTGGAAATGAATGTGTCAGACTGGTAAGTTTTATTAGAATTCCCGGTAACTAACGTTACGTACTATGTAATAAAGACTAGGGTTGCTTCACACATTCACACATTGGGAAGTTAAACAGAGTTGGCATTTTACATGAAGGACATGAAGGAGTGCAATAACTTATGTGTTAAATGTGAATTTTGCCCATTTAAAATACCCGATATCCGACATCATAGTACTATTTATGGCGCTTTTCCACTATGGTGTGAAACCCTGGTGTTTGGGGTAAAGCCTCTGGCTTTACGTCTTTCCATTATCGGGGCTGGCCCAGGACCGGGACTTTTTCAGTTAGCCTATTTGTTGCGACCCGCATCCTCTTTTGCCTGCGAGAGGCCAACATTATTTGGCACGACTTGGCACTTTTGTCTGTCTCTTCATTTTCTCTGAGAAAACAAATAAAGTTGTGTATAAACACATAAGTTTTCACTCATAAGTTTTCCATGTCCAGCTTTCAGCAACCTAGGCTAATGCTTTTCTACATTATGATATTATAGGATTGTGAGCCTTTATGACAATGTTATGCAGAACCATTTACCATTTAATATTATGTAGGCATAGGCTACGTTTTAGTTTCAGCACTAATGTCTGAGGTTATTAAATGCTATGATAGACGGCGATATGCATCTTTACCAGGAAACTAACGTAGGCTATTAAGTTAGTAAACATTCCAAGTTCACCTAAAACCCCGGTGTTAAAACTTGGTAATGGAAATGCAACACGGGGGCTAAGCACAGGTGTTTAAGACCGGGGTGAGGCCTGGGGGCGGCCCGGGGCCGTAGTGGAAATGCGACATTAATATCTGTTGTTATGGTTAGCTTGCTAGCCTACCAACACTTGAGTGACCGAGTGTGCAGCACTTTTTTTTTTGCTTCGCAATAACCTGGATATCCAAGTAGCAACAAGTAGGCAAACTTTTAAGGCCATAGAAATACCAGTAAGTCTATAATTCTATGGTTATGGCGAACAAAAAACACTGAATTCTAGTGTGGTTACCTACCGGCAGAATCGGTTGTGCTTGGAATAGATCCTGGTTTCAGGCGTGGTGCTCGTGAAAAGCCGGACCTATACAGCCCAAGGTTGACAAAACAATCTGGGGTGAAATGACCAGAGCAAACTACCAATCTCGGATTGAAGTTTAGTGGAACGTGGTTGTAGATAAACATCAACTACTTCCGTTGAATGCTATGTTCTTGAGGAAGGTAGTGCAAATTCCGGACAACCCCAGTACATCCTGGAATGTTACACGCGCATGCTGACATTTTTTCCGT
Source organism: Limnothrissa miodon (assembly GCA_017657215.1). Lineage (NCBI taxonomy): Eukaryota > Metazoa > Chordata > Actinopteri > Clupeiformes > Clupeidae > Limnothrissa > Limnothrissa miodon. Next base: position 44,278 of record JAGFZM010000494.1, on the reverse strand, counting down.
ATGTTCTCCAGTCAAACAGAAATTCAACATGCAGTTATTTTTCATAGAGCCATTAGCTGTTCTCAATGTTAACTAGCTATTACATAGACTCCAGTTTGTTTATACCGCCAAAGCAACAGGGGGCTGGACAAGAGACTGTTCCAAACAATTTTTGATTGGACCAAAGATTCTAGACCAGAGCTCTTTGGATTGGACAATGTAATGGAAGAGGGGTAGCTTTGCGCTGTCTACATAGACAGAGCATTAGTTTCAGATTGTTTTTTTTCAGCCTGGCAAATTTTAGCCTAAAATTTGCATATTGAAGGAGGCGGAAGATGGTGTTGGGAGTTTCGGTATGGTCCGTTGGATACCTTAAGCTACCTAAATTGAACAATAACAAGGTAAATGTGGTTTTGCATTCTATGGGCTCATATTAAATCAGATAATCAGCTACAAATATTAATACAAGTAAAAAAATGGACTTGGTTTGAAATTCCTGGTTTTGATTGGTAGTAGTGGTAGTGTAGTTGCATTTCTGTTATGTTTAGTTTTATTGGATGCTATGTGCTGAGCCACCCAGACAGCGGGAATGGATGATTCCCAAGGGCTATTTCAGGAGAGGGCAGCTGCAAGAGATGTGGAGATGCTCATATGAGGAATAAATGCAACACAGGGGTTTTAGGCTCTCTGTGTTCAGGGTGTACCCATTTCTTTGTCTTGTTACACCTGTCTGCCTCAAACACATTTTAATCATCTCTCTCTCTCTCACTCTCTCTGGCCCAGTTGGCTGGGCTCCTGCGTTGGACTTGTGCGTTAGGCACAGTACAGCTGCTGCAGGGGCCTTTACAAATGTAAAGGAGCTGTCAGTGTGTGTTTCATCAGGCCTGTGTTGCAACTGCAGTGCTCCAGTATGTGTTCACTCTCACTCTTAAAAAGGAAACAAAAATGGAGCCAGGGCCCACTACACCCTCCTGAATACACACACACACACACTGCCCCATGGCTTTACAATGGAAGTATGCACCCTGGGACCACTACAAGAATAGAGCTGCAGTTCTTGTGTGTGTGCGTGTGTGTGTGTGTGTGTGTGCGTGCTTCAATGCACTTCATTTCATTCTGTGTTTCAGTAAGTTACTTTTAAAGTAAATATTTAATCAAGAAGTAAGTTTTAGTAAAGAACCTAAACACATTCTTAGGAATTGCTCCTGCAATTGAGCTGATGTCACCATCAGTATTTCATCTGATGATGTTGCAGAAAATGTATAAATTAATCACAAGTAGTAGGCTTTTGTTTTTCTGTGAGTTTAATTGGAAGGCAACTGGTCTCCAAATGTCTCAATGCAATCAGGTCGCTGGAGTATTTTACATTTAGACTATAAGGCAAAACAGAGTGATAAAAATCTTATAATTCTTGTTCATGGTTTCTGATCAGAGAAAGCCATTTATGGTAGCATGTGTCTATTCTGTGTTAGTGATTGAGCATTTTGCCAGCAAATTATATGTTCTACTTTACATCATCATTATTAGAGCTTTTCTAAGTGTCAAGTCCAATTTGAGGTCCAATTTGAGTTACTCAGAGTGCAGACCCTAAGAGTAATAGAGTATACGAAGGTAAGGTTGTATCACAGGTCCTCTATTGCAGGTCCTCACCTTATGCAAGGTAAATTCTTTCTGTTAAGTTATGCATACGTCTGCATAAGTCTGATCTCTCTCTCGCTCTCTGGATAGATTACTGTCAGATTTGTGTTTAACTGTGCCTATAGGGAGGGGCACTTATAAAGAATCACATACACATTCACAAGTGAGTACCCAGATATTTTTTCACCCACACATGCAAAATTGTGCCCCTATGACATAAAACAGGTGCAACCACACTTTTTAAGTGAGGTGTAGTTGGTTAAGTGCACAGGAAAGGAATCTCTTCTTTCATTTTGTTACCCTAGTAGAACATGTGTTAGGTGCTTTGTGTGACTGTCATATCCATGTTGATTCAGGCAAGCAGAATGTTTAAATAAAGATTCTTGGCTTGTTTGTTGTAATATTTTAGTAATATTTACTTGGTGAATCAGAATAAGTAAATCTAAAAATGTACATTGTATATACACCAAAAGAATGTTGTGAATTTATTCCACTGCAATGATGATGCCTCTCTCCACTGCCATTATTATGTTATTTTACCTCCTTACATTAGATCCCGTATTATCCCTCCTCTGTCATAGTATCTTTTTCAGGTCTTTAGTGCTAAGCTCTGGGAATGAACATGCATAGTGGCACCATGGTAACTACTGATCCCTGAGTGGGGACCATTTCCAACACAAATTTCAGATGGATGCTACATTCAGCGTACAACTCACAGCTTCTCTTTTGACTTTGATCCTTCTAAAGATTACCCCTATTGGTAATGGCATAATATTCACAGTTAAAAAGCCCTTTTTCAGGCTTTGTTAATGTTTGCTGCCGTAGATGGTCTTGTCCAATAACATGAAAGGCTACAGGTTGTAAAGTGAGGCTGACCTGCTATCACATCATCTTGCTTGCAGCACAAACAGCCAGTCATGTAGATCTAGCTACGCGGCTGTTATCGTTATTGCTTATATGCAAACACAGCTAGCTTGTGCTAATGCTGTGTGGCTCTTCCTTAAAGGCCCAAAGGTCTAAAGAGGTCAAGCTGAAAGTGAATGCTGACACACTCAGACATTCAGCCCTGGCACTGGATGGGGAAGGAAGAGAGTGTAGTTGCTCTTTCTTTACGTATTCAGTTTGGTGTGGATGCATACAGAGATGGAGCAGGAGCCACCATGATGACTGTGTGGAGTGTTGAGCACAGTGAGATGGTCATGAAGGAGTCGTCCCCTACGGCCCTGTGTTTATAGCCTCCTTAAGTGTAAACTAGCCCCAACACACACACACACAGATGCACACGGTTAGACCATCATTCTATATTGGGCATGCTTTAAAGTTTTTAGTGTTTCTCAAATGTTGTGCATGCGTTTTCTACTAGATCTACATGAATCTTCTGGGTCTTCACCTAGCACCTAGTTTAATTTGAATTGTGGGAAAAACAGGAGAATGGCAAAGAATAGTTGGATTCATTGAAGTCAGTCTGGATATTTAACATTACCGTTGAGGTTGATATTGACTAGTAGCTGTAGATGTTTAGCCTTAGGTTGTATCGGTACCACACTAGTATTGCACATAAGGGTGTGCAGGCTTGTATTAAAAGGACTCGCAGTGGCACTTCTGAGAGCAAAGGACAAACTTAATAGGATATAAATAATTAAGACCTATCACAAGACAGAATTAACTTGCCTTCATAGTAGTTGGCGATAGAGTACTATATGAAGGGAATTTAATTGTCATTAGCATTTTCATTAGTGAGGAATAATCATGCACATGCTGTACATACTGACCCAAGTATTGACACATTATCCTTTTCAAATTAAGTTTGTGCTCATGTGAATTGAAATAAACTGTGCAGAAATGTCAAATCTCCCTGTTGCCACAACTTGTGCAGGCCTTTGGAAGGGAAACACATATTTTGAAAACACAAAGTCTAGGTTACCATAGTGACCAAAAAGTGCTCTGTAAAGCCATGTGATTGGTGCTGAGGGCAAACACTATGTTTCCATAGCAACTGATGTAGTGGCGTAGAACAGGTGTGAAAGAGGGAGCGGACCCACTGTCAAGCAGTGAGAACAGGCAGGTCATGCAGTTGGCTCAATGCACCCTGAAAGAACATTGTCCCTTGTGTTTGTTGAGCAGTGTTTGTCACTGGTCTGTCTGAAAAGCAGAGCTGTTTTTCCTATTACAAAAGATCCTACTTTGTACAACACAAAACTAATGCATAAACAATAGTGAAACATTTTGGACACAAAATATTGCTTAACTGTTGTAATTAATTGTCACACCACTGCCATTTTTAAGGCCAAAACCAAAGTAGAGTTTTTACTTGTCACTTGAAGCTTTTCCTTGCTATGAAGTGTCTGCTCTGGCCTCTAATAAATCTGTCCTGCATGTGCCTGCTCTGGCCTCCAATGAATCAGTCCAACATGTGTATGCTCTGGTCTCTAAAGAACCAATCTAACATGTGTCTGCTCTTGCCTCAAATGAATCAGTGCATTGTGTCTGCTTTGGCCTCCAAAGAACCAGTCTAACATGTGTCTCTTCTGCCTGCCAATGAATCAGTCCAACATGTCGGTTCTGTTCTCTAAATAACCAATCTAACGCATGTCTGCTTTGGCCTTTAATGAACCAATCTAACGGGTGTCAGCTTTGGCCTCTAATGAACCAATCTAACGGGTGTCTGCTTTGGCCTCTAATGAACCTCTAATGAAGTCCAACGTGCCTCTAATGAAACAAATCATTTTTTTTTGTTGGGCATTTGCTCTGGCCTTTGACCTATTGTTCCCCTGTTGTTTGTATTATTTGTGTCATCACTCCTTTCTGGTTATCTGAGTATTTCGGCATACAAGATATTCTATGGCAGAAGGTACTTACATTAAAGGTATAGTTTGTTTTTTTGGCCCTTTCACAGGTTGTCTAAAATGTAATAAAGTGGTTGACAGAAATTTTGGCGATTGCTCCTGTCTCAGCTATTTGGGAAATGTAGTGTAAAACACACAAAAAAATGCTACTCACAGAGGGGTTAGTTGTGCTCGCTGATGTTCCAAAACATATATCGTAGTGAAATATAACTTCTGTCATGTTTTATTTGGCACTTGGTAAATTCCGGACCTTTTTTTCAGATACATCACAACCACACATAAACTTCCGCTCCAGTTGTAGCTTCAGGGCCAGGCGCCTCCAAAGCCCTAGCTTCCATCTCCATGTAGCTAAGTTCCTCTTCAGAGTATTCTAGTTCAAAGCGATATCCTCGTCTGTGAAACGAAAAAAAATTGAGCATGTCCTCCTCTAGTATCGACCGTTCCTATTCCATTTTCAGTCTTAAAAACCTTTGTTAAAACAAATCTATATGTCATGCTCTTACTCTATATAGGAGAAAGAGCATGTCACACTGTTCAGGTAGGACTACTTCTGTGGCAAGCAAAAACACCAGTCTTACCGCTGGTGGCGTGATATTAAGAAGCAAAGAGTTCTAATAGAAACCTATGGGACTTACAAAATGGCAAATAACATGACAGAAACGCTACTATACTTGGGTTGGAACATCAGCGAGCACCACTAACCACTCAGTGAGTCGAAAATATTTTTATAACAAATGTTTCGGGTTGTTTTAAAGCCTCTATGTGTAGGATTTATCTTCTATTTATCTTCGTCTTTTATTAAAAATATATTTTTTATTTTAAAAATATAATGTAAAACGATGGTAATTACCTCCATGAATAAATTGTAGTGTTCCGGTAAACTTGGTAATTTCCATTTATATATAGATATGGCTGGGACCAAAGAAGAATATCCATTTTGCGCCGCCATTTTCAAAAGTACGGGTTCTTGTAGGGGAGAGCAGTATCGTATATTCAGCTCCGCCTTTCGCGTTTCCGCTCAGAGACTGAGTAGCAGAAACTGAGATAAGAGCGAGCGTTTGGCCTCCGTAGCAAGAAATTAGGATTGTGGGAAGGGGAGGGCTAATACATTTTATTGAAAAGTATGCAGTATACCACTTCGCCGATAGATGGGGAATTCTGATACGATCCTACACATAGAGGCTTTAAGGACAGACAGACTGTGCTCATTGCTAGCCATTTTGAAGCAGGCAGAGGCGATTCTACATTTCCCAAATAGCCAAGACAGGAGCAATCATCAAAATTTCGGGGTCAACCACTATATTGCATTTTAGACAACCTGTGAAACGGGCTCAAAGTGAACTGAAAAACCGAACTAAGTGCCACAGTTTAGCTTCACTTCATTGGAAATGAGATTCTACTTAAATTGAGAAATTACTCATATTGTTGCCTAACTCTTCCCACGTTTTGACCTATGTAATGGTGAAAGCAGGAAATCTGTCATACTAGTTTAGCAGGACACATAGCGGAAGCCTTGCTTTGGTGTTATTGGCTGCTTGTATGATTCAGAGTCTGATGGGTAGTCCTCTTCTTTGTCAAAACCAGAGAAACCTGGAGAAACTTTTGTTTTGATTTTATCTACAGAAGGTACTTTCCTATCATCAAGGTTATGACCTGGCACATCCACCACAGAAAATAGCCATTAGCTGATTGTGATGTGATTGAACTTGTGAGCTACACTAATCTCTGTTCCATCTCAAACTCACCTGGACTAATGGTTTCTCTAGCCCTACTGTAAATGGTTTCTCTAGCCCTCCCCCCGGGCCTCGTACTAACCATCCTAACAGTCATAACACTGGTCTGAGTTCTACTATGAAAGAGAAAAATGCCTGTTAACAAGGGCCATCTCCAGCCTGTTAAATTGGGTGATTGTCACCCAGTATCACACAATTAAGCTGATGTAAACCCGTTGGCATCTTCAGTCAGTGTTTCACACTGGTTCTGTATTTCGCCTCTAGATGTACATCAGTCCCTGTCAATGCCCCTCTGAGTCCCTGTGTGTCTGGCTGGCTTCCAGAGCCTCCTGTCCACTTGCCTTCTGGTTTGGCTGAACTTGGGCCCATGTTTTTGCAGACCGAACAGCAGTAAACTTTTTTTTTTTTTTTTTACTCCTCGGCAAGTACAAAAAGGTGACAGTACTTTCATGGCTGGTTTTCACTTTCCACCGTTGTTGGAGTCTTATTTAGGTCATTGAGGTTTAAACCTTTCAAAGGTTGGATGGTGTAAAAATGAGCCCATTTTACAACAGCCATTTTTTTCAGTGTTAATGGCCAACCGCATTTAGATTCACTGTTGCAGACTCTGATCATTTTTGGATGTCATTAGTAACATCCAGAAAAGTGTTGTGATGGTATGATTCTCCACTTAGAGGAAATCATTTTTAATTTAGGTGTGCATTGCAGTATGTGCTACATCCAAGTATGTCAATGACACGTCTATGGCGGGAGAGAGGTGCATCTGTATCTTATGCAGCATTGTGAGTATCTTGAGGATATTTGAATGTTTTAAGAGAATAATGGTAAATCCAGCATGTCTTTTCCACGCAAGAAATCTTGTCTTTGTTTACGTATGCCCTTCCTTGTGACTTCTCTAAAGGTAATAGCACTTTCAACTGCTTGATTGTTTCCTTAAAACTGGACAGACAGACATTTTGTGTGAGGATGCATTTGAGCCAGCACTTGTGAAAAGCCACTCAGTCAGTAAATGGCCACCATGTTGCAGGTGACTCCAAGCTCTGCTATCTATCTGCTCTGTTATGGTCTGCCCTCTGCCTTCTCTCTTTTTTTTTCTCTCACTCAAATCTGTCTTACTTTTAGACTGGAGCATTTGAGCTGAAGTTATTCTTGTGCCTGTTCTGAATTCAGGCAAAAGTAAGATTGCACGACCTTGTGCTCTGCTTTCAGAGTTCTTTTCTTTTGGAGGTCTCATGTTTCTTTCTCTGGTTAGATAGTCTTCTTGTGTGTTGTTAATTCATTCGCTCTCTTCTCTCTCTGTAATGCCAGGTGTTCTCTCTTGTTCTCCCTTAACATGCTCAAGTAAATGCACACAAATTGAGCTCTAAGTGTGTGTGTGGGTGTGTGAGAGAGAGAGGGAGAGAGATTGAGAGAGAGAGAAGGTGTGGGAATCAAACAGACAGCGCAGTATAACATAGCCTGCAGAGCTGCAGTGTATGTAACCTTAGAAGTGCTCAATCTCTTACAGGAAGAGAGGGATGGATGACAGTCAGGCCCACTAACCACACCTGCCTTTCATCCTGGAAATCCCTGGGATTACCACTCTCGCACCACACACACACACACACACACACACACAGGTTGTCACATGTACATATATGTACTCAAGTGGTACCCCCCAATTCCTGTTGTGTTGTGTTGTGGAAAGCACTTAGAGATTTACTCAGACATATTACGGTAACTTGACCAGCTCAGCAACTTTTGGATACTGGGAGGTTCAGAGGGAACTCATCTAGTTGTGTTAGTGCTCAGAAGGAAGCCAAGTTTGCTGTTTGCAGTGAATAAAGATGTAGAAAATGGGCCGAATGAAGACTTAAGAGAAAGGAGAGAATTTTTTTGTGCTTTTCGCTGTGAAGTGCTAGAGACATGACTTGTTTTATGCATTATACAAAAAAAGAAAAGACATTTTTGTTTTTACAGTTTATTTATATATATTCACATGCAAAATATCTCTCTCACATGTGCACACACACAATAGTGACGAGTGTGTTCTGTCAGGCTGTTAGTACCTCTCTCTGCAGCTGTTGGACTCTCTTTGTTGCCTCTCACTGAGAAAGTGAATAATGAACGAGCTAAAGAGGGAGACCGAGAGAGAGAGATGAGGGTACACTAGGTATAGAGAGAGACATGAGGGTACACTAGGTATAGAGAGGGAGATGAGGGTACACTAGGTATAGAGAGAGACATGAGGGTACACTAGGTATAGAGAGAGACATGAGGGTACACTAGGTATAGAGAGGGAGGGGGACTGAAAGCCCCAAACAGCAAAAGAGCAATAATGAGAGACATCCTGATCCCCTGCTTCTAACTCTATACTCAACACCACACTACTGGAGACTTTAAAGTGCCTGTATTTTTTCTTTCTTGCTTCTATCTCTCGTTTGCTCTCTTTCTCTCACTCTCTCACAGGTATTCTCTCATTCCCTCTAGTTTGCTCTGCGAGCGAAGTGGAAAGTAGGTCAGAGCCAAGACCTCATTCAACCTTGTACAGCGTGTGTGTGTGTGTGTGTGTGTGTGTGAGAGAGAGAGAGTTTGAGCAAGCGAGCAAAAGGGGTGGATGGGCCTCTTGGTCTTTTCCTTTCCATCAGGAATCAGTCTGACCTCCCACTGCTCACACAGGGGCCAGGGAGACCGTGTGTGTGTGTGTGTGTGTGTGTGTGTGTGCACAAGTGAACATGTGCAGCTGCCCCACCTCTCAAGCTCTACTGGAGCGATTTTCCTAAATTGTCTTTCAAACACCTCACTGAGACTTAATACTTCTCTCTGTGAGCACTGTTGGTATTCTTAGGGCTTTTGGCCGCTGGAATGGCCATGGTGCTGTTTGTTTGGTAATTGAAGGAGGCAGCAGAGGAGAATGTGTTTAGGCTTGGATCTGAATGAGGGAAGAGTTCATCTTGGAGAGCGAGAGAAAGAACAAAAGGGAAAACAAGGGAAGGAGAGAGTCGGAGGTAGCGAGCAGCATGCCTCTGTTGTTGGGGAGCTGAAGGGAAAGGAGGAGGAGTCTGCCATGTGCTTTGCACATTCATTGGCTGCCGGACTGTTCTTGTTCACTGCTCATTGGCTAGAAGTGCAGTGAGAGAAATACGGTGGGGCTGGTGGCCGACTGGCTGAGCTAGCAAGACTTCAGGGGCGTGTGTGTGTGTGTGCGTGTGTGCGTGTGCGCATCCCAAGGGTTTTGTCACGCGTTTAGCTGGCTAATCACGGTGGCAGAGCCTGCTAAGCACTAGCTATTGTGTCAAGGCCTGACCCTGTGACCTGTGCCCAAGCGCAGGCACACTCACAGGCAGAGAATAGTGCTTTATTGTGTGTGTTATGCCTGTTTTACTCTTTTAAAAAAAATAGTGTATTAACATACAGTATAGTATATACCTACTATAGGCTTGTTAGTGTTATGGGCTAATATGCATCTAATGTTTCCAAGTGATTGTGGCAGGAGAGAAGGAGGGATGTGCTCTTCATTTAATCTGTGCAGGTATAGCTAAGGTAAATGCCCATGTTGTTTCACACACACACACACACACACACACACACACACACACACACACAGCACACTCTACCTTAACAGCTTGTGACCATAAAATAATCAAGTTGAGTTGTCATTTATGCATCTGTTTTACACTTCTGCATATTTCCTATTTTAGGAGAACAGAATGAGCCTTTTTCCTTCCTTTTCTTTCCTTTTTTTGTGTGTCCTGCTGCCACACCTGGCTATTTTTTTTAGAATAAAACAATGTTCAGTGTGTTCACCTGGTAATGTATTCCTTTAAAATGTTGAATGGGATCAGAAATGCCTTTTAATTTTTTAATTACTCACAACCCCCCCCCCCACACAGGGCAAAGCCCAGCAGTAAAGAGCAGAAATGTGAGGCATTTCCTGTGGCGGACACAGCGGATCCCTCTACTAGTCTATGAACACCTCCTGGTTTACCCCAGCTTACTGATGTGTGCTCTGCTTTCTACCAGTAATGTGTGTGTGTGTGTGTGTGTGTGTAAGTAGGTGATCAGGCCTGGTAGAGGTGTGAACTGTTGCCACCTGTTCATCTTTTTCTTCCCCAAAATGTTAACGTACTGGAAATGCAAACAGTAATGTGGATGTTGTGAGAAGTCAGCCGCACACAGCCACCCACATGGTGGTTTCTCCCTGACTAATGCTTATTTCCCTGCACCTCTCCATCTCTCTTCATCTCTGTCTGCCTTTTTTTCTGTCTGTGTGTGCGTGTGCCCACAATTCACAAGAAAAACACACTTTCATTCTGAAAAGGCACAGTGAAAGTAGCCAAAACGTCATGGCTTCCACGAAAGTGTGTGTTTTTGTGCCTGTTGGCTTTTGTGTGGTGCGTCCTCGTCTTTCAGCTTGAAGTTGTGAGGAATGTTTGCTGAATCAAAGTTTGATTTGCTGAGATGACTAAAAAGCTTGACTGACACTATGTCCTAACTGCAAGCGACCGCGACATGCTGAATGTTTTATGTCCACATTAAACCTGTTAGATTTTTAGCAGTATGCCTTTGTTAATTCATGTATGACTATACTTGAAAATAGTGATTAAACACATTCAGCTGCATTGCTTGCTGTGAATACAAATTGTAAACATTAGTAGTAGATGTGAAAAGGGGAAACGTGAAACTAAAAACCATCTCACTTCCGGTTTGAGAAATTAAATGACGTGTTTGCCATTGGTTTATGTGTGTATGTGTCTGTGTTTGCATTCTTGAAAACGTCTTGTGGCATATCTTGTATCTAGTATGATTTGCAGGAGTTGTTTTTGTGCTCGTTGTTGTGCAAACATGATTACCTTGGAAGAGTAATGGTAGGTTCTAAGATAATAACTCAAGCTCACACACTCACACACACATTCACACCCTGCAGGAAATTGATTCAGTGAACATTATCCTCCCTTCTCCACAGTTTTATGTTGTTGTTGTTGTTGTTGTTGTCTGCATAGTTGTTGATCATTATGGAACCTCCCTATCAGTGGCTAGTAGCTGATCATCTGTACTTCACTTAACACAGATGTCACTGAATTGGTTCATCTGCAATCCTAAATATAGCACACTTCAGTGCACAGTCCTAAATATAGCACACTTGAGTGCACAGTTTCTCAATTCAATTCAATTCAATTCAATTCAGTAGAGCTTTATTAGCATTATTAGCATGGCTTAACCATTAGAATGGAAATAGTGCTGCTAAAGCATATTGTGCAAATAAATAGAAATATCTGTCTCTTCCCTTATCTGTATGCTGCTAGACACACACACACACACACACACACTCCATTGTCAATGTTGTGCTTTGTTGACCTCTATTCTCAAAGACTGCTACAATGACACAGGCTGGAATTCTCCAGCAGACCATAGCCAGGGGTCACTGAGCATTTGATTCTCTCTCTCTCACAGTAGGAAGGGACTTTCAAGTCTAAATCTCCCCTACACCTGCCCTACATCTAACTTGTCAATGGCATTCCACTCCAGTCCCCTTTCTGCTCTTCTGCTCTTTGCAGTGCTTGGTGTGTGTGTAAGAGTGCAAGACATGCATACAGTAGATAACAATCACAAGCAGAAGCATTTTGTTTTGCTCCACAATTCTGCCAGTTCACCTTCCCCTCTCTCTTTCTCATTTTTATCTTCCTCATTCCTCAGGGATTGTCTCCACATACAGTCACAGCCTGTAACCCCAGGAATGTCAACGATTCCATGGCAAGTCTGAATGCAAGAATGCATGGAACTACAAAATGTTTTTTTTTTCTTTACTTCACATCCTCTTCCTTGAGCATCAGAGGTGCATTTCCACCCTCCTGTTTGCTCACATATTTCATTAATGTCTGTGTGTGTGTGTGTGTGTGTGTGGATAGCTAGATATATTTTAGTTCAGAAGGAAATTTAGATGCCTAGTAGCCTAGCATATACATCATACCCTCCCATACTGGCACATAGACATATATCATCCATGTGTAACTGATGTATGTAAAACTTTCAGAGCCTCCTGGTTAGTTGACTGGGATCCCTGGCCAGACTGTGCAGTATGACCTCTGTGCTTCTGTGACCCAAATGAGTGGAAGTGGAGGAGTGGACCAGATGCCAAGTAGCCTTGTTTACTAATGTTCTACACACATAGCTAAGCTGGCTGGCAACAAATCACAACCCAGACAGCCAGTCCATGGTTGGAAGCAGGCTACACATGGTGTGCACTTGCATGCTAATGCCCAGACACAGGAAGGCAGAGGTTGAACCACCCTGGCAGAACATCCAACAGAAGATAACAAACTTGGAAGTCAGAACTTAAAAAGGCATTTTTAAGCTGTAAAAGCATGTACATATAGCGATAGTGTTCAGAAGGACAAATAAGGATACGTTTAGACATGAGATGAAGAAAGGAAATTAGAAGAACATCAAATGGAAATTACTTTTGTGTGTTTATGTCAGACTGTGAGCAGTACACACAAACATGCACATGCACACACACTTTGATTTCAAATGCCAAGAAAGCTACTGTAAATGCAGAGAACAACACTGTACTTTCCCTGTTCTCCTCCGAGAATCTAGGATGGGACATGCACCTTTATTTCCATCTCTCTTTCTCACAGCTTTTTACACAGACACGAATACACACACATGCACACACACAAACATTTTGGTGTTTCACTTCTGACTCTTGCATTTCTCTGTGCACAGGAAAAACCTGTGATTGAAACGCAGAGTGAGAGCTGACTCAAACACACACACACCAAACACATATGCATGAGGGCTTCACTTTCAGCAAAACAATTACTCACATTCTTTTTCGTAATTGATCCGTCACATCTAGATGCTGGACTGGCTTTTGTGAGTAGACACACGCTTGCCGATGTCCCGATGACTCAGTTGAGGGTGTTTTCTGTAAAGTTTGTTCTGTGTGTGTGTGTGTGTGGTGATTTGGTGTCTGATGGAGGGCCCAGACTTGTTTCTCTCTCACTATGGGACGGGTTTGTCATCATCGTTCACGAGCCAACAGCTTGAGGCCAGAGCTGATGAGAGAATCCAGGAAAGAGGGAAGTCAAAAGTGGTGGAGTTGGGCTGATCTGCTTTTCTGGAGTTTTCTCTGATCTGGGCCAGTGTTATTTGCATGAGTGGGCTGCTTACCTGGTGGGAATTCTGGCAGATATTGGTCAGACTGTGTGTGTGTGTGTGTGTTGTGTGTGTGAGGATTTTGGCAGCCACAAGGTCTAAATCATGGTCACACACACACACTTGAATATGTCAGATGTGAGTGAGTCAAAGTGAGAGATGACAGACTCACCGCCAGTGTTCGGGCAGCCTGGGCTTAGAAACAGGGCTGCCCACTCACACAAGCTACCAGAAGAAAGAGAAAACTGATGAAGTCATTACGCTGTCCTGAGTCCTGACTCTTTAACCAGAACTGAGTGGAGCAAATCTGACGCATCACTTCTAGTTTCCGTATCTATTAGTGCAGGAGAGAGAGGGAACAGAGACAGATTAAGAGAAGAAAGAAGAGCAAAGGAGGATGAGGGGATGACAGAGAGAGGGGGGGGGGGGGGGGGGGGGGGAAGTGAGTGCCAGGCAGACGGCTTTCCTACAAACACACACACACAGGCACACACAAACATAGGAGGAGTGAGAGGTTGGGTTGGGTGATCCCTTTGATCTAGCTGGTGCTCTTAGCTCCCACAGTATGATTAAGATGAAGCTGTGTGCTGAGATTATGGGTTGTGTTAGTACACTTAATGGGGCTCACGAGCAGACACACACACACACACTCACACGGTTGAACTTATTATTCCAGTATATTTAATCCTGAAAGCAGCTGTCCCTGGACACGTTTAAACAATCACTTAAATAGAAAAATGAAGCATTTGGGTCTCTTATTTGCTTTTTTATTATCACTCGTTTCAACCATTTTCTTTATTCAACTCTGTTATTTTTCTACTCTCTCTTTATGTCGCCCCTCCGTTTTTTTTATTCTCCAAATTCAAGACCATCTGCTGTGGATGTGGAGAGAAAGGGAGTAGTGAAGTGGAGAGAAAGAGAGGAGGAGAGGGATGGATTGGGGGGGTATAGATGGAGCATGGAGGGGGAGTGGAGGGGGCCATTGGTCCTCAGCATTTCACTTCCTGCTGTCTAGTGGAATATTCAAACACATGGCTCCTAATACAGACAAGATCTATCACTCACTCACTCTTGCTCACTCACACAGTCCTGCAACCAACCCCCCCCCCCCCCCCCCCCCACCCCCACACACACACAGACACAAAGACAGACAGACAGACAGAGGAAGAGAGAGCGGAGTGTGTGGGTCCTGCTGGCAGCTTAAGGTAGCGCTAGCGTGATTGATGCGGTCCTGTGCTGTGTGTTGGCACATTGAGGAGTTGTTTTTGCGCTAACCAGAATGGCAGCCGTCTCACAGCAGGACATGCTTTTATAGCGACGGATGGACGGGGCCTCTGGATGTCGAGTGGGCAGTGCTTTAGTGAACCCTCCTTACAGGTCTGGGCTGTATGACGATAAAGTAGTCAGCCATTTTAACATTTCTGAATTAGAAATCTGCTTGAAAGTTGTTCTTAGAGTGAGGGTGGGGGTGGGGGTGTGTGTGTATGTGTGTGTCACTTTGCTGTATCATGAGGCATACTTCCCCTCCCTCTCACAAAAACTGCATAATCATGCCAGAGCAGGGACGTGCGCAGGATTATAGAGGGGTAGGGGCTCAAGGTTAGAAAAAGGCAGCATGTGCGCACGTAGAGCGTGCAGAATTTTTTTTTTTTTTTTGGACGGCAACCCATATCTCACAAAGGTTCAAGTCACTCCGCTGTCCTCCACGAGGCAGCTGCTTCTCTCTCTCTCTCTCTTTCCCTGTCTCTCACTCACTCGCCACTCGCTCTCTCTCTCTCGCCGGTCTGTGACGGAGCGGAGCCGCAGCACACGGGGAAGCGGCAGGCTCAACACGCACACAACAATATCATATTACAAGAAAATGGGTAGGGTAGATAACCGTGGCGCTTTTTAACATCTCCAAAAGGAATGTATTAATGTTATATAAGGGCAGGGGCTCAAGCACCCCTTGGGCCCTGTGTGTGCACGTGCCTGCCAGAGACTATGCGACAGAAAAGCCTTTAATCATCCTCTCTCTCTCTCTCTCTCTCTCTCTCTCTCTCTCTCTCTCTCTCTGTCTGTCTCTCTGTCTCTCTGTTCTCAATTGGACTCAATGTTTGTAACTGTACGTGATGTGTGTCCATGTGACTGATATTGTAAGTACAACAGGCATTTCCTGCTGTGTAAGATGGATCATGAGGCATACTCCTCAATGTATATGTGTGTTTGGGTAAGTGCTGTCTTGGGTATGTGTTGACATGGCCTCTCTGCATGTTATATTTGTTTCCATGGTGATTAGGACTGCACACTGCAGTCATTAAACAGCTGTTTATTGGCCCTACTGTCTGCAGACAGACAGACACAGACATACATGCACACTGACATGCAAACTTACACACGCACACTAGCCAATTGTGTGAGAGAGGGATACACACACTCACACACAGAACTATTGCCCTAAATCTAATTAACACAATGCAGCCGCTCCACTGTTTGGACACTCTTGTGTCTGTGTATTCCCTGCTGCTTGTGCTGCAGACCTAGTTAGCATGTTGTTAGCTTAGCTTGTGTTGGTCTCAGCACATAGGAAGCCTCTTTGTTTGAGTTGGTGATGTCATCCTGAGTTGTGGTCATAGGTTGTTGTTGTTATGATGGGGTTTGTGTGTGGTGTGAGTGTGCATGCCTGTGTGCACATGTCGGACATTTGCATTGCGTCATTTACCCTGTGAGGTGTCAAGTCATGTACACAAGCCCTTACAGCACCAAGCCCTTAAAATTATCTCTCTCTCTCACCTCCCCTCATCTTAATGCACTATCGACCCGTCGTCAGTATGTCAATGACTGCCTTGTCTCTTGTGGCCTCTGGTGTTGCAGGCATGCTTACGAGCTTGTGAGTGGAGTCCTCTCTTCAAACACACACAACTTCCCCTAAACCCTCCTCTTGGCAAACGCACACACACACATGCATACACACACGAACACGCAAATGCACACTTCTCTATTGTTGGGTCGCTTTGACCTTTTGCCAATATACCATCCCCTACACACATCTCTCCTGGTTTGGTCTCTGCCTTCGCTCCATCTGTCCATCCTTATCTCACTTACTTTCCCCTTTCCCTGTACATGGAAGAATGTGCAGTATGTTTTCTTGCACCTGTCTCTCCCTCTCCCGTCCTGTGTGTGTTGGTGTTTGTGTGAGCTCAGTGTGTTGTGTGATGTGCGGTGCTCTTTCCCTGTGTGTTGTGCCTGTGTGTGTAGTGCTGTGTGTTTGTGCGTTGTGATGAGGGCCACCAGCACTCCGCTGGCTGCCTGACGGCTTGTCTGCTCCAAATTGCGCTGTGAGTAGGGTGGAAGGAGTAATGAAGTGGGGTCTGGTGTCTCTCTCTCTCTCTCTCTCTCTCTCTCTCTCTCTCTCTCTGTCTCTTTAACTGTCTCTGTACCTGTCTTTCACTCTCTCACATTCATCTATCCTGAAACTCTCACTCCTGTCGAGCATGCTAGTCCCCCAACCCCTTCTTTCTTTCTTTCTCTCTCTCACTCACTCACACACGAATGCACGCACACGTCAGCACCTCTGGTATTCATCAAGCCTTTAGAGCTCATTTATTTTTAGCACATTATTGTTTGGGCTGTGAGTGTGCCCAGGGGAGTTTGAGTTTAGTAAACAAAGTCACTAGTAGTGATCTCATGCTGCACAAGAGTTTCATTTCCTACTCCTAAGTCCAGTGCTGGTTAAACTCCTGGGTGCTGAGCTCAGCGTTTGGTTTCCTATAGGAAATGTTCCGCCCCTAATGTCTCCAGCATGCCGGAGATCAAAGCTGCATCTGATCTGGTTCCATAGTTTCAGCATTCGCTAGACTCTTTGGCTGCCTGCCCTCCCCATCAGCGGATGTGTATCGGTATCTCTTTTAAAGCCCCTTTTAAACCTCACAAATACAAGAAACCCCTTGATGTATTCAATTTAATTCAATTCAATTTTATTTGTGCGCTATGAGACATGCCTTTTGTAAAATGCGCTATACAAAGAGCACCAATGAGCAACAGGGGCAAGGAAAAACTCCCTAGCATCGTTTTTTGTTTTAACTTGTTATGGTAAAGGGAGAAACCTTGGGCAGTTCCGACAGCTCAAGGGGCTAACCCAACTGCCTAGGGATCAGGCAGTGGAAGGCAGGAGTGACCCTCAGCAGGGTGGCAGTGGCATGGACTGTGGCGTGGGTTGAGGACCATTCAGGTGTGCCGTCGGGTCAAGCACTCAGCAGGGTGGCATATTCGGTAGGTTGGTTGGGCACCATCCAGGAGGCAAGAGGCGCAGGGTCGAGCAATGGAAGGCAGGGATGACTCACAGCAGGGTGGTAATGGTATGTAAAGGCAGGAAGAGATGAGTTAGAGCAGTCACCATCAGATTTTAGAGAATGTGTGTGTTATATTGCAACCATGTACAGATGTAGGGTAAATGAAGAGAGAGGGAGAAGTGGAGAAGGAAAAGAGAGGAAGAGAGAGACAGAGTGAAAATTGTATGGCATGACAGACAGCTGGTTTTGTGTCGGCATTAAGCTATAGCAGTATAACTAAGGTATGGTGTATGGCAAGCTAACACCACTAAAGGAATGGTCAGTGGCCACCAGCCACCTGGGCAGGAGCTTACAGCAGACGCAGTCCTTTCCAATAATACCATGAGGAGGGGTGGTTCACCGTACGTTATCCCTAACTAAAGGGGTCAGTAAATAGTCTAGACTTAAAGGTGTTGAGAGTGTCCGCTTGGCGAATATATTAGAGGGTAGCTTGTTCTACAAGACAGGCGCACAATAGGAGAAAGCTCTTCCTCCTATTGTGGATTTTGATATTCTAGGAATTACAAGGAGGCCAGAATTCTGGGTGGTAGGGAACAAGTAAGTCTTTAATATATACTGGAGCAAGGCCATTAAGGGCTTTGTATGTTAGGAGAAGTATATTAAAATCAATTCAGCTTTTGGAAGCCAATCTAAGGAAGCAAGGATAGTTGAGATGTTCATATTTTTTAGTCCTAGTGAGTGCTCACCCTGTAGTGTTTTGTATTAGTTGTAGGTTTTTGATGCAGCTAGTACCACATCCAGAGAACAGAGCATTGCAATAGTCAAGTCTGAAGGTAACAAATGCATGTAGGAGTTTTTTTCTGCATACTCAAAAGAAAGGAATTTTCTAACTTTGTTTACTTCAGTGAAAGAATGAGGTTTTGGAGATATGCTTTACATGACTATTTAGAGTGAGGTCCTGATCAATGTATACCCCAAGGTTCTTGACCTTTGTGTTAGTTGTGAGTGAAAGGTCACTAAGTAAGTTTCTGATGATTTGGTACAGCACATCTTCATGACTTCAGTCTTGTTAGAGTTTAAGCAAAGGGTGTTATTAGTCAGGCAACAAGTTTTGTTACTGGCGTACAATCATTAGACTTCATTGAAAGGTATAGTTGGGTGTCGTCTGCATAAGAGTGGAAGGTAATGCCATGTTTTCTAATAACAGATCCCAAAGGTAGCATGTAAAGGGAGAATAGCAGAGGTCCCAGTACTGATCCTTGGGGCACACCATACTTAACCTCAGTGTGGCATGATGCTGGTAGCGTCCAGTAAGGTATGACCTGAGCCAGGCTAATGCAGAATCTTTGATGCCAATCATATGCTCAAGCCTATGTAGTAAGATTCTGTGATTGATAGTGTCAAAGGCAGCACTAAGATCCAGTAGGATTAATAATGAAATGCATCCATTATCAGATGAGATAAGGAGATCATTGTAGACTTTTACAAGGGGAGATTCTGTGCTATGATGTGCTCTAAAGCCAGACTGGTAGGTTTCCTAAATGTTGTTTTCATCTAAGAAGGTGCAAATTTGCTTGGACACTATTTCAAGAATCTTTGATATAAATGGGAGGTTGGATATAGGTTGATAGTTAGCCAGGACATCAGGGTCAAGGTTGGGCTTTTTGATAGAGGGCTTAATGACAGATGTCTTGAAAGGTTTGGGAAATGTCCCATCAGTAGGAATTGGATCCAGTAAACATGTAGAGGCCTTTCTGTATCCAGGCCTGGATCTCATTAGGGAACAGATCTCTGGAGCTCTGATTCGATCAGGTTCAGGTGGGACAGGATTGATGTTATTTTTAAACAGGATCTTATCAGGCCCAGGCCTGTCTATTTAGATTGCATTAAGTGGCCGTATAGAAGGTGGATGGGGGATGGCGTTTTTTTACAGGAGACATCATTGTGGAACTCTGTGCTGGATGACACTTAGAGGACCAGGGGAGACCATCTCTTCAAGTGGTTCTGGACACACACACTCACACACACACACACACACACACACCCATGCACACATCTAAAAGCTGTCTGAGGCAGCTGTTAGATGCTGTTAGATGGCGCCTGACTCGAGAGAAGTAGCTTTACATTTTCACATACACACTTGCTTGCTCGCTCTCTGTCTGTCTCTCTATCCCTCTGTCGCACACACACACACAGTAGTACATTTCTATACATTTCAGCATGCACACTCCTTGATATAGTAAAACGGCAAATAATGTGTTAAGACGCACTGAAAAATAAATGTGTGCGTGTGTGATTGTAGGCTTTTGCGAGCTCTGTGTTTTCTCTTGTTTCCTGACGACCCATTAGGCAGTGTCTCCAGCAGCCCTGGCTAAATGAACGTGTGTTATTGGAGCTCCCCTCTGCTATGAGTGCTGCAGCATCAGCTGATTTGTTGGTCCCTGCAGTGGGGCAGAGGAGACCCTCTCTGTAGCCCAGGCGCCAGAAAGGCGCTCAGTACAAGATGTAAACTCAATGGGCAGGGTGCCCTTAATGACCCACTCTCTCCTACAACAGCAGGGCTTCACCAGCCTGGGCCATGAAGGTTTTTTTTGTAAGAGCTGACTGTATAAAGGTACAATGTCATGATCTAAGAAATGGGATTATTATGGTCAGAGGAGCAGTCCATTGAAAAACTAAAGACTAAGTTGTAGGCCCTTCAAAGGAAAGCCCTAATTCAATAGGCCTTGTGCAATAGTGGCAACTGAGAACATTCCTGAGAACTCCCTACATGCTATATTGATTTGGCACAGCCATTTGGAATTAGCTACTGGAATGTTTGTGATTATCCAAGCTCTGTTCTTATGAATTTAATGCATTGAAAATAAGCTTTCTACTCCTGTTTAAAAACAATAGTTAACATATTCGTACAACCAGGAAGACTCTCCATGAATAATGCCGATCCAAATTTGTTAACTGCTTTCATTTGAGATACAACAGTGAAGTCTTTTCTGACGTTAAATCTCCAGCTAATGGGAGGCGACAACTTGCCAGCACGAAACTGTGCCGCTCCATGCAAAGAAGTTGAAGGCAACACTTGAATGCATTCCATATTTCTAGATGTCTGTAGTGTGTTAATATTCTAAATGTGTATTTGTGTTCTACAGTGCTGCATGCAGCTTTTTTGTGGGAATGATTGCAGACGTCTAGCACTCCCACGTCTCCCAGTGTTTCTGTCTCTCCCGGCCTGAAGATTTTTGTAGGAAATGTGATGAAAGCCAAACAGCTTCAAGAAAATGATGCATTTTATGTTGGCTTGTAAATCACTCATTTGTATGAAGGTTCTGAAGTTGTCATTAGAACATCAGGATAGGTTTAAATTACTTTAAATATAGAACATTTCTCTAAAGAACCTTGTCAAATGAACATGAAAAGCTCTTAAATGTTGTCAGGTCATGATGTTTAGAATCTTTGCTGTGTTGCTGGAGATGAAGGACACAGTGCTGTATGCCACATGGTTTACCAAGTGCACAGGCCCACTGAATATAGATCCATAAATACGTCTAAACCATGAGGCCAATGTCATTATTGTTATTATTATTCATGTACCCAGGGGGAGTGTTTCAGACAGGCAGAACAGAGAAAGTGGATGCAAAACATTGTGCATGTATGTGCACACACACACACACACACATGCACATAGACACACAGGTTGGCTTGTCTGTCTCTTCGTCTGGCCAAGTTGAATTTGTTGCATTTATTCTGGCAGTCCACTTGGAGGGAGTGGAGTGAGAGGATCATCTGGAATGCTTCAGTCTGTGACGGCAGTGTGTGTGTGTGTGTGTGTGTTAGGAGGAGTACATGAAGTCAACTCAGAACTGTTCTCAGTACAGTTCCCATGCTGTTTGGCAGCATGTGGAGAACATTCCTCCGGAGTTGCAATGTCTTGTGGTGTTTTGAAAAGAATTGGAGGGATGCTGGAGAGACACTGTGATGTCCGTGGCTGGGTGGCAGTAATCAGGATAGGAATGTGTATTCCTGGAGCCTGCCCAACCCTGCCAGCTGACCCATTCTGACAGGAGATGGGTGTGTTTGGTGCTCTAGCATTGCAGCTGAGTCTTCCAGTCCCTTTAACTGTCTCTCTCTCTCTCTCTCTCTCTCTCTCTCTCTCTCTCTCTCTCTCTCTCTTGCTTCTCAGGATGTGGTTTCCATGGAAAAGAGAGGGTTGGTTTGTTTAACTGTGGTGTGTGTGTGTGTGTGTGTGTGTGTGTGTGTGTGTGTGTGTGTGTG
>JAGFZM010000493.1:5004-20624 GCA_017657215.1 Limnothrissa miodon | reverse complement strand
GTGAGAAGCGAGACGCTCCGTAATTAACATCAGTGGCACATAACAGAGAGATCTGCAGGGATAAAGCTAATTAAACACTCTTGAGAGTTTACAGGGAGCTGCTTCAATCACACTGTGTGTGTGTGTGTGTGTATGTGTGTGTGTGTGTGTGTAAACAAACTGGCAGTGTCCTACAGCATGGGAGAAAAAGATATATTCATCTACTGAAACGAAGACATAAACTAAACAACTAAATAAGCTTAGCAACTATGGTAAGATATTTCCCAGTCATGAGAATCTCCTAATGGAACTTCACTATACCATTGTTTGCACTAGGTCTTTCCAAGGTAAGATAAATAGCAAACGAAAACAACAATCTGATTTCAAATTCAGACATTTTGACAATTGTTATGTAAATACAAACACTCACACATACACTGATGTTTTGTCTTTTTTTCTCTCTGGCACTTGCTGCACCGGCTATGTGTGGCTGTGGTCCTTCAGGGGGGGTGGGGCTACACCTTTAATTGCAATGTGCCACCTGTGCTGGTTGGTGTTAGAATTGGTGTTTGGCGTATTGAGCATAATGTTGGGAAAAGACGGCGGTGGAGTTGGATTGTTTCGTATTGCGGCCTGGTTTGATCAGCCGGAGGCCTGAAGTTTTCTCCTGGACTTTGGAGAGTGCAGCTTTGTTGAGAGCAACGGGGTTTTTTTTTTTGTTTTGCTTTGTTTGGCTTGCTACAGCCCGTTGAGGAACGTCGCTGAGTTAGCCACGCCGGGTTATGCCGACACCTGTTTCTTCTCACGGGAATTATATGGGACATTTTCACTGTTTTTATTAATAAACCAAACTGAACGTCCTTGGAAGGAGGAGTGAACTCGCGCGGGCTCTTCCTGAACTGGCGGCCTGGATGTGTGGTCCGAGACAGACCAGGTAAGCTCCATCTTCCTTGGGTACACCACACTTACACTCGTGAATACTGTGTTAGTCCTGTTAGTCCCTCTACAAGTAGATTTTTGGGGGTTTAACGAGCCGGGAGGGTTAACTGGGACGTAACACAATGCAATTTCAATTGGACAGCAGTTTATGATTTCTCAGTAATAAAGCTGCCCTGTTGTTTTGGGGAACATGAGACATACGTCCAAAGGTGTGTGTGTGTGTGTGTGTACCCAGTGTTGCTGGCCTTAGTCCTCACCTTCAGCACTTCCACGGGCACCTGAGCAGGGGCGGCTCTGGAGGCAGGGAGCATGGTCGCCATGGCGATGGCGGGCGTGGCATCGGCGGCAGATCTGCTGGCCTGCTGCTGGGCTTCGCGGCGCTCCTGGTCGTGGGCTTGCTGTCGCATCAGCTCCTGCCGCATCAGCACCCGGGAGGTCATGGCGGTGCCGAGGGACGACCCCGGATCTGCCGGGGTCACAGTGGCACTGGGGTGGGGGGGGGGGGGGGGGTAAACGTGATGTCATGTAAGTCCACATCAATTCATCACACATGGCAATGAGTGTCTGTGCCTATCTCTCTCTCTCTCTCTGTGTATGTGTGCCCCAGTTACACTACTGGTAACATTCATTAGCATTTAAGGCTTCGCTGTATGCAAGGATCATTAGACGCTTAGCAGCTGCGGTCTATTACCAACAGCTGCTGTGGTACATGTAACCACCATAGTTAGTGGACTGATAGGATTTTATCACTAAATAAAAAAGAAGTAACGTTGGAGCAGCACAGATGCAAATAAATGAATTTTAATAAAGGTGCTCAGCACAGTAGACTAACGTTTCGATGTTAGTACATCTTCATCAGAGAGACGTTACTTCTTTTTTATCTAGACTGTCCCGTCTGTTGATGCACCAGATGGTTACAGAAGCGCGGTGAATTCACCCTTTTCAATGCCATTGTCAAATCTACTAATCAGTTCAGCTGTCCAATCAATTCCTTCATCAATCCCTCACTGCACATTGATGTTCTACTCAGGTTTTCACTATCAGCACATAGGCCTTTGGCACAGACTATACTACCGAGGTGACCATAGCAACTGATGGGAATGAGGAAATTCCCAGAGGGATTTCCACTTCTCAATTCCCACCCTATACTCTAATTATAGTTGAGTGTGAACTACAAGGCCATGTCTACAGTAACAACTATATACCAAACAGGCCATTTCACAGTTCTGGAGTATTGCTACTCTACAACTATCTGAGCTATTTTCAGACATTAAAGTTTAAGATAATAAAGCAGATGGCAAACCTTCCCAGAGGTACAAGCAAATCTTAAAATATCAATGTAAAAAAAAAAAAACATTCTGTTCAGTGATGAGTTCTCCTCTGTGTGGAGAGCATTTTTGCTGAATCATTGAGACTCAGCAGGTATT
This sequence comes from Limnothrissa miodon, assembly GCA_017657215.1. NCBI lineage: Eukaryota > Metazoa > Chordata > Actinopteri > Clupeiformes > Clupeidae > Limnothrissa > Limnothrissa miodon. Next base: position 18,279 of record JAGFZM010000493.1, on the reverse strand, counting down.
TAAAACAGTCTGGGGCAAAAAAGGGAACTCAATACTTGAGTTATCGCTCACAGACAGCGAATCAAGATTTAGATGATCTCAACCGCAATGAGAAAGGTCAGAGCATGAAAAGAGGGGAGGGGCTGTCAGCTTGCTTGGGTTATGAGAGCACTTTATCTGTTTCAGTCTCTCGCTCTCTTTGACACTCTTGTTATCGCTCTTTTATTTATGTAACGGGGGAAACCTTGCTGGGGGTGGTTAGAAATGTTTGGGTGATTTACACGATGGGTAAAAATAATATGAAAGAGAAGTGCTCTCTCTCTCTGTCTGTCTACTTTCTCTTTCTGTCTACCTCTCTCTCTCTCACACTCTCTCTCTCTCACACACACACACACACACACACACTCTCTCTCTCCCTCTCTCTCTCTATCTCTCTCTCTCACTCTCTCTCACTCTCTCACACACACACACACACACACACACACACACACACACACAAAATACAATTTGGTTAATGCTGAGTCACTGGGGAAGTCCCTGGAAGGAGATGGAGAGGATGTTCTGTAAACAAGAACCCAACACTACTTTCTCTGCCTCCAGCACAGCATGTGCAAACCTGCCACAATCCAGGTTGTTGGGGGAGGGTGGAGGACAAGGAAAAAAACAAACGAAACCCAGAATGTTTATAAAGGCTTGCCAAAAACAGCCTGCATAATCTCACAACGACAACAGCTGAGAGGTTTTGAGTGAGTTGAGTGGTTTGTCTGGACACGCTACTGTGAGGAATTGAACCAGGAAACCTTTAGACTGGACCAAGGATTAATTTATACGCTTAGTACAAAGGCCTTAAAATATCAAACACCACAACTGTAAGCATTTACAGTACAAATGTAAGAAACAATGTACTGAGGAGCCTTTTTTTGTTCAAAATCAAATAACAATGATCAATTCACACCAATTTTCCAAAGTTCTACACAAAAAATGAAACTGCCTGGTCAAAGTTTACAAGCACCAGAAAGGGAGGATATTAAGCTTTAGCTTATTGTAGAGTCCAGCTACGTTGATGGAGCAGTAAAGGGTGTTAGCTAGCAAGGTTTTAAATCGGGTGGGATTACCGCGCTTTAGCGTTTTAGTAGTTCAAATAAGGCTGCTACTCACAAGCTGAGCAGTTGCACGCTGCAGGTAGTGACTCACCTGAGAGAGATGGGCTGACTCTTCAGCTGGTAGTAGGTGTCCGAATCTGATGTGAGAATGCCCTCGACTTCGATGTCAGCAACTATGCCAGATTCAGGAAGAAACGGCTCCAAACTGTGAATGGAAAGTCCACAATGCAAAGGAGTGTTTTACAAACTTGAAAATTCTAACTGCATTCAGACATACACTTGCATGTTTCAGAAAGTTTAAATAGGATTGTTTAGTTGTATTTCAGACCAATGGAAACATTGGAGTATGACGTTCTGCTCTTTGTTGGTTCTGCCCACTCAAGCATACTAATAACAAACTGACAGTTAAAGTTTCTCAAGTGACACTAATACCACAAATACATGTTTGAAGTATTACTTCACTCATGGGAAATTAAAGGTGTTCTGGTAACAAGACTCTGAGAGAGGTATATTAGAGAGTTATTCATTTCCATATTCTCAAAGCTTAAACCCCAAGTATTTTTAGCGATCCACACGTACAACAAGATGGCCACAACAGTAAAGAACCTCATCTGGCAGATCAACTAAAGCAATAGCTAAGTAGTGTAGTGCCATCATTACATGTGAATATTTCGATATTTTCTTGCCTCATTGTAAAAGAAGACAATACACTTCGAATCTAAACAGCACGTTTGACAGCACATGGAGCAAATCGGTTGTGTCCCCGGGGGTTTGTGGCTCATCTCCATCCTCTTTAACACACAGCAGGTGTTCTCGAGATTCCTGACAGCCGCGAGCGAGCGAGCAATCGTCATCCTGTGCGTGTTCAAGACGAATGTAAACATTTGTCCTGCCCATGCCCGCATGTTTACAAGTTACACATAGACAATGTGATATATTAGAAAGCTTCTCAATGCATCTGCATTGTTTATTAATAAAGGCAGACCTAGACTGTCTCTAAAACAAAAACAAGTGTCGTGGGGAAAAAAAACGTAAACGTTACCTGACAGCGATGGTGATATGCTGCTGATCGAATATGTAACGTTACGTGAATGGCAAAACAGACGTAAAACAACAAGGCAGACCTTTATCCAAACATTTTCTAAATCTGCTGTCATGTATGGATTCTTAATATCAAAGTGGCGGAAGAAATTATGGAACACAAATCCAACTATCTTACTATTTCCAATACATGATTAGACTGAGTAGCCATGTTTCTGCGCTCGAGCCGACGCACTCTTTTCCTCACCGGTTTCCGGGAAAACCATCGCGGTAATACGTTTCATTGCCAGCCTCCCTTAAAATCCACTGACATCAATGTTACCCTAAGTCGCGACAGTGAAGAATCGTTACACCGAACACTCTCACGCAATGTAAAATAAGCCGCTCAAGAGCCCGAGTTAACTACCGTCCTAGGGACCAAAACACATAACGACTGAATTTCTAAAAATAGAAGGCAACTGAAATAAATCCTTCTCTACCACGCTCACAAGAGGGCGACAACATCTAACTGGATGCTTAGCTTTTGACCAGACATAAAATACAGCCATTTGCAAAACCACAGTATCCTGTATGACAAATATGTAAAACGTGTTTTTTTTGTAAAACATGTTCATCTGAAATTATCTGACTGAAAAACAAATAATATGTTAGACCATCCCTCAAATTCTGAGCCACTGCATGGCATGTCTAGATGTAGGCCTACTTACCTACAAGATTTTAGTGGTTAAGCCACATAATTTTCTGAGTAGGTAATGCTCAAAATAAGGCCTATGCGTTGCTGCTGACAATAAGCTGAACGAAAAACTTAACTGGACTAAAAAAACAACCATCTGAGTGGAGATTTGAACAGAGAAAAAAAACTGTGGGAGAGAATTTGCTGAGTCATATCCTCTTTAAATTCAAGGTCCAAACCAGAAGTTGTTATACAGACCATAACAGTGCATGAGAGTTTTCAGCTGAACATTTTCAAAGCACTATTTGATCTCTTGCTTCATGCAAACATTTGGGGTGAACTATTCTGTTCACTAAACAATAAAAAGTTTCCCTGAATCTGTCTGACACTGAAATTCCTTTATAGTTGCCAATTCAGCCCTATTGTCTCCATTCAAACCACAAACCAAAGTCCATAATATAGTCTGAGATACGCAACCATATTTTAATGGTATATAATGACATTTTTATGGGATTATGTAATTTGTTTGTTGTATATTTGAGTAGCTAAAAGGTTGTGCTTTTTTCTCTTCATTGTGATTGGATGTGTTTGTTATAAAGCCATACTCAGCCATTGTAAGTAAAAAATGTAACTTCTAGCCTGCATGTGGTCTAGGCAGAAGCACACCTTCAAAACTAAACGACCTTAAACAATAAAACAGTGACTATGTGATCATTGGAATGCTCACTGGAATTGGTTAAATATTTTTGCATACATAAGCAGTATTCTAAGGCCAGGTTGGCAAATACAGTTCAGCTACTCATGCTTTATCCTAACTTAAGTTCTTTTTATAGGCTGTAACCTATGTTGACCATCACATTATCTTGATTATTATAACACACTAAAGCTAAAGTACTCATTATTGTGGACAACAGCCTGTTGTGAAAATCTTACTGACAACAAATAACTATTCTCCTGTGATACCTAATCACAGCACAGCACAATTTCACATCTCCCCCTAATCTAATTATGCCCATGGGACAGGAAAGACTGAATCATTTGTATAGCATTCATTACACCGTAACAAGTGCTCTTATTCAAAATAATGTCAGCACTTAGTTTGTGGTATGGTATACTATGTAGGCTACTACTACTACAATATAAATCAATGAAAACTCTAATAACCACGAATGAGTGTTTCCTATAAACCTACAATAATTTAGTAAAGAACACTTGTTTGACAATTCGGGTAAGCCTTGTGGTTTATGTTGATTTAAAGATCGCTACTGTAAGAGACGATACAATTAAATGCAACTGGATAATATTTTCTAGAAACTACATTTCAGCTGATGGTACCCAAATGCTGCACATCAGCTCACCTGATCAAGTTCACGGCTTCTGCCTCAGAGTCAAGTATCACGAACACAGTCTGAGGTTGCTCATGGGGCACCCGCTGTCCCAGCTGATTGGCGTTCAGATTAAATTCTTCACCTCCTTTCTGTTCTGAGGTTGAGAGGGTAGACATGTCTCCACCGGAAAATGCTGTCTTGATCCTGGGATGTCTTTAAAGTTCGAAGTACGGCTAATGTTAGCTTGCCGTAATCGTTGTGTTTTGATGCTATAGTTACGCCTATAGTTTAGGATTACCACAAAAAGGTTGCTTCTTTCTCTTCTCAAACTAAATCAAGTTGGCTAAAGTTAGAGACATGAGCAAAATTAATGATGAAAGTCGGCGGATAAACGAAATCAAAAATATATCTTGCTAACGAACTAACTGCAGCAAGCTAACGTTGTACTCCTCTTATAACGTTACATTCGTTGTATAACGGCCGATACGTTCTTGGCACTAAATTATAGACTTAACCGTAAAAATCTTACCACACTATTGTCTGTTATCTCTAGCTCATCCATTCAGTTTCCTACTGATGCAAAAAAACGTCGAGGGAACAGCTGTCTCCGCCTTTCTCTAGAATGAATGAGCAGAGCCCAACGTTACGCTGGCTGTGTGATGAAATAACTTAGCTCACTAGCTTGTATATCCACCAGTAAGTGAATGTAGCCCACTGTATCGTTTCTGTACACGAGCGGGAGGGGGAAATCCATGATGACTCAACCTCCAAAACAACAGATCAGTCGAGGTTGGACAGACAAGACGGAGAACCAATAGATGAGCTTGCAAAGTGATACTGTGTTTCTCTTTATCCAATGTGGATACAGTGGAGGTCTGTTTACGTTTCGAAATATTTCATCATACACCAAACACAAAGAACAACGCTATTAGCATTCAATTACATCTAAACCTGTGTAGGCCTGATTTAGGAGTGAATGCTTAATTAAGCATCTACAATTATTCTGTTGGTTTTTGTTTAAACAGCTTTGATTGATCACAATGAAAAGGGTTGTTGAATTCATTGACACTGACCGTTTATTTTATTCTTTTAAAATTCATAAACATTGTTATGATCTTGCACAGATTTAATCGGGATGTCAACATACAATGGTACCCAGTGGCCTGCCACTAAAATCATAATAGTAATAACAATAATAGCAATTGCTGTAATATTCATGTCATGTTTACGATAAACCTATACAGTTTGTAACCATGGAAAACTGTGCCATATAGTAGGTTTTGTTCAGAAAGGCTTAACTTTGCTCATGTCTGTGTTTTATCACAGGTCTTCTTGGTCCTTGTGCATCCTCCAGTGTTCCTGCCTGGGTTGTCTGGCAAGCTTGTTTCCCCCTCATGACTAACACTAAACACTCACAGTGCATAGATGCATCGACTGCTACTGTGTGAGCCTGTTCAAACTGATGGACTGAGGCACTTGCACTCTGACTAGGAGTTTGGCATGTAATGGATGAAGCCCAGAAATAAAAAGGTAAAGGCACAAATCAATGGGTTTCAGCTATATAAGGCCTATAGAGAAACACCAGCACCTTAACTTGACAAACCTGTCTTATGCCTTTGCTTTTCACCTTGATATCTACTGTACTATCAAGCACATTTCCCCTGTCACCATTTAGTGTGTGTGTGTATGATTGTATTGTGTTCAGTATTATTGTACCTTTGTGAAATAAATAAATAGCCTAGCTGATTTTTTTGATATACTGTCTGTGGTGTTAAATGTTAAACAACTAATGCGCAAGATTGTTCTAAGCAAATACTTGACAAAAGTCTACTATGGCCATTTAACACAGACTGAATTAATTTGTTGTGACATAACCACAGATATATGTTGGCTATTTTTAAAGTAGGCCTTCATTAGATATTTTTACTTCAAGCAGTTTCAGGCCATAAACAAGCATCTGTAGATATCCCTGATTTCAAACGTAACTACAGTTAGACAAATGAGAGCCGCATATTACTGTATAACTTGTCACTGAGTGGCCAACCATCAATCACACTGATTTGCTAACATGTAACCTTGGAGTGTGTCACCATGGAGAATCATTTACCATTTCAATCTTGCCAGACATTCCCATGAGAAGGAACACTGCCGAGGTGTCACGGACTGCAGTAGCCTTAAACTTCACAGAGTTATAACAAGGTGAACAGTGAGTTTTTTTTTTCATGTCCAGATTGTAATGCTTAGATAGGATTATTTACATCTGCACTGATGGCAGATTGGGCCCATTTTAAAGGATAAATTACAATAACTAAAAGCATCCCACCAGCACAGCTGTTCTCTTGACAATGCAACAACCTGGCCATGTTTGCTGTAGAAGTATCTTCTCGTAAAAGCAGTCAATTCAAAGGAGGGCAAATCCATACAAAAAAGGATCTCAGTTGTTCAAGATATCAAGGTGTTAGGCTAGAGCATCCTTAATTGATACATGAGTCTGTAGGCAAGATGAATATGTGTGAACTGCAATTCAATAAAGAAAGAAAAAAAAATCTGATATCTCTCACCATAAAAACAAAAAAATGAAAAGGAGGCAGGATTACTGCTGTTGGATAACAATAAAATTATGTAACCAAGGCAACAGTCTTCTTGTGTCTACTTCGTAAAGTATGCATGATCTGACTAGGCCTCAGTAATAATGGAAAAATGAAAAATAAAAACAAAAATTCATGCACTAAGTTAACTTAGAGGTACAGAATATTTAATCTGGACATGAACAGATTCTACTTGCTTTCATCAAACCATTTTACATGTTAAAAATCTTGTTTTGTGTTTAGGCCTAATTCACTTTTAACCATAATAAAACAAAAAGAAAATTACAATAAATACAGGGTATAAAAATAAAATAAGAAACACACATATATAACACAAATAAACAGAAATGTACTGAATGACTCATTCAATGACTCAGTTGTGTTCCTGCAGTATACTTTGGCAAAAGCAGAGGTAAAATAAAATGATGATATCACTAAATGACTTTGAAGTTTGGACTGTAAGGCATGATTCAGAAACAGAGGGAAGAAATTAACAGACAGCAGATAAACACAATGGTCATTCTCATCTCATAGCTGACAGACTAAATGACAGATTTCTTTGTTGGTCTCTCATAAGAAATAGTGAAAGCTAATCAGCTCTATATGATTTAAATACATATGGAATTAGGTTGATGTTTTTCCATATACTCAACCCTGTCCTTGACTTGAAGTATGCAATCTGAATTTTCTTGATGGACAGCACACGTGAAAGAAAAAAAACTGGAAGAAAAAAAAAAAACTGACACTAAATGTTTATATACAACCCTTCCAATGGATTGGCCCTGGCTTTTGAATAGATAAGAGAAATAGTTTGACAAGAAAGAGCAAGATCAAAACAGTACCAAAAACAACACCGAATTTGTTTTACAGGTAGACCTATGTTGTGTTGGTAAATATTTTTTAAATCAAGTCAAAACTGAAAATAAGTCAGAGGTTTCTTTTCTGGAGCACACGTGACAGGGAGTAGAGATAAAAGCCATAGCTATTCCCAATAGTATCCACCACATTTATCACAAGTCCAAATCAGACCACAAATGACAGAAAACACTGAGCTTCTTAACCACACCAGACCCACAAAACTGGGCTTTGAGGAGAATAAATTATATTTACAAATGCAGGTGCCAATAACCTTTTGTTTTTTGTTTACACAAAAAAACACTGCTATTCAAAAACACTCAATATTTCAATCATAGCATCTGCCATGTATTTCTTCATATATATACTTTCACTATTATTTATCAAAATGCTTCATAAGGCATTGCCACTGATGTTATGATGAAAAAAATCATCTGCCCCATTTTCAGACATTTTAAAATCATCTTGCTACAAATTTGCTCCCATTATCTACAGTCATATCAAATACCAGAAAAAGCCTTCCCGCTACTGACCAGACTTCCATGCACAAATTCACAAATTGACATACTCAAGTTAAAAATGTCAGCTTTAGGGAGTATATCTCTAAAAGCTTAAATTTCGCTCAATCAGAATACATACATATATATATATATATTGAACATTAGCTATTCAGTTACAAATTGTTTTGTTATTTGGAAGTTTTATGTCTCTCTTCTATTTGACTGAGGGAAAAAATGTTAGCCAGCCTCATAAAAGCTGTAATGCCACCAATGTCCACTGGATGGCAGAGGGGCTGTGTAGTAAAATACAGGAGGACTTGGTCATCATAAAAAAATCCTCTCTACAGGACCAAGGGCATTAGTGTTCTTGAGCCTGCGGCAAACACACTGGACAGACAATAGTCTATGACCCTAACAATGTTTTTAAAAGTGGCTGAATTGTTTGATTGGTCTTTAATCTCTTAACACAGCACCAAAAGGAGCTGGGCAGGCTAATGTGAGACTTTGCACACAACTCTCAGCCATTTTGCCCCTTCTAAGTGTTGTTGTTAATTTATTTTTTTTAAGTGTCAATATATATGCTTAAACTTCTATGGAAACCGGTTAGGGATCTATTGCAAGATTATACGTACATACATCTTTCTAAAAAATACAAAGTCTCTAAACGTTCACACCACCACCCATCACTCATATCAACACACTGCAGTCTCTCTCATTGTGCAAGCTGGAGATTGATATTAGCGTGGAGGCTAACAATGGTATATCGTCTCCTCCGTCCCTTGTCTTTCTAGCCTTTCTTTGTCTGCAAGCTCCCCATATCCCAACCGAACCTGACCACTGCTTTCAGAGTAAATACACTCAATGACATGAACAGAACCGCCACAGCGAAGTAGAGAAATATCACGAGCCTTCTGCCAGCAGGAACAAAGTTACAAACACTCCACCTCAAACAGACCTCACTCATTATTAAACACCACACAAAGTTTGGCAGAAAGAGTGGGGCGCTATGCAACTGAACAACAGAAGAAATATCGCTACCCAAAGAGAAAGAGGAAGGAGGAAGGGGTCTATTCAGTAAGAGTGGTTATGGTCTTGTGTCTCTGATACGTCTTCTTTTGAGGGTGTGCACACTTTGGCAGGATCGCAAACACTGGTCACTCACGAGATGAGCAATACACGGAGAAACTTACCTGTAGATATTGCATGCAACTGACAACTGACACTTAGTACAGAGAAGTGAGTTTGTGTGTGTATGTGTGTGTTTTGGCTTGTGTTGGTGAATGTTTGAGAGGGTGTGTCTGTGGTTTAGCTGTTCATGTACGCTAGTGTTTTTTTTCTTTTTTTTGTACAGTTTTTCTCAAGTGTGTGCAAAACGGGATGATATCTGTGATATTTTATTTGTTTATAGACAAATCATGTGCTTTCTCCCACAGGGGCTAGCTCCTCCCCCTCTTCCTCCAGGGCCTCCGAGATTGGCCCGTTGGCCTGTAGGTCCTCCCCCCTGCCGGCTCGTGATAGGACCTCCATCCAGCGGCGCTGCAGCTCCTCGCTGTCGGCGCTGAAGTAAAGCGTCAGGTGACTCTGGCTCATTTTGAAGGCATGGCGACGCTCCAGCCGGTCACATGGCTCCGGGAGGGAGACTTCAAACCCGATGAGGGGTATGCTGCGCTGAGCTTTCACGTCCTGCCCCGGACAACACGACACAAGGACAGAACAGGCGAGCACATCAGCTGATGCCCCAAGCAGGCATGTGTTATGAAACACTTCCCTTGTTTCTTTGAGCGTTTGTTGGCCCTCATAAATCCACATGAAAATGATAAATAAAACTTTTGTACTTGACCCGATTGAAACTGTTTTTATAATACTGCATGAGGTCGCATCCAAAAGTGTTTTGATTGATTGTTAGTTAGTTGCCCACAGATAGTGTAGTACCCTGAAATAACCACTTAAAGAGCTAATTGAACTACTGAACACTGAAGGCACAATATACAACACCACCACCACAGGAAGGTCTCACCTGCGGTGCACCGTAGATGTAGAGCACCAAAGGCTCATTCTCAGGGATGACAAACCAGGCCTTCTGCCAGCCGCGGCCCGCTCCCTTCTCCGTGTGGTACAGGAAACTACACAGGATACTGTTTTCAGCCGCCACAGAGGCTTGTTTCTGAAACACAGTAAGGGTCAGCCATCTTTAGACTCCTGAAAAAGGCTTGGAACTTGGCACAAGGGGTCTGATGGGAAAGAAAAACACGTTTATCCAGTGAGCAAGCACACTTCCAACACAACTAGCCTTGCTAGCACTTGTAGCACAACTAGCCTTGCTAGCACTTATAGCACAACTAGCCTAGCTAGCACTTGTAGCACAACTAGCCTAGCTAGCACTTATAGCACAACTGGTGTGTGCTGGAAAACGGATCGCCACCACTTTACCCTGCATCTCTCGGGGAGAGAGAGAGATGGGGTAGGATTGGGAAACGACCTTAGGTCAGACTCGAACCCAGGTCCCTTGGATTAATGGTATGGCACCATAGCCAACTAAGCCACGGCGCCCCCTACCCTACAGTTTTATAGCCACGTGTTACTACATTGTCTGGCACTAGCTCACCTCGAGGATGGAGCGGCGTCTCTGGGTACTACTGCTCAAGCTGGCCGGAGAAGGAGGCACTCCCACCAGCGTGGTGTAGCAGTCCACACACACACGGTTCGCCCGGTTGTTGTCATACAACAAGCGAGCGCGGAACTCCGAGCATTTTCCGCACACCACCTAAAAGGAAAATTCCAAGAGTCACTTCTGGGATGGGATGCCTTCTGACTTTCACTTAAAGATGAAATAAGCCCTAAAATAAGCTTAAATAGCCCTCATTTTAAGACCCTTACATGGCCACAGGCTTTGCAGTGGTGACGTCTCTTGGTGATAGAGTTAAACGGCTCCTGACACTTCATACACAGAGTGACTTCCTTCTCTCGGATAGGTGTAGGGGCACGTTTCCCCAGCTCTGTGCAATTCTAGAGAGGAGAGGGAGATGACTGTTATTCCACCATTAACTAATCATCAGCAAGCATCCATTACTGTACCTAATGAGGGGGTCTTACAGGAGAGTTAGGAGGAGTGTAGTCCTCTTCCCGGAAAGAACAGTTGAGCATCCTGAACGTCTCCAAAGTCTGCTCATGCCTCTGGATAGTGGCCTGGATAGCCTAGAGAAGAGGAACAAGGAAAAACGGAAGTCATACAAACAGTAGATTCATTTGGAAGGATTGCAGAATGAGGTCAAAGATTATATGGAAATGATTTTGTTTAATTATTCTCATTTTCAACGATACCTGAATCCAGTCCTTCTTTTCCTCTTCAGTCCTTTATGAAACAAAAGAGAAACTGAGATTATTCTTCCCTAATAGATTTAAGCACTGTTTATCTGTTAAATTTCTAGAGTGGCTGTCATTAAGAAGTCCCTGAATCACCAATTGTCTTCTTCGACAGAGGTACAACCGAAAGGCTTTTCTATAGATTTCTTAGCCTCTTTTGGGAAATGTCATGGGGACACAGACAGTTGGTTCATTGTGTCTCTGTTGAACAAACAGTGCTGTTGCCTGGCAGAGGGGACCATGTGGAGAAAGGCATGGCTTGCTGGGGCTCTGTGCTCAACCAACCTGGCCTGAAGCTCCAGCGATCGCTGCTTCCCCGACACAAGGAAGGTCCGCGGGACGTTCATGCTGCTGGTCTCTTTCAGCTGAGAATCATCCAAAACACAAGTGAAAGAAAACGTTGTGAAAGAGTCGTTAAGTAGGGGTGTGACAACAGTCAGCTTACCATGTATCATTCAACATTTCTTCAAGCTTCCTTTTGCCTTCACTATTGTCAGCAATAACAGTATAACAGTTTCTGTATGTCTATGAAAATTGAATATAATGAAAATGAATAAAGCCTTTTTTGTAGTCAACATATTAGCCCACCATTACAGTAAACGTCAAGCAGTTGTATTTGCCTCAACTGAAAAAAAAAAATCTCTAAGCTGTCCATGTTTTGTGAAGCCAATGTGCATTCTTACACCGCTGCATATTGTCATAGTTTGGAAATGAGAGCTATTGAGTCAGAGTGCATGGTTACACCCCAACGTAGTATTGAGGCAAAGGGAGTTCCCTTCCCTTCCCAGATCACTTCATCATGTCACACGTGTTGTGTTTGGAGCAGCGCGTGTCAGAAAGGCAACAAACCTCCATGCCGTCCACATCTATCCGAGCTCGGACTCCATACTTCTGCCCAATGAGTCGCAACTTTGGAACACAGTACAGTAACCTGTCGTTGAACTGTGAAGAAGAAAAGAGAGAGAGAAAAGGGGGGAAGGAAAGATGGTGTGGACAGAAATGAATTAAAATAACAATATGTAAGCACTCGTGTCAGAATGTGAAGAATTTGAATTGCACAGTCCTGCTCAAACTTCAGAACTGAAACTGGAACAACCTTTAAACAAAAGGGATGTGCCTAAGAAACAATCAATCTCTAAACAAAAGGGATGTTTCTATCCAAAGAGAATCGGCGGCCAAAAGATGAATAATAGCTATGAAATCCTGCAAGAGCCCCTCTCGGCCCACTCCCGGCCCACTCCCGGCCCACTCCCGGCCCACTCCCAGCTCGCTCTTTCAACACGCTCACCAGTATGAGGTATCTATCCTGCGAGGTTCCATTTTTGGCCGACAGTTTGAGGATGTGCCCCTCCTTAATGAGCTCATTAGTAGGGTTAACGATATCCTCTTCTCCTCCGAGCAACTCGTACACCTTCAACAGCTTTCGCATGCGTTCCTAGGATACACACACACACACACACACACACATAAACACACACAGATGCCAGAGAGCTTTTTTACGGCGAGTATTTTACATCCCACAAAATTTGCACACAGAAGCACATATTTCACCAACATTAAATCACTGGAGGTAATGGAACAGTGAAGACACTGAACTAGTGGGGCATTGACACGACCTCAAAGCAATAATTAATGCAAACTCAACAAAGTCGTCTCCTTGGGTTGGAGCAGGAAAGGTAAAAAAAACGAGAGAACCTCGCTGCCTGCTGCATCGCAGCCCTGCTGCTACTTGAAGCAATGCCAATTAACAACTGCAAATGAGAGACTTTCAAAAACAACTTCGTATGAAAGAAACAGGCGTCACTTAATTACAAACTCCCGCTAAATGGCACTGTCTTTCTTCCC
>JAGFZM010000490.1:84177-103349 GCA_017657215.1 Limnothrissa miodon | reverse complement strand
AGAGAGAGAGAGAGAGAGAGAGAGAGAGAGAGAGAGAGAGAGAGAGACCACTGGTGTGGATGGTGAGGATGAACAGCCTCTGAACCGAACCCTAAATTAGATGAGCACCAGGTATGCCTCAACGTCTCAATGCAATGAAGATGAACGTAGAAAACAACATTCTGAGATTCAGCTAGCACCTCCCACTACTACACTGTGGCCTTTCAGGAAATGTATTGTAGCTAAGCCAAAACCAGAAAGGCCACTCAAAACTAGAGAATAATGGCTTTGCTTTGGATAAAAAGATTTGCTAGGTACTACCATCACCATAAACCTTATACTAATCCAGCAACAGGTTCTATTTACATACACGGGTTCTCAACAGGTTATTGCTATGTTTGGTAGCTTGAAAAATCTGCTGTTTATCGACAGCTCTGAATCACATTTCATTGTTTCAGAACAGGCTGTAATGGCTGCGGTGTTTTTCTCTCTAACTGGGTGATCTATCTTCACCGACATCATGCACAGCGATGTGAACGTGGCCCGAGGCATGCTCGTCAACCAGTTTGAGGCACCCTCCCCACACCAATTCTGGGTTAGACGCTCCCCACGGAGATTCTGCTTTTATCTCAATCAGGCTTCACCCACAAGCAGCAAGCCCTCCTCGTTGGCTTCAATGCGTGAAGAGACCCGACAGTCGGTCTCGTGGAATGTCTTCACAGTACGAAGCCGTACGTGTGTGTGTGTGTGTGTGTGTGTGTGTGTGTGTGTGTGTGTGAAAGAGAGGGATGGGTATGAGGAGATATTGGTGTGAGTGGTCTGGTCAGTTAGGTCCAGCAGTACTGACCCATCTGTGTGTATACTGCAGGTGGTGGTGAGATGGGATCTCTTCCTTGGCTGAGGCTGGGCTCGGGTGGCTTGATCCAGTTTTGATGCAATGAGAACACCTTCCTCACTCCTCCCTGACCTAATCTGGTACACTTTAGAGAGATGCCGGACGATCACGCCAAAACTACAGACCAGGCTAATAAGGTTGTATGTGAATATATGCAGGCTTAAATCTCGCCTATCATTAGGGTACTATTAAAATATGGTGGATGGTTCTGCTAAAGCTAACAGATAGGATAATAAGGTCATCTGAAAACGAAGGCATCAACCTATCTTGACTATAAAACACATGCTCATGTGGTTACAGGATTAAGTTTTATGGAGGTATGGAGGTGTTAAGGTCATTCAATGAATCAGGCTGTAACCATTTGTTGACCCTAATTCAAAATTTACATCACTCAATTTCACACCTCACATTCAGGAGGGACAATTTGGATCTTTGGATTTTTACTGACAAAATGTCCCCCCATAAGCCATCTGGAGAGCTAGACGAATGCCTTCGAGAAAATCCGTCAAACTCAGCATCCATTCTGGATCAAGTTAGCTTGCAGGTACTGTAGGATGCATTCTCTCACAGTCAGTGAGTGATGGAGCCAAGATGGCCGCTCCCTTTGGCCACCACACCACTCTGTTCCACTTGCTGTGGCCAGAATCAGATAGTGCTGACAGCACAGTTACCTCTGTGTGTCTCAGCGCTGAGGTGTGTCCTGCACAAAGGCACATGATCAAAGCCACTACTTCAGAGGAGTGACAAAACCATTGCTGATGGATAAGCACCACATGCCATTATATGGACTACTATGCCTGTCTTTCCCTCTTTTTATCATTAGACTATAATGCCTTCATTTCTTTCTCATTTGACTACATAGACCTCTTTCTCTCTCTCTCTTCCTCTCTCTCTCTTTCTATACTAATTGGCAACACAGCCCCCATTAACCATGACTTAGCCTAAATGCACACCAGGTGGTGAGAGACATTTTGTAAGCACATGCTCCCCAAAAATCTCAGTTAGCTCATGTCTCTGTCAAATGACTAAAGAACAGGTGTGAACAGACTTGCTTTGTTTAGGATTATGATCAGTATATGTTTATGTAATCTTGTCCAACATTACGAGGACAACATGACACAAATTCTAGACGTACATGCAAATGGCACCAAAATATAAAATTGGTTTGTGATCATGACAAATTCTGCACTAAATATCATGGGCTAAACTAATAAAATATAGTCGTCAAACACCTAACATAAATCACATGGGCTGTCTCTACGTACACAAAACTACATCTCCTATTTGTGTTGTTTACTTCACTGAATCTGACCTATAGGGTCATTTTACTAGCCAATTCATTGACACTATTCATTCAGACCATCTGAATAGACACCAGTGAACACAACACATCACAGCCACCGCATTCTCCTGCTAGAATGTTCTAGAACTCCCTGTAATGAGTCATTGAGCAGACGGGACACTATCACATGGAGGAACATGGCCTTCCGCCCTGGGATCACACTCGCAGGTTGAACAAATCCCTGGCAGACTCATAAAACAGACACACTATCATTCGCAGTATTACATTTGTCAGATGCTCTACCACACACACACACACACACACACACATAAAGACTCACACTTTCCTTGTCACCTCCTGTACACCTAAACACACCCACTTCATAAACAAACACACACACACACACACACACATACACAGACACCATCACCCTCCAATACACTCATACACCCACCCACCATGTACAAGTCACATATCACACATTTACACTTGCGCGAAGCCAGAACAAAGAAACCTGCACAGGACTAGCATAAGTACTGTTGGCAACAGCAGCAGCAACAGCAGTAGAGATGGGAGCAGCCCTCTAACCACCCACACACACACAGCAGAACATCCCCTGTTAGAGGTTACCACGCCCCATCACCACCACCACCAAATGACCCTTTCACTCCATCACCCTCCCTCTCCCCCCCTCTCTCTTCCTCTCTTTGAGATTGCTTGGCCCTGATCGCCATGGCAATAAACATGACAGCCGGCCCAGACACAAAAGAGGCTGAGGCTCTCAGGCGTGGATGGTGCTAGCGAGCTAGCGGCGCAACACCACTGACATTCACACACACACACACACACACACACACACACCTGGCTTGCGTCGCTATCTAATCTATCTTTGTTTATTGCATCGTCATTGCGTTTTCTGTTGGAATTGTCCGGGCCTAACTCTGCAGTGCCTGAGGCTTTCTCATTGATGGGAAAGAGGAGTGAAAAGGGGGATGACACAGAGAGGAAAAGAAAGAAAGATTGACGGAGAGGCTGGAGGACAGGAGAGAATAAGAGAGAACAGAGGGAAGATAAAAAAGGGCGTGTCTGGCACCCCCGAAGAGCAGCCTCTCCATGGCCTGTTTACCTGTCTGTCATGGCTGGACCGTTGACGACATCGGCCACCGTGCACAAGAAGTCAAAAGACGTGTACAAACACACACGCACACACACACACACACACGGAACTGCAAAAATGCAGATGTAACACAACCATCTGATCACAAAAACACATCCACATGCGCACAGACACAAAAAACGTCCCCCATGAATCTATGTGCGCCCTATGTTGCATGCATGCATGCGCACTGCTGCTCCCCACACAAAAACATCACAGACATGGGAAGACATACACACACACATCACAAACACACATTTCTTTCTATGCTTTGTATGTTTCTACCCAAAATAGTAGGGCCCGGACACATCGCATCGCACCTCTTCCCCTCCGCTCCTCTCACCTATCCTCCCCCATCTATCTTACAGTAGCCCCTCCACCATCCCACCCCCAGCCCAGGCTGACATGCTTAGCAACCACACACCCACGGTACCCTGGCACTTCCAGTTGCTCCAGAATCCCTCCATCTTGGTGGAGTCCGCTGCTGCCGTGGTGCTGCTGCTCATGGTCGGGGAGACGAGACAGGAGAACGAGGCAGTGGAGGACGGGAACGCGAAAAAAAAAGTGCGAGCAGGAGAGAGAGAGAGAGAGAGAGAGAGGGGAGCGAGAGGAGAGCAAGAGAGAGTGATGCACAGAGCAGGATGAGAAGGAAAAAGAGAAGGAGGTGGAGGTGGTGGATGAGGACGAAGAAGAGGAGGAAGAAGAGGAGGAGGAGGTGGAGGAGGGGGAAGAAGAAGTAAAGCGAGAGACGCGGAGAGATTCCGGGGTGGCTAGCGCTCGGGCTAACGGCTTCTCGCTGCTGACGCTACGGCTGCTGCTGCTGCTCCCACTGCCGAGCTCTATCTCTAGCTGTCTCTTTCTCTCGCTCTCTCTTTCTTTCTCACTCGCTCTCTCTCTTTTGATGTGCTGCGCGCGCCTGCTCACACACACCAGTGCATGAATGACCCAGTGGAGGAGGAGGTAGAGAGCCAGAGAGAGAGAGAGAGAGAAGGAGAGGAAGGGAGGGGAGATGGGGAGAGAGAGGGAGGGCTGGAGGGACCCACTGCTGCCGACTAGTGGCGTAATAGAGGAATGGCAAGATGCCGAATGGGAGACAGGGGTAGGGGGAAGGGGAGGGGGGAGGTAATCAAAGGAAGAAACTGTCAGGGCGGGGCAAGCGATGATTGACGACACTGCTGACCAGTGGTGCGGAGCCATGAACACCGCAGTCTTTAAGATGGCCAACAGCTTTAAAGGAGCCTTGCTGCAAAAAATACCTTTAACAAAAGTAATAAAAGTCCTCAGTTCTAGACACAACACAAGGAAATGGTAAACCCCTCTCCATTTCTGACAAGCAGACTTGAAATGATAAATATCACTTCATTTTTGCCCATTCTGAGGCTCTCTCCCCCCGTCAACAGCCCATTTTCATCTCACCACCTCTCTCTCTCTCTTTTTTCAGATTAGTTGTAATCCTATGTAGTCAACACCAGACCAGCCAAATATCTAAATCTGCTTTTTGACCGAGACTTGGAAAAAAAAAATAATAATACTAAAATAATAGTAATAATACTATAATAATAATAATAGTAATAATAATAATAATAATATGATCAGTCATCACATCACACACACAATCTGAAGTTGTGTGCATTTTGTTTGTGTTGTTTCCCAATCATTCTTGAGCCGGGTTGATCTGTGATTGTCTGGTTGTAAGATTTAAAGCTTGGTTCATTGGAACAGCTGCAAGTTTGACCACAACAGCTGGTCAATGAGCACCACTTTTTTTATTTATTTATTTGTTTGTTTGTTTATTTTTTTATTTATTTTTTCGTCAGCATAAGTGGCTCATGTTGAAACTCAGCTAGGAATGTCATCAGACACAGATAGCTGTAAGGTCCTCCTTCATAACAGGGACAAATTTATTTTTTACTTTTAATCTGTGTACGTGTGTGTGTGTGTGTGTGTGTAGACATCTTAAGACACAGCTGTGACTGATTAAATTAAATATGCATTTGGTTAGTGCTTGTAGTGTGTGTGATCTGTGTGTGTGTACTTGCTAAAATTTGAAGTTTATGTGTGCCTGTTTGATCTCTCGACTGTACACACACACACACACACACACACACACACACACACACACAAACACACAGCTCATTTATACAGCAGCTCAATCACATGCTCCCAGTTCCATGTGTATTACTACAGAGAAACTCTGAAGAGAGCCTTTCTCCAAAGCACCAGATCTCTCTTTGAAGTGGGGCTATGGTGTGTGATTATCAGCAACAAAAATGTGTTTCCGATTGGTTTGTATGTCAGTGTGCTCTGAATATCTACATGTATACATCATTTACACACTGTGCACCTGACGGTTATGTGTTTTTGTGTGCGTGTGTGTGTGTGTGTGTGTGTGTGTGTGCACTTGTGGGGAGTAGGGGTTGACATCAAGAGGATGACTCAGCGTTTGGTCTGTGGGTGGCGCAGTGTGTGAAGAAACTGCTGTGTTTGCTTATACACTCATCTGTATGCAACTGCATACACACACACACACACACACACACACACACACAGACACAAGCCTATACAAACAAACAAACTACACACACACACATTTAACATTTAACACACATCTATCTGTTCTTTTCAATGTCACTACATTTCCTTTGCACTGCAGAAAATAGGTCAGGTTCAGCCTCAGAACACAAATACTAAGGGCTACAGTACCTTCCTGCACTGAAAAGCACACACACATAGAATACATACACACACACTGACACACACACACAGAAAAGCAACAAGGTGAAAAGGGGGCTGGTATTTGATGACACCTTTGTAGGACCTTGGCTCTATAGCAGATCTATACAAATACAGCAGTCTTTATTTTTTTGGGTTATGTCTTTGTTCCTGTATTTGAATCTTTTCTCTAGTCTGACCTGTTTATGTTTGATGATCAGCACTGATCAGATATAAAGCGCATAGGCCCACAGGCTACCAATGTACAGTAACCCAGCATACGTGTTAAATCATCAGCAGGTGCTTGGACTCTAACTTACAAGTAAGAAGAGAGGGAGTTAGAAAATTGTATTAAGTACGCTAGGACTGCTTGTGGTTGTCCGGTAAGGCAATCAGTGCATCAGCAATCAGGGTACAGCTGCTATTGAAAAACATACATTCTTGTACAGAATAAGGGAAAAAAACTTCTAGAAAATATCAATGAACAAAATCATCATTGAATTTTAAAGTTCAAAATGATAGTCTCCCATTATAATTCAGCAGTGCCACAGCTGCCTGTCACTAGGTAGCCCACTCTCTTCCATTACGATACACTGAACACACTCACGACATCAATAGGACTGATCCTTGATCCGTTTGAAGGTTGCTGGTATAAGCCTACTGCTGACTTCAGTCCCATTCTCTGTCTGACCCCAGTCCCCGGAGAACACACACACACCACCGAGGAGCAGACCGGAGCACAGACGACCCCCTAATGAGTATTGATGGCTTGAATCTTTAATTAGTCTGGGCCTGCCCACGTACAGCAAGCCCATTCTCTGCTGACAATTTGAAGGGGGTGTCCAATTATTCTGGCAACCCTTATCCATGTCTTTAAATCTTTAATTAGAATGAGAATAGAAGTGTGTGTGTGTGTGTGTGTGTGTGTGTGTACGTGTGTGGCTAATCATTTATTGTCCATCTGTGCCCAGGGACTAATGTGAAACACAGGTCTTTGTGTGCAAACGTTGAAAATTGTGAATTAAGGCAATGTCTAAAGAGCATGACAGCAGCATTACTTGCAAACATAAAGCATAATACAAATAAAGTTGTAAAATAATAAAAAAAAATCAACCAACACCCACTTATTCACTGCCAGACACTGCAGTGACTTCAGGATTACATTAATGCCATCATTGTCAATGCTGTCTGCTTTGGTAGGATTGTACCAAGGGGGGGCTGAGGTGAAGCTACCAGCAGCCAAATTACAAATCTCTGATTACCTACATATTGTAGACAGCAGCACAGAAGGTATCTAAATAAAAAAACATCATCTTTAAAATTCTGCTAGTCATATTCCATTTAGCCTAAAGACTCAACCACATGACAGTACAATCTAATCTTGAAATATCTGCTGGATTTTACGGAGATGCCTAGGCTTATAACATAAACAAACGCTACTGGAGATCCTAAAAATGGGCGTGACCAGCACGGTTGATGAATCTTTGTTGGCTGCCTTGTCTGTTGCAGCGCCTTACTGGTTCTTAGTCACACCCCAGTAGGAAGTCTCTTATTCAGTTTGAACTGCCAGAACATTGTTCTCATCACAAAAAACACAACACAAGCACTTTGTGCCATGAAGCTGCGTACCACTCATTATAAATGCAAACCCTGTGGTGATTTAATGTGTTTATGAGTTAATAATGAATGAAGGCAATGCAGTTAACCATGGGCTCTGCAAGCATCACTAGGAGCATGGAACACGGCTAAGACCCCTGTTAAAATTGCACTTCTGACCTTTCCTAGTCACTCTACAACAGGACTGTAGGTACTGACCCTTTTAGGGCATTAGCAGAATGATACCAGATGCATAGTATAACAAGAAAACGATTTATTCCACTTGGTTCCATTTCCACTTTTCTGGTCAACCAGTGACTTTACACATTCATGATGCTTATTGCCAGCGAAGATTCTCACTCAACCAAGTCATGGTAGTCATGGTAGACGTTTCACTTTCTCAGTTCTAACTGGAGATGGGACTATCAGGAGTTTATATCTCCTGGCCTGTGGGTGTAAATGGTAAATATAGACACATGAGCACAGATGTACATAATGCTTATTAGCTGCAAACTAAAATTTCATTTCAAAGGATCCTTAGATAAATAAGGCTGTTTAGGGTTCTGCCTATTAGAATGAAATGTAATTCACACGTGTAAATGAAATCTAATTCCTCAATTAAGATGAAAAAATCATTACTCCATTGTAGACTAAGCCACCATGGTTTTGAGACATGCCAAATCTCACAGAGGTCCCCAAGATTCGGATATTTTATATGATAATGTCTCGTCACATTATGTTACAAAAGTCAAGCGTCACCACCTTCCATGCGGAAATTGAAAGAAAACTAAATTTCCTGTTATCAAATAAGAAAGCCTTTTTTTACTCCATTTCACACAAAATGTCTGTGTCAGTCTCTCTATCCTAAAACCAATTATGCCCGGATTAAAGCTGCAGCTAAATAGCCTAGCGAGTCTGCGACTCCCAGCCGTTTCTCTACCTATTCCAATCCTGGAACAGGTCCTTGAGAAATACCCACTTCCCCATGGCCCATCTCTGCAGCTCGACTAGGCTACCCTTCCACTTTGCGCTGCTCAAATGCCAACAGTGGCTGGAGGACACACAAGAAGCGGGAGAGAACAAGGCCAGATTCATAATGACCTAAATGATTCACAGCAGCAGTAGCAATGAAAAACATTGTGCTCATTGAGCTAGTCAACCATTAGCCTACTTACCGGCGCTGATAAACGCAGCATAGAATCACACACATAGCACTCATCAGGAGTGTGTATTATAGATAGGAAGACATCATGGGTCCATGCACAGGGCAAAGGAAATGCAATACACTAAAATTACAATTGTGATGATATCATAATTGTAACAACTATCCTTCTATTTATTCACAACTAAGACTCTGCAAAGAGTCTGTCATCTGTCAAATGCACCATTGACAGGTGGGAACATCACCACCTATCCAATGCTGGCTGGCACCGTTGAGCAAGACACTTAACCCTTACTGTAGCTTCTCTAGAGGAGACTGGCCCTGGAGTAATTCATAGTTGGCAAATTACACGTCCTCCTAATTGAACATTTGGATGATGTAGTCTACGGTTTGTGTTTGCTCTTGTGGCCTGGATGGGTGCCTAACAATCTTCTTATGATAACAACTGAGATAAATCATCTCTGGTGACAAGAGAGGTTTTTAATCAAGACACAGTCTTGCAAAGTCTAGCAAAGGTCTTTTCATCAAAACTTCCCTCTGAGGTGACAGAGCTTGAGTGGCACGTCGAAAACAAAATTCGCCAAACCACAGACCATCTCTACCGACACATGCTGCAGTAGACAGGTACCAATTCAATAATATCCATTAGACACGCGATGAGTGACAGGAGTCAGTCTAGTATCGCTGGTGTCCCTGGACAAGATTATTACCATATACGGGTCAGATAAGGGAGTTATATAACTCAGCGCCTGAGTGTGTGTGTAAGCTATTTGACTATCTGTGTGTCTGAGCATCTGTCTTTGTGTGTGTGTGTGTGTGTGTGTGTGTATGTGTTGGAGAAGAGGGTAGGGTAAGTGGGGTAAGGTGCATCCTTGGTGGGCTGACCCACCCTTATTTCTCTGGCAGTCTGTCACTACCACAACCAAGAGCCAGCCAGGCCACGTCTGGCCCGGATGAGGACCAGTCGAGATGTGAGACGATTTAGGCAGGCTTCTTTTCCTGCTGCCTTATATTACCCGGGCCTCTTCAGGAGCCAATGTCAACAGCCAAGAATGCAACAGCAACACAAGGGAGCAAGAGACTAGTTATTAAAACGGTGCAGAGCTGAGTGGGTCAGAAAAAAGACCCTTCGATTCTTCAATTCATAACAGCCTTGAGCATATTTTCATTGCAACCAGGGTTACGACTGCAAACTACAGAGAGAGGTGATCATCTCACTTTCCGTTCATGGCCTATGAATCAGACCCAATGTACACATCCATTTGTTAGGCAGGTAATTATGGTACAACTGCAACTCATTCACTGTGTGTCTGACCTGTTACGTTTAGAATTGCCCAATAAACCAGACACTATCCTGTCATGACTTGCACGGCCGTGTCCTTGGCGACGACAGTGCCCACGACCCCACCCTCCTCTGCCATCGCCGGCTCTAAATAAACCTCTTCTACTGACTGCTGTCACCATGGCAACCGCAGGCACTAGCTGACAGCACGGGCCGAGTGCTTATTGCTTTTTTGGCACACACAGACACAGACACACACACACACACACACACAGAGCACCTTCAACACACAGCACAGCAGCATCTGAACAGACATACACATGCAGAGCATTACAACCCCGCCCAAACACACACACAGCATAGAGCATGCATGCATACGCATGCACACCATAGCACATGCGCCCACACATATACACAATTCCTCCCAAATGATTTTTTTGCCATTTCCTAGTGTGTAGCCAGAGCCATCAAGCACTACCTCATGATGACGTCAGCGATGGGAGCTGCTCAGACGCCTGAACAATGACACAGAGCATTTGCTCAACTGATAATGAAGAACGATGAGTGTTCAGCCACAGGGACGGATTTCATTTACACACTCTCACCAGCGCAGCCCCATCCATTTGCATAGGATATTAAAGCGCAAGACACGGTTGGGAGATACGGACAGATTTAGAGATTTTGAGAGGCAGATAAAGAAAGAGAGAGAGAGAGACAGACAGAGGGACATTGTATTTACATGTATGTGTCTACTGTTATGAGTATGTCATATCTATGTATGTGAATGTGTGTGTGGGTGGGTGTGTGTGAGAGAGAGATAAAGGAGAGGAAAAAAGAGGGGGAATGAAAGAGTGTGTACATAACACTGGAATGGTCTCGCTAGGATTCCTCCGCCGTTGCTCTGGCTTTCTGTTTGCCTGACGACGAATCAGAGCTCTCCCTGCACACTGGAACCTTTGCTATCTAAAAATAAACCCCCCTCACAAATGCTCATCTGTCTTTGAACAATCCCGCACCTGAATGCAGTAACACATGCACACACACACACACACACACACACACACACACAGACACACACACACACAAGACCAGGATGATTGTAAACAGCAATACACCTTACATCTATGATGACATACTGAGTCATGTTCATACTCCAGGCTAATTGTGGTCGAGCCACAAATTCATATGCAAAATTCTTTTACAGACACACACACACACACACACACACACACACACACACACCAGCCGGTGCAACATTTCATTCGATTCCTTCGTCCTGTTTCAGAGCGGCTGTGCCACATAGCGACAGCTTGCCGACACAACGGGTTGGAGTATTCTGGGATGGCAGGAGCTGTGATGGAGAAGGACAGCATGGTGCGAGGGGACCCCCTGCTGGTGGTAGTTGGCACAGCCGGAACAACCCCACCCTCCAAAAACACAAAAAAGAGAAAGAAACCTCTCCCCTCCCTCCCTCCCTCCTTCTAATCATCAGTGGTGCTGTTGCTTCTACCTTTCTCACTTCAGCTTCTGGAAGCTTCCATGACACAGTAAGCAAAAGGAAAGGCTGACAGCGATGGGAGGGGTTAGAGGATAGATAGAAGCATATGGAAGGAGAGGGAGGGAGAGAAAGAGAGGGAGAAACTGCCAGACACACACGAGGGCTTCCTCTAGACAGCCAGCCTCACCCCATCCAGTGTGGCGCAGCATCTAAAAAAATTACACACTCACTGTTTCCCAAAATGGCCGACAGAGGACGTACCGCACATGCTAACAGCCACGGAGACAACAACGTGCTACCTCCACACTTGGCACACTCTCATTAATTAGGCAGAGAGAGAAAGAGAGAGAGAGAGAGACATCCTATATCCCGAGGAGTTGATGCAAAGCTCTAATTTGGTTTATGACCTGCCATTCAACAGCCAGGTCGCTAGATGAGACAATGTTCCAGGCTGCCAATGACTCATTCATCACTGGATAATCACCTGGGCAATAAATGTGTTACTACATTAACATTAAATTGATGCTTATTTGCAGATTTATCTGTGGCTTGTACATATTTTTTAATAACATTGAATTAACAGCATAGGGTTTGATACTTCTTATTCGTATTATTTTTCTTTTGCACAATTTTGCCGAAATTTTGTCACTTAGTTAATCTAATAGTAATGGCTAAATTAAGTTGGTGATATGATAATATTTATAATGTAATATTATATATATAATAATATATATAATCTGCCTTAAATTTAATCTGCTACCTAAACAGTTCTTGACATGGTAATCATAAGCAATTTAATTGAAGTATTGGTGCTGAATATATTGTGGAGAACTGTGCATTTGAAATAAGATTTAACACAAATTAAATGAATGAGTTAAATTAAATAAATCTTGCGTTTAATCTAGAGTTAAATTAAATACATCTTAATAAATTAAATAAATCTAGAGTTCAGGTCATGTAGTATCTGGTAGGATATGCTATCAAACAGGAGGTCACAGTTGTTATTTATCCAAGAAGCTGTCATGTTGTAATCACTTGAGAATAATATGCAAGTGGATGAGCCATTGTTTGAAATAGCTGACGTAATGTTTTGGCATCGGCTGTCGGCTGCTCTTCCAGGTAGCCTACGTGTGTAATTTTTTAAAGAGCTCACTGCCAATAATTCTTTCTTCCTAGCACTGTTCACCCGCTTTCTTCCTAACACTGTTCATCCACTAATCTCTCTCTTTCTCTCTCTCTCTTCTCTCTCTTCTTCTCTCTCTTCCTCCTACCTGTTTCTTTTTTAGATTTGCCATTTAATCTCATTAGCGGCATTGCGGTGGGAAAGCTGTCTGGAGAGCATGTCTGTCTGCGTGTCTGTCTGTGTGTGTGTGTGTGTGGGGGGGGGGGTACCAGGGCCCCTGGGCTGGAGGGAAAAGGCGCTCAGAAGTGTCTGACTCAACGGTAATTGAAATGCTGAGGTAATGACAGTGCCAGTTCACACAATTCCAATTGCTGTGCTGTCACCTCCCCCAGACACCACACACACTCACTGCAATCCACCAACCCGCCCACAAAGACGTTGCTCATGTTCACCACACACACACACAAAAGCACACCCACTCCTACCTCACTATCAGTATATTCTCACTGAGCTGCAATTCCAGACTCTGGCCACCAGAGGGCTCATTGGGCCTCCACAGCCCTTCTTCCTGGAAGCGGTGACATAACCACACTGACTGGCCCAGTTAGCAGGGAGCAGAGACAGGGACAGAGACAGGGAGAGGCAGAGGCAAAGGCTTCCTCCATCACCCACCAGCCCCAGGCATCTGGCTCACAGCACAGAGATGCCCACTCCGAGCACCGCCACTGCCATCACATGAGGCCAGAGCGGAGATCCAGGCTATGCATCAATGCATGGATGGATGAATGGATGGATGGCTCTGTAGGAGGATGTATGGATGTATGCAATTTTGTTGCACTGATAAGAAGTTAAAGCCTTTCTCTCTCACCCACACATACACACACACAGAATGCTAACTTTGCCCAGTGAGTTGTGAATGATGGCTAGTGAGTGTGTTTGTGTGTGTGTGCATGTGTGTGCATGCATGCATGTGTGTGTGTGTGTGTGTGTGTGTGTGTGTGAGTAAAGGTTGGGTGCATACTATAGAGCCACACCCAAAGGCGAGGCCTGCTAGAGATTGGTTGCCCTGCGAGCAGCACCACAACAGATGGCTGCCAGGGGTAGGAAGGAAATAGAAGGGTGGGGCTAGAAGAGAGGGGGTTAAAGCGGTCAAATGATGGTAAATGAATCAAATCATACTGCTTGTCTGTCACCATGAGCAACAAGCATGTGATTAGATGCTAAACTGCATTTCGCATTTATACATGTAATGACAATAAAGTTGAATCTAATCTAATCTAATCTAAAAGTATACAATATGCAAACAAATGTGGAACAGCTTTTGTAAGAGATTTACATGGCTCACAGCAACAATAGTTAATGGGTGCTGATGCAAAACTACCCTATGTTTGTGTGTGTGTGTGTGTGTGTGAGAGAGAGAGAGAGAGAGAGAGAGAGAGAGAGAGAGAAAGAGAGAAGGAGTGTATGTAATGTTACACCACACCTTAGGTTAATGAGGTTTGTAAGTGGGATCTAAATGGTGTAAATGGTGAAATCTCCTCTTCGTCCTCCTGGTGCATAACCTGCTTCTCTACACAACACAGGTGACCCTGGGGATCACTACTGTACTGCTGACTCAAGCTCTCCCTCACACACACACACACACACAAACACACACACACACACGCAAATAAGCCAGCCTTGTTTACAACATTAAATGGGGATTGCCTTCTTGAGACAGGGCATTGGATTTGCTACTTAGTGTCTGTGTGTGTTTGCGTGTGTGTGTGTGTGTACTGCAGTGTTACTGTAAGTCATGTTAAAGCTGGGGAAAGCTCTCTCACTATCTCTTTCTCTCTCTCACTCTCTATCTATCTTTCACAGCATAAGGGTGTATGAGCTCTCTGGGAAAAGAGTCAGGCGAGAGAGAAAGAGAGGCCAGTTACACTGCCTGCATATGTGACGTGGTGTGAGTTCACTTTCACTTTTTTCAGGTGAAGTGCATCCTGGCCAATAGGTTAAGTACTTTACCTTCACATGAAGACTGCAGCTCGCCTAGTGATTTACAAATAACATTCACTTGACACTTGACTTGACTTATCAGGAGTCAAACTACTTTCTCTTTGGTCCACACACACACATCTCTACCTCAAATGCCACACAACACCTTGGGTTAATGAGGTGCTCATGCACACACACACAAAAATACACCAAAAATATATCGCAAACTAACTACATTATTTTTTTAGATTTTAGAAATTAGATAGAAATTGACAGCCCCTAATATATATATGTATATTTATATTTATGTCTATATATATATTTATGTCTATATATATATATATATATATATATTAGATCTATTTATAAGAGAGGGAGACAGATCAGAGAAGCAACAGAGGGCACTAAAGGCCAACTTAGATTGGACATCAGACACAGAGAGAAACAGAGCAGTGACCAGACAAACACAAATATATAAAGAGAGAGAGAGAGAGAGAGAGAGGGCATGAAAAAAAGAGGAAGAGGGACACAAAGGGAGAGTGTTGTCCACAGGCACCCCACCATGAGACAGGCCTTTGTCTGCAGTTTGATACAACACGCTGACAGACAGACACAGCGAGGAGACTTCAATGACAGGCTAGAGCTAGCTGACGCAACATTGCACAAAAACACACACGCACACACACACACACACACACATAGCCCCTCCACAGGCTGCAAAGTCCCAGCAAGTAGGGGGAGTCGCCTACAACCTAGAACATTCCACAGACTGTCCTATAGAGCTTCCAGTCACCCATGTTTAATTTTAGCACAGTTTTTCTTTGTCTCCTAGAACTATAGAAAGAGTACTCAGTGACCAATGGCGCTGAACCAGGAAAAACGATGCATGTCGTTTATTTCTTTCTTTCCAATGTAAGCAGGCGCAATCCATAAATAGTCAAGATAACTCTTGCAGAGGAGTCAAGAATCCCTAACATAAATGCCTTCATTGACAAAATAGATGGTCGATGGTCAGCACCACCACCACACACACACACACACACACAAACACAAAAACATAGACACAGAAACACACAGACTTTTAGTCATGGGTTCCCACCACTGTGTGCCAAGCATAAACAATGCACAGAATAGGAACCACACGCACACACAGAGACGTGCGTGGACGCACACACACACTTTGTATAAAAATAATCTGTCTACTCTTCATTCTGGTCAGAGTAGCATACACACACACACACACACACACACACACGTCATAAAACTGTGGCCTTACCCTTCTCCCTGGTCAGGCAGTCGAAGAGTGGCGGCGGCGGAGGCCCCTGTCTGTCTGGCCCTTTGCTCTGGGCTCCAGGGCTCCTCCTGTCCCCGGACGGCTCCTCAGCCACTGGCTTCTTCTCCGGCTGCTTGGGCTCAGGGGCGAAGGACAGCACGCTGGGGGTGGGCGGCTTGGCCGGCTTGATCTCCTCCACAGCCGAGGGCTTCTGGGTGGGAATGGATGGGGCAGCAGCAGCAGTGGGGGGAGGTGGAGAAGGTGCTGCCGGGGCGGCGGGCATCGGCGGGGCCGAGGCGAAGGGATTAGTGGAGGATAGGACGGGGTCGGGTTTACGCTGCTGCTGCTGGGCGCCACGATGGCCGCCGCCACGCTTGGGGCTCTCCTCGCCGCACGACTCCAGCGCCAGCTCGCTGTCCAGCTCCGCCTCGCGCTCCTCACGCAGGATGCTGTACTGGTTGAGGCCGCCGGCGGGCCCCGAGGATGCCAGGGAGGATTGTGGGATAGTGGAGGAGCTGGGGGCGGTGGTGGCGGGGGCAGAGGAGAAGGAGGAGGAAGAGGAGGTGGAGGGGGGCTTGTTGAAGCTCATGTAGCTGGAGGCTGCGGCAGAGGTGGCGGTGGAGGTGGGCTCCTCAGACACCAGTTCGATCTCGGAGTCGCCCGACTCACCGCCACTGCTGCCCTCAGCGTCGTGGCCGGAGCGGGGGAAGGAGGAGCCAGACGAGCTGGTCTTGGCGGGGGCTGTGCTGGGCTGCTTAGGGGCAGAGGGGCTCATGTCTTGGACAAAACTCTTGGAGCCAGCTGATTTGTGCTTGAAGTCAGATGGGGAGTCAGACTCCTCTGTGAGGGCAGAGAGAGAGAGAGAGAGAGAGAGGTGTTTGTTTGAAATGACTTCCCATGTTACTGTTTTCCCCTTTCTCATGGTCGCCTTTCCAAATCTTTATTTCTCTAATAGATTTTAATCCTCAAATGTTATTTTACATATAATGGGATGTTCTAATGTTCTTCAAGCTTTGGCAACAGTGTAATTCAACAGTTATGTTAATAAAGCAACAGTGAATTAAATTGAGAGAAAAAAGAAGGAGAAGAAAGAGGAAAAGGAAGGGGAATACAGGAAAGAGAATGCAGAAGAAGACCGATAAAGAGAGAGAGGGAGAATCAGGAGAGAGGAGAGAATAGGGATAGAGAGAGGGTGAAACAAGGGGAGGTAAAGACAGTAGGAGAGAGAGACTGAGGAAGGAGAGAGAGAGGGAGACAGTGAGCATTAGAGGAGAGGACAGAGAATAGTGAATTGTGACAGGAGACGGTACAGGAAGATTAAGGAAAAAACGAGAAGGAAGGAAGGACAAGAACAGAAGGAGCAAAGTAAGAGGAAGAGAAAGAGGGAGGAAGGAAGGGAGAGAAAAGAATGAGAGAAATTGATAGATAAAGATTGAGGGAGATGAAGGGAAGGCAGAGAAAAACAGCAGGGACAGGGGGAGTGTGAAAGAGCAATAAAGAGAGAGGGAGAGAGAAAAAGAGACAGAGGGCAAGAGAGAGAGAGAGAGAGAGAGAGAGAGAGAGGTCAGTGAGTGTAGCAGGTTTGTTCCCTGTGGATGCCATCTGCTCTAATATGAAGTTCTATGTAGAGAGCATGTGGAGTCCAGTCACTCACACAGAGAACTGCAGGTCACATGCAACACACACACACACACACACACACAGTAAACCTGTGGCCTTACTCTTTTGCACAATCAGGTAGTCACAAACACATATACACAATACACATACACATTTCCATACTGTGCTTCCTAGGTCTACCATAAGCTTTCCATTGCTCAAGTCACAGAAGATGTAATGTGTAGGTGTGTATTTGTGTATGTGTGTGTACATGTTTTTGCGTGTGTGTATGTGTGTTCCTGTGCATGTGCATGTGTGTGTGTGTGTGTGTGTGTGTACCTGTGAGTGGTGGTGTGGAGGACCCGGGGCTGTCGTCCTCTGGCTCAGACAGGGTGACAGTGGGCACTCCCTCCAGGCCCAGGCTGAGGATGCTGTCCTTCTCCGAGACGGCCGGGGGAGCGCCCGGGGCGCCGGGCATCATCATCATTGGGGAGGGGGAGCGCGGCGGCGTCTCTGTCAGCGTGATCTTCACGGGGCTGGCGCTGCTGCCCGCGCCCGGCGAGCGGTACGGCTGGTAGTCTGACAGCTCCTCGTCTGACGGCTCCTCCACGTACGGGAAGGACTGGGCGTCCAGGGCGTCCAGGGCCGGACCCAGGGTCTCCGGTGTCGGCCCACCCCTGGCTCCAGCTCCTGCCCCTGGGCCACCTGCCTTCTCCATGTAGCCTCCGGCGCTGTTCCCTCCAGCACTGGCGCTGCTGCTAACGCTCCCGGCCCCCATGCCACCCATTCCCCTCAGGCCAGAGAGCAGTTCGCTGGGTTTGGACTTGCTGCTGCTCCCCCAGTCGTCATCATCTTCCTCATCTTCGTCCTCATCGTCGTCCAGGGGGCTGTGCTGCTGCTTCTGCTGCTGTTGCTGCGGGCGACTGATGTCCATGTAGTTGTAGTCGGACGTGATCCCGGCGCTGCCACGATCGGACTCTTGCGGGACCTTGCGGGACAGGGAGGAGGAGGAGTCGCTAGGGTCGCCGGGGGTCATCTCGATGCCCGAGTCGGAACTGAACATGGCGTGTGAGTCGAGCCCGGACATCAGGTCGTCCATGAGGCCTCCACCGCCACTGCTGGCCATCTTCCCACTGCCGCCGCCACTCCCAGAGAAGTAGGAAGAGGAGGAGGAGGAGTCCTGCTGGAAGGAGTAGTTCTGATTGGACAGGAGGGAAGTGTAGAGGTCGTCCATGTCACTGGACTTCTTCAAGGAGTCTGACTTGTCTACAGAAACAAAAGAGGAAAAGAAATTAGACAAAGGTGATTATTCTACACAACTTGCTTTGCTCAATTCTTGTAATACCTAACCCACCTAATACCCAGTGTTGGGGAGTAACTAGTTACATGTAACAAAATTACGTAATTTAATTACAAAATAAAAGTAACAGTAATCAGTTACAGTTACATTGAAAAACTGTGTAATTAAATTACAGTTACATTGAGGAAATATTCAGGATTACATTTCAAGTTACAGTACATATCTTCTGCAGTGAAACATTTGTCGTCACTCCACCCACTTTACTAAGCAGTCTGCACTTGCGATGATGACTGTAATGTCAGGTAGAAACTCAGTGTTGGCCTAGCCCAGGGATG
>JAGFZM010000490.1:61557-79177 GCA_017657215.1 Limnothrissa miodon | reverse complement strand
TGATTTAAAGGTCACTTCTCCGAAAGACATATCTTCAAATTGTTCTATATCTTTGCACATCACATACTGCGACACATTTAAACCTACTGTATAGCCCTGCTGTTTAAGGTCACTCAGTGCTGCCAATAGGAAGAAGAGAGTGAAATTTTAAACATAAAAACATATACTAAACCATCCGCTAGCGCTAACTAATATGGACAAGGTGGACAATAAGCTGAAATGGAATTTCCTTAGCCTTGTCAGTTAGGGTTCGGACACATTTTTCTGCTGACGCCTAAATTGCTGGATGCTCCAGAATATTGAATATGACTTCATTGGGGCTGGGTGGGAGGGTGGGGAGGCGATGGGCAGACTGCTGTGGGTGCTTGAGTGCCTCTCCCAGTCAAGAGTAAGAGCCCTGCCTTGCCTTGCCTGTCCCCTAGGGGCCAGCAGAGAGGAACTCCTTCAAAATCAGCTACTATCTATCCATCTCTTTCTGCTTTAATGTGTGGCCTGCAGGTAAATGGATGGATCTAGGCTATACAAAGCAAAAAGTTCGAAATGCCAACAGACTCATTTTAGCAAATGTGACTTGTCCTGACTTGTCCTGACTTGTCCTCCCCTTGTTGTCTCTTTGTCTTTGTTATGTAGGTCTCCATCCTTTAGTCATGAAGCAGCACTTCCACTGGCCAGGACTAGGGTAGTAGTGAAGTGGGACACGGCACGGCCGGCTGACGCCTCTTTGCTTCCGAGGTTTAACCTGTCATTGCTCGGTGTGCTATATGTATGAGGAAAAGCTAGGTAGGGTAGATACTTTAGTTTCCATTTAAGAATAATTAAGTATACTCTTTTGAGCATAATTCCCCTGAAGGAATTTGGTGTCTGCACTTATCCCAACAGTGAATTAGTGAGTTACACAACACACAGTGAGGTGAAGCACACACCAACCCAGGGCTATGGTTGCCTGCCAGCGGCGTGTGTTTATTATGGTCGTTAACTGAACAAAACTAGCTTGTTAATCAAGGTTATGTTTTAGTAACTAAACTAAGTTCATGTAGTAGGGGCTGCTGCAAGCGGTATGTGAGTCACAACTCGACCTAAGATAGTAAGTGTGTGTGGGTGTATGGATGTGTGTGTGTGTGTGTGTGTGTGTCAGGGTTGCAGGTGGCCACTCGGTGCTCTGCTGAAGGGCTCTCCAGCATGGTTATCTACGGTGTGGCTCTGACAGCTCTGGGCAGCAGTAGGTGACGGTCACCCCCCACCCATCCACACACACACCTTCCATTTCACACTAACCATTCCTCACACACACACACACACACACACAGTCATGCGGTCAACCCATCCCTTCGCTGCAACCTATCCCAATACCATCTCTCTCTCTCTCCCTTACTGCATTCTGTGTCATAAACACTATCATAAAAATGTCAATTTGAAAATCCCTTTTCACACTGACAGAAAACCCTACTGATACTGATTACTGCATCTAATCTTAAACTTTCAGACCCTTTCATACCAAAAATGAGTGTGTTTGGAAAACCAAAATTTGATTTGGAGGAGATAAAAGCATTTACAGAAAATATGCTGAACTGGCTAAGCAACTGAGAAGTGCTGGGTTCCACCTCGAACCACAGAACTACTATCCAAATATCCAAGCTCAGGAGAGACCGCCGAGACACTAAAACGGACTGTAAAAAGTGGTAATGGACGTGGAGATTTTCTTTTCAATCAGCGGGGCAATATCTCCTGTCGAGAGTGCGTCATGGGCTTGCTTAATGGTATGAATGCGGCCGGTTTATGAGCAAGCATGGCTCGGTTCCCAGTTCAACTGGTGGGGCTCAGAAAATAGCATGGAAGCTACAAATAGACACGAATACAAATAGACACGAATACGCACAAACACACACACACACACACACACACAAGACACATTCTCCCCATCCATTCTCTCTTTCTTTTTCTCTTCATCTCTCTATCACTATTTTTGGCTGATGCACGTTTCCCCCCTGCACACGTTTGTCTGCAGGTTGACTGCAGTGGCAGAATAAATCATTGCACGCCAGCATCCTTGATTTGTGATCTTGTGCACCAACACTGCACGGCACAGGTTAACACACTGGCAAAAACATATGCAGTGTTTACACAAACCTAATAAGTGTCTTAAACAAAGCCATTATGTTTCTCAGACACACACACACACACACACACACACACACATACACAAACAAGCATGTGGGTTGTGACAGTGAGGGATATTTTCAGTGTGTTTTGGATTGGCCGACTGACTGCGCCTCACCATCTGCTGTGTAAACAGCTCCTCTGCCCAACTGTATGGATGCCACGCTTTATGCATGGAGGAATAGGAATTAATGGAAAAAGATTATATGGAGAAATAAACAATTTTTATGAGCTTCTATTCATCAGCATATTTTTTAAAAATCTCCTTACTAAGCAACTTAAAATACAAACATAAACATATTGCATCATGCCTTTGGGTGAGGAATGTATTGGTAGTCATGGTGCATTCTCTGGGCACACGTGTTCAGGCGTCACCTGATCTCCCTCAGCCAATCAAAGATGAGATTTACTCAGTGGGGAAAAATGACTGCAACACAGACCAGTGAGATTAAACCCGAGATTAACATGCTGCCAGTGGCAGGGATGAGAGAGTGAGAGAGAGAGATGGGGGGAATACCGCAATGGGGGAGGTGGAGAGAAAGAGAAAGAGAGAGAGAGATGGAAAACTGGAAGGACAGCAGTGATGAGGAGAGGGGCACACTGCAATGGGGGAGGAAGGGAGGGAGTGAAAGAGTGCGAGTGAGAGACAGAAGGATAGACAGCAGCATCCTCTTTGTGTTGCTGACCGCCGCTTCTTTCAACTCCATGAAAAACGATCAACTCAGTTTGAATCAGTCAGCGGCTGTCTCAGTACAGGGGGACACACAGACTGAGAGAGAAAGAAAGAAAGAAAGAAAGAAAGAAAAGGATAACAGATACCTATTGCCAACTCCACTAGGCTGCTTCTCCATCCCTGCAGTGACCTACATACAGTAGCCTTGGTAAACTGCCTTCTCTGGGGGGTGGGGGTAGGGGTAGAGCTGGGTGGGGTGGAGGAGGAGAGGGGATGGGGTTCTATATTTAACCTTCACAAGCTGGGAAGAAACACAGTGAATGGATTATCCGGTGTTGCTGCAAACAAGAGATGGTAGGGAGGGAGAGAGAGAAAGGGAGAGAGAAAGGGAGGAAACCTTTCCTATAACCTCCATCCTGCCCTATCCCCAACCCATCCCAGCTGTGCTGATGACAGGCAGGTAGCGGTTATGGCTACGGCTAACTGAAGGTGTCCTTGAGAGGCAGGCAGGGATGGCGGGATGGATGGACAGATGGATGGATAGATGAATGAATGGCAGAGAAAAAGAAGGGGGAGAGTGAAGGAGGGGCACCACTGCTGTCCAACAACAGGGCTGGAGCTGCAGGGGATTCCAACAAGCACTGAAAGCCATCTGCTCC
Source organism: Limnothrissa miodon (assembly GCA_017657215.1). Taxonomy (NCBI): domain Eukaryota; kingdom Metazoa; phylum Chordata; class Actinopteri; order Clupeiformes; family Clupeidae; genus Limnothrissa; species Limnothrissa miodon. The sequence continues at coordinate 75,688 of JAGFZM010000490.1, read as the reverse complement.
ATGACGACTAAGGCCATGGTGGACAGCTAACACTAGTGCTTGGAATAGAGCTATGCTACAAGCTAATTCCCCAAGCATATTTACTGCTGCAGCTAGTGGAGCAATAACAAGAGCAGTAGAAAACTCCCTCCAATCCTAGTATATCCTGTAGATTTTGAATGTCCACTACTGTATGTTATTCAAGTGTTACCTTCACCAGACAAATATACATGGTTAATAGACTGCATTGAAATAGTGCTTTTCTAGCCCTACGGACACTCAAAGTGCAGTATTATGCTTAAGGACACTTAGATGGGCTCAGATGGAGTGGGACTCTGAACCCGCTTTCCTTCAATTGCTGACCACAATAGCACAATAGCACTAAATACTTCCATTAAAATCTTCTATGACGTTTTAGCTATGTGATGTAATTGATTAAAGAGACAAGAATAATTGCTTAATAGATGTTCTCTGCAGCTTGACTTGTTCTGAGTGCCTTTACAACCTACACACTCCTGTTAAGAGCAGCAGAGGTAGGTGTGACGCACCTCTTGTCAGTGCCAACGTGACTCCATCATTTAAGTGGCTTCCAATGCAAATGCTTTGGAGAAGACCTGTTTCACATGCTTTGGTACTGTGGGCATAGGCACAAATCTATGTCAATGTCGCCTATGTATTTTTTGTGTAGGGTATGTGTGTAGGGTATGTGTAAATATGTCTGTGTGCAGGTGAGTTTGTACACACTTCAGGGGGTTAATGTATTGATCTACACATGCGCATATGAGTCATCCCAACATAAGGTGACCTTGTCTTCACGTGTGTGTGTGCTGTCTCAATGTGTGTGAACAGAGGCAGAGAGAACAGAAAGCCTGGCAGATGAGCCAAGGAGCCAAGGAGGCAAATGATTGCCTTTTGCTAATGGCCTTACCTCCCTATAGATTTTCAACAAGTCTACAGAGAAGGGGAGAACGAGAGAGAGAGAGAGAGAGAGAGAGAGATACAAGATGATCTCTATTTTCCATACTCCTTCACCCATGGGTCATGTGATGTGTGTGATAGCTATGAAAGCCACCACCTTACCTGGACTTTCACTATGAAAGCGTGATAATGTTATTTTATTAACAACATGGCAATCGGGACTTTCCTATGTCCAAAGGCTTCACTAATGTTGTAAATTGCAACCAAAACACACTGTCTAGTAAGTTTTACGGATGTCCCGATTAGGTTTTTTTTGCCCTCGAGTCCGAGTTCGAGTCATTGATTTTAAGTATCTACCAATACCGAGTCCCGATCCGATAATTCTATAATACATAAAAAAAAATCAGACAGAGCACTTCTGTGAGGTAGCTTGAACAATCAAGTAATAACAAATTATTCACTTTTGGACTATAGATGTGTTAAAAAATTATGAGAATATATACAGTATATATATGTCCGAGTTCTGATCGGTAACGTCCCATTCCCACGCCCGATTTCAAATCACATGATCGGATCTGCACATCCCTAGTAAGTTATGCTGAGATATGAGTTCAATAATTTGTACTAAGGTTTAATAGCCCTACAAACCTTGCAGCAAGTGTTCAGGCATGAACATCAATAGCAAATGCCTATGACGTATCTCTCTCTCCCTCTCTCTCTCTCTCACACACGCACAGACATGCAAGCAGTTAAGAAATGCAACACAATTAACTTTGAATGCTTTATCAATAGCTAATAGCCAACTCTTTAAGCAGTCCCATACAAATTGATTTTCCAAGCCATGTTGATTGTCTTGGCCTAATGTTTATGATACATAATAGGCTCCACCATCAAAAGTTTTGTGATCATGTCACTATTTTGTGCTATCGACTTTCCCTTTTGGAGGCCAAATCATCCATTAAATCAACTGAGTAACATAGTGGCCATAGACCAAAATGGCAAATCACCCACATAATCATTTCTGCAATTTAACACTGAAAAAGTACCTTTTCGAATTGGTTGTAATTAGTGTAAAAAGTTCATTTCAAATGAAGTCTTTAGGTACAACTAGTATGTCTAAGAGTCACTTCAGGGTCAGGCCATGCAGATGACGATTTAGGTTCTTTGGAAGGAAAGTGTGCGTGTGTGTGTGTGTGTGTGTGTGGGAAAAAGATAAAACCCCTGAGCAAAAATTCCGACGCATGGGGACCCCCCCCCTTTGCTGTAGGCTAACAGTAGCAGCCTTGAGTATGTCATTCTCTGTGTCTTTTAAAGGGTTCGTGCTAGCCTGGGGGCCATGAAATATTTGACTTGCTAGCATATGCAGGAAAACATCTGTGAGCTGACAGTAAGCCACTTAGTTGAGGCCAGATCATCCCCCTTAAGACGCTCCAACATGAACTCCATGGCTGCAGATTCCTGCCCAGCCTACTAGGGAGCTCACCTTGATACAGTGGCTGCACAGTCACAAGGACCTACAGTAGATTAACTCTTCACATTTGCCAACTCCACTAGGCTGCTTCTCCATCCCTGCAGTGACCTACATACAGTAGCCTTGGTAAACTGCCTTCTCTGGGGGGTGGGGGTAGGGGTAGAGCTGGGTGGGGTGGAGGAGGAGAGGGGATGGGGTTCTATATTTCAACATTTCCTTTTGGATACACCAGCACCCACAAATTGTTCCATCAGAACAGTGGGGGGTCAGAGATGATTAGATTAGAGTGTTTCTGGATTAAAGCAGGAAGGTTTGAGAACTTTAGGCTTGTGTGTTGGTTAAGAGGCTACCCTGTTTACATCATGTTGTGTGGACCTAAATCCTTAGGGATGAACATCCCTGACTTACTGAAACTCGCAACCCAACAATAGCACAAGTCCTTGCTTTTGATTTTTTATACTTATCGCTGAAAGAAGAATATTCTGCTGCCTTACAAACTATTGTGTGGTTGAGTGGTACATTTTAGGCAGTGCTGTGAGGTTACCCAGGCTATGTAACTAATTGCTCCTCTAAAATAATAATTAATTGAGCATGACTTAATACTTGCTCATCATCTTATTTGTCACAATTCTATTAGAGCAACAATCCAAGCAGCCTTCCCAAGCATCAATAGATAGCCTTTACTCATTTTAACTAGCCTAATTTTGTGCACATTGACAATGGAGCTAGTATGAATGTGCATATACTGAATGATTCATGCAGTGTTTTTGGTTTGTTTGTTTCTCCCCCTTAACTCAGCAAAAAGCCTACACTTAAAATACATCTTGAATACTTCATTTCAAATTCATTCTGCCCACAATTCACACAAAGACGCAGGCGTATACGCACACACACACACACACACACACACACACACACAACCCTAAGAGGTTTAGTCGAGATGCATTGTGTAAGAGTCAGAGTTTAGTTCATCACAGAATTAGGGAGGAGCACTAAGACAATCCATGAATGAATGAAGTTAATATCTAAGAGGCAGAAAGTAAACAGAGTGTTTTGGAATAGTCCACATACTCAGTATCGGCCGACATAATCTGCTTTGGTTAACATGAGAGAAAAAGTATGGCAAAAGTATGGCACACACACACAGACACACACACACACAAAATGTTGCTGACATTCACTTATGTTTCATTTTCTTCAGCAACACAGACAAAAGAGACTGAGACTGGAGGCTACGGATGGAGACTAGGACACAGAGGCTGATAACATGTCACAAACAAGCACAAACCTGCACTGCAAACACACACACACACACACACACACACACACGTACACACCACGCCATCTGGGTAAGTGCGGAAGAGAGTAAAGGCTGATAAGAGGGACGCCTTGTCTGCATCCACTTTCTACCGGGTGGAGTGGTGTGTGTCTGCTGTGTATGTGTGTGTGTGTGTGTGTATGAGTCACATATCCTGATAAACACTCAGCTGAATGGTTGAGTGAGGCTGGCAATTCTCAGGAGAACTGACCAAAACCTGTCTCCACACAGCATCAAATACAGTTCCAGATTATGCTGTGGTCCATCAGTGCAATATGGTGGTTGGGCTGGGGTGGAGTTAGGTGCTTCTGTATGGGAGCAGACAGGAAATAATGGTCATTGATTGAGAGGGGGTAGGGTGGAGTGAGCGAGAGAGAGAGAGAACACCACTCCTTGTTCTCCCTGAGCACACGATGGAGCACCGGCGTCCCAAAGGTAGCTGTTGCCAACCGCAAGACGAACAAAGACTTTTTAGACAACCGTTGTTCTCCCTCTGGCAATACCTTTTCAGTTTAGGTACCGTGAAAAGATAAACTGTCACACAAGAGAGCACAGACACAAAGATGTTGCCTCGAGAGTGGGAATTGGTTTTAGTACTGCAGTGTGTGTGTGTGTGTGTATGTGTGTGTGTGTGGGGGGGGGATACAGATAGACAGACAGAGTGAAAAACCTGACAGCCACACTGACAGAAAAACAAGAGAGTGAATGGAAAAGACAGAGATGGAGAAAAAGAGTGAGAGAGAGAGAGAAAGAGAGAGAGACCACCACTCCTTGTTCTCTCCGAGCACACGAACGTGCACACGGAGCAGTGGCATAGAGGGAGACAGAGAGACATTTTCATGAAAAGGATGGAGGCAGAGTAGAAGCTTCCTTCCTCAGTGTTATTTTTGGATGCTGTAATGTCCCCTTCCCCCTCCACCCGCCCTCCTCCCCCCCCACAGGGAATTTCACTAGAGGAGAGGCCGGTGCCTTCGCTTTCACCCTCAGAGAAAGTGCCACTGCATTTCAAAGACAGTAACAGACATGAGAGTGTGAGAGAGACAGAGAGGAATGGAGAAAGAGAGATGGGAAAGATGTGATAGAGGTACAGATGAAGAGATCTACAACGCTGGAGCTTTTTCAGTGTAACATGGTCTTCCCTTTGATAGAGTCTGCTGCCACCGACGCTGCTGCTGCTGCCAGCTTATATTAGCAGACACACACACTCCGTACATGGGAGTGTGCAGCTGAGACTCGACTCAGTCAAACTCATTCAAGCACAGAGGCTGCAAGATGTGTGTGCTGTCCTTGGCTATATAGGAGGTGCCAACACTTGATGATCCTCTCCTGGATTGGGGATATCAGTTGCTGCATGTTAGGCAGCTGTTCTAAAGATCTGAGTAGGGACAACCCCAGGACAGCTGCTAACTCACGCAGACTAGACCAACCGGGAAACAAAACAGCCAACGTAAGGGCAAGAAAACTTTGTTACAGTTTCGCTCTCAGCAACATCACACAACATGACTACTGACTAATTAACACCAGATTTTTCCTTTAATCAATACTGTCCCTGGCAAATCAATCAATCAATCAATCAATCAATCAATCCAAAATAACTCAGGAGGGAACACAGAGGAGAAGGTCCAGGTTGACAGACTGGTTTTGACACAGGAAGAGGGAGGACAGAGACCAATATCAGCCTGGGGGAGGGTTGAAAGAACACACACACACACACACACACACACACACACAAAACACTGATATCCATGTGGGACTAAAGGCCTTAAGCCTTTGGATAAGTGTGTATGTGTTTGTGTGTGTGTGTGTATGTGTGTGGGTTGTAGTTTATGATTACACCATACAGATGTTGGTGGAGGGTCAGCAAAAGGCCGGTGGCTGCTTCTGTGTGAGATTCCAAAGTCTTTCTTGTTTTGGCTCTCAAGACGGACAGAAGTAGAGACTGCATGGGGCCACAGCCAACTATAAATCCTTTCAGTATTACAAGAGTGTAAACACATACACACACACACACACAAAATGCAAAAGCCCATTCTATGACATCATAAATAGGTCAATGCGCTAACCTGCCAATGACCTTGCGTACATAAACAAAGTAATGAGTATTTTTTTTTTAATCTTTGGCTTGAAATAGCAGTAAGCCATCCCTCCACAGGCAGTGAGATAGGACAGTGTTACAAACAGTAACTGTAGCCTACAAATCTAGTTAATTCCACTGGAGATTTGGAGTTCAAGAGGGAAAATATAAGACGTCAGTACTGGTGTCCCATGTAGAGCACCACTACTGCAACCCATCAGCCTCATACATTTACACAGCCATTTCCTCTCCATGTAGCATTTGAAAGTTTCTGAGGATTAAATTTACTAGCCTATTACCATTGCATTGTTTGTAACTATTTATAACCAGTAATGCACATACAATGTACAGCCCGCCCTAACTATTAATCATACCTAAAGAAATCATTGTATAAAACAGGTTGACAATTAATTTTGCCTAGGGAACCACCTTTAGCATTTTTTATCTCAGAAGAGCTCAGAAGAGCTATATAAAGCTATATAAAGATTTGAAACTGCCGATGAACTTGACATATTCGTAGACCTGCGGCTCCTTTGGGTCTATGCTGCCCCTTAGCATGTGGCAGCAGAACTCCATCTGATTTTTGGTCTTGAGGTACTCTGAGCTCAGATTCTCCCCTTCGGGGTGCGAAGAGAGGGCTTTGTACACTTCGGAGTGTTCTGCTTCGGGAAGGAAGTTCAGGAGGTTCTGATCCACCAGGTCAGAAGGCAGGTGTTCCAGCAGGGAGGTAACACTCTCAGAAACATAAATGATATTTCTGTCTGTAGATATTTAATTTACTGTACACTTTTCTTCAGGAATATTTTTTAAATACAATGTCTACGAGTTTTAAAAGTTACAAGTGGTGACAGAGGACTTTCTAGCCTTTTTATTTTCCATTAACACCCTATTGTCCCAGTAAAATCAACGTTTAACAACACAACACTCAATTATCTCAACTGAATATTAGGTCTATGAATATTAGGCCTAGATTAATTTGACTTTTGACATATCAGATAACCTAATTATCAGTGGAGTTTCATGAAAGCAGTACGTTTTTTCTTTTATATCTTTTATATGTGTGACTTACAACTTTCGCCGTTAAACCACATCTTCGTTCCTTATCCACCATCAAACTGTTCACACAAATAACGAACAGCACAGTCCACTTAAGAAATGAAATGATAGTACAGCAACTAGACCAAACATGAATAAACTCAAACCTACCTCGCTGGCTGCACACAACAAAGAGGGAATGATTAACATTATGCCAAATAGAACTCAAGGATTATGATTGAGTCAGAACAGGAACAAGCATTACTATTACTGTATATATCTGTGCATTTTATGCTACAATCACTTGTAAAACTTTAAAAGATTTTCTTCTTTCTATGTAGACATTTCCTGAAAGTACAGAAAAGTGCTTGCTGCTCAGTCCATATGACTATTTATGCCCAAAAAAGGAAAGGTGCAACCAGAAAATATACTAGCTGCAACAAACATAAAAAATAGAGCACCTTACATAAATAAAACAATCCAACTTATGAAAACAACGCAAACAAATGACACAAAATTATACAAACTGAACAAATCATACTTGTGACAGTTACACTATATAAGTGCCAAAACCTTCTACAATGGCTATATGTATTCCTTGATTGCGAGTTGTTTTTTAAATTTCAGTTTTTGCCAACCTGTTTTATCCAAGAGTCCCAGCCACACAGCAAATTGTGAGCCCCAGGTCTCCCACCCATGGTTTACACATTGATTACAACAGTGTTTTTCAACCTTTTTTGTGCCAAGGCACACTTAAATTGAAAAAATTACAAGGCACACCACCAGCAGATTGTTAAAAAATGAAACTCTGTAATCTATATAGACAAAGTACAAAGTCATTCTCACCAACTGTCTCAAGTGTCTTGAATAGAAATCAAAGAAACAAAAAGAAGTATTTTATAACTGTAGAAGTTATAAAACATAATGTTTTATACCCGAGACAGCACAGACACTTGATAATAGCACATTATTTGCAGATAAAATATATATATATATATATATATATAAAAAAATTAGACCAATTTGGTGAAATTGGATAATTTCCCAAGGGACACCAGACAGCATCCCACGTCACACGGCACACAGTGGTTGAAAAACACAGGGTTAAAATAATCTACAAATTACGGTCATGTAGGGCCTTATGCTGAAAATGTGGACGCAATCACAAAAAACAAATGAAAACAAGTATAGCCTAACATATAAATGCTAAATTTTATACATTTGTTTGCATGACGACCTTTAAATATACATTTCAACAACTTTCTTAAGATTTTCATTTCTAAAATCCCATACAGCAAGCCATTTTAACCACAACGTTCATATTTCTAAAGGAGTAGTCTACCCCGTGATAAAACATTCTTCCTGCATACACTGGTAGAAAAAGCAATGTTTTCTCGATCAGAAAATTAAAATAGAAGGGTAGTAGGAGTGCTCAACTTTACTGAGAGTGTACTCATCAGCATGTGAGAAAGTGAAATTACTTTCAGAGATTTCAACTGAAAACAACTGTTGCTGTTAGTGGATTAAAAGTAACAATAGCCTATACATCATATTAAAACATTAACATGGATTCCTGCAACAGTTAATGGAAACAGCCCTAAAACTAAGAGGCAGTGATGTGATACTTTCGCCGATAACGTTTTGGTGAAAAACAATGGCTTTGGAACAAGCTTATAAGACTACACTCCTTTGGCCAATTAACAATAATATAATTTTATATCCATACAAATAGATAGCCAAGTCTCGAGTCTCGAGTTCAGACTGAGAGAGGGCAAGGTATGGGCATGTGAGTGCTTCAGGGCATGTAGATTTGCCCGCCTTACCTTAATAACATCAGACATGACCAGACCTCTAGTCAAAAATGTTGTATAGAGGTAAAAAAGCCCAAAATCCACAACAGAATGAAAAAAAGAAAGCAGCCCTAGCAATGGTTCTACTAACTGAGAACGGCCAGCAAGGCCTACCATCACTGTTTTACAGTCACCATCACCAAATCATTTATCGCTACACCTGGTGATCCATTTCTGTCTGATAATGTAAACAGCTAATATGTTTAACTGACAAAATGACCAGATAATGTTGAAGACTGATTTTACAGACCACCATGGCTACTAATTGCAGAGTGGGAATAAATAGAATGTTTTGATTCCGTTCACTGTGATGCTAAAATGTAGCATCTTAAGCCATGCAGAGACACTCAATGGTGTCAACTCTGCTGCTCTCTAGTAAAGATGCTAAAAACAGAGTGACAGGATCCGGAAAATGAAAGGTTGTATTTTTGAAGTGACAAGAGAGGTTTGTTTTACTTCAGTCAGTGGAGTCTGTAATGACACAGGCGTTTTGAGCAAAGTCTCTCTCTCTCTCTCTCTCCCCCCTCTTGTTTGCAAGGCAAACATAATGTGCCGCCAAACATCTAGTGAGGATGACTGCTAGCCCTTCCCTAGCGTTGTGCTTGCTCACTCAGCCAAACAACGAAGCGTTGGGCTAATTACGGCCATCCGCTAATGAGTCTGCTCAGTGGTGCTCCTCTCCGACCCGCTAATTTTAATTTGGGGCTGGGAGAGAGAGCAGCGTGCACCCTGGCTCGCTAGCTAACTCGATCACTAGCTATCTAGCAAAACAGACAGACATAAGCTCCGCCCAGAAATGTACAAACCCACTCCCTGTCTGTCCTATGTCCTTTTGTCTCTCCTCCCACTCTCTCTCCCCACGTACCTAACTATAGCTCCTCCTGCTCCATTCTTCTCTCTGTTCTCCCCCTCTCTTTCTCTCTCTCTCTATTGGCGCATTTCCACTACAGGGTAAAACACCGGTGTTTGGGGTAAAGTCTCGGGCTTGACGTCTTTCCATTATCGGGGCTGGCCCAGGGCCGGGTGTTAAACGGCCTCAGGGCGGCCCCCGGAGTTGGGAAGGGCCGAACCGAGGCCAGACCGAGGACTTTGAACGGGAGTGGGAATGGAATCAAACGTAATAATAAGTAGGCTAAAAAAAAATTAGCCTGGCCAGCAACCGTTTTTTTTCAGCATATTTGTTGCGACCCGCATCCTCCTCATTTGCCTACGAGAGGCCAACATTATTTGGTACCGCCTGGCATGTTTGGTCTGTCTCTCCTCATTTTCTCAGAGAAAACACATAAAGTTAAAGCGAACAAAGTTTTCCACGTCCAGCTTTCAGTAGCCCATGCTAACGTATTTCTACAGAATGTTATTATAGGATTATTAGCCATATGACAATGTTAAGCAGAACCATTTACAATTTAAAATGGAAATACAACACTGGGGCTAAACACCGGTGTTGAAGACTGGGGTAAAGCCTGGGGCCGGCCCGGGACCCGAGTGGAAATGCGGCATATAGGTCCCACCTCTCTTTCTCTAAATTTTTCCCAGTATAAAGCTCCCCCTCCCTCCCTCTGCATTCCTTCCCTTCTTTTCTCCCATCTCTCTTTCTATAGGTCCCCTACTCTCTTTTTCTTTTTTTCCTGTCATTCCCCCTCTCCCCCCTTCCCCCTTCCTCTTATGTTCATACTGTAGGTGCTGTCTAATAGCTTGCAGTTCTCTCACTCTTTTTCTGCCTCTTGCCCTCTGACCTCCTTTTTTTTCTCTCTCTCACTGATGTCGATATACTGTAGTCTTATCAAGAATGCTGTGTTTTTGTTTCTCTTCTGTGAAATGATCTATGTGCAGAGCAAAGAAGACCCCTCTGGCATTGACCCAGAGAAGCAGCCCAAAAGACTACATGAACACTAACAGTCCTTTTAAGGCAAGACCCTTCACTCGTCAGCCATCTTGGTGACACCTCCTAAAAGCTATTAGGGAATAAGAGGTGCAAAACCTCTCATCTAAATGAAAGGGGAGATATCCAAAACCTAAGTATGCAAATGATTGTTTAAATATGAATTGAATTACAATGGTGATGGAGAGACAGTACACTATAGGCTTACTGTCACTCATACCACCTTCAAGGATTTGACTGTCTACATTCACTGCAGGGCCGCAATACATTTCTTTAGCGGGAATCTTTAAATCAATGTTTCCCCCATAAAATGTTTATGATGCTAAGCTTCAGGCCAAGCTCATATAAGACAACTGAAAGATGGAATATGCCATTCCTGTCATTTTAGCACCGTTACCATATCAGGTTACAAATAAACATTAACATAGATACAAACCTGCTCTGTATCAGATTTCACTCATCGGTCACTCATCAGATTTCAACTCATCAGTCAAAGGCCAAACACACTAACTGTGCAGAACCCTCGGTCAAGGACATACTGTACTGACATGGCGCATCACCTACACATTCGGCATGTGTGCAAAAGACCCCTCACAATGATACATTAACCTTGCAAGCAAGACTGTGGCACTATTGTGACATTAGTAGGCTCAACTGGTTTGCATGCCGATGCGATCTAAACACAAAAGTCAATCCGCTGTGTGGGATGTATAGTCCTTTATGGGACAGGCTGTCGTCACAAAGTACACGTTCATTCCTGCTACGGCTTCCTCAGTATGTGGGGATGAATACAAATCAGCAAAGTGAAAAGAAACACACAGTCCAACACACGCACACACAAACAGAACAAAAACATGCCGAATGACCAAGGGGGTTCTTATACAACAAATACGTCAGGCAGAATCTTTGGAAGACCATGTTTAAAGTCCAGGGTAGATGTGTGTGTGTGTGTGTGTGTGTGTGTGTTTGTGTTGTGTGTGGCACTAATGAGGAACCACTGTGACTGACAGGTCTGTCTTAATGGCTTGGCTGTGTTGTTTTCTTTATTGTTTTGACCTGGCCTGCTGAGGTAACCTGGGTATTGTCTTAGAGACAGACTAGCACAGAAAAGAAGGAAACAGTGTGCTAACGATAACACAATGGCTGCCTTGGTGGGGCTATTTTTGCAAGGCCCAGCCCAGCTAACATTGTTTATAAAAGCTGAATATTAATTGGATGTGCTTCAATAGAAGGCTTCTCTCCAGAGGATTTCAAAGAGGGTGAAGCTCTAAAAACAGTGTGTCTAAACTCACCGTGTGAACCAACACGAGCTTCCGAGTCATTTTCTGAGCAAATATTTATGTCAAAAACTGCAGCCTTTGTGGGCTATTTGAAAGCCTAATGAAAAGAGACCTTCATTTATCAATTAAAAAAGAGTATGAATGATTCAGTGAACAGAGATTAGCAGAACTGCATGTCTTCTGCTATGTTCCCCTAACACCTTGTAAGAGCATTGCAAATTCAAAAACGTTTTAGCTTCCATACATTGGTGCCGCACTGGAGGCATAGTAGCCAACAAAATCATCAATGGATTGCAGGGAACAACTTTGGCTATATAAACCGGAATCGTAATGAGCAGGCGGTGGCAGAGTTTGGTGCTGGTGTGCAGGGTTGTATTGAAAACAAGGAAATTGAATGTTAGAAGTGCAACAGTTTGCCAGAACCAGAGGACTAAAAAAAATCAATGCAAAAAATAACTTAAAATTTTCTTTTAAAATTATAATTGTAACGTCTTGTTAAAAACTAATGTTTTTCTTGGTCAGTTTTTGATGATCTTTGCTTTACTCATGTAATGCACTGGGTTTGTTTACTTTCTTACCTTGTTGCTTTTTGTGCTGTGAGCTGGGTAAGTCACTGAGTGCCTTAACTAGGCTATCACCGCTAAAGGCACAACACATAAATAAGTAAACATCAAAAGAAATTGATATGCCAAGTTAATCAATAAACAACCTATGCACCTTTTTTTGCTTTGAAAAACAACCAGATGTGTTTGGGCTTGGGTGAAAACTTGGCTGAGGCAATGACAACACCCACTGCTGCCATTAATTCTTACTTAGGCTCTTCTCTTGACAGGCCTGACAAGGCATTTCTTACTCTTAGTGCTAAATTATTCATCCTAAGAGCAGGCCATCACTCTTAAACCATCAACAAACCCCAACCTTTCAGCGTGGAGTGCAAGTAACCCTATATCATGCAGTCAGCCAGTCAATACTCACTGACTTTCTGCTTTTGCTATCTTAGCATAGCTTAGCTTGCTAGGTTTGGGCAGATATATATGAGCTGCTATGGGTTGCCATGGAAACAGTCCACTCCACCTCCCAGGCACACTAGACTGGCTCTGGCTGCGATCTCTCAGCTGTCAATCCCTCACCAGCAGATCTGCTGCAGGCCCTTTAGAGGCTGTTAGGGATAGGGGTGCAACAGGGTTATCAAGAGGCTAGCACTTGTCAGTTTGTGTGATCCCAGTGTGACAGCCGACAGAACTAGAGTTCTTGAATCTACTTCACAGCTGTCTATCACCAATTCTGCCCCACCTGAATGAGAACTCTCAAGCTAAATCCTGCTGTGTCAGCAAGCAAACAGAGAGGAGAGAAAGAAAGAGAGAGAGAGAGAGAGAGAGAGAGAGAGAGAGAGAGAGAGAGAGAGTAATTGAAAAACAGGAAGTGAGAGGGTGAGACAGAGAGAAGAAAAACTGGAGAGAGATAGAGAAGCAGATAGCCATTTTGCTCTGAACAAAAGTGTCAGCCAAATTCTTAATAAACATAAACATACGAGGTGGGATCAATATCAATGCCATTGTCAATTCCTTATTGCTTGTAAGAACCATATAGACCATTCACAACTGTGTTAATTAAGTCAATTTCCTATTCAGAATGATCCATGGTATTAAAAAAATGCCAGCAATAAAATTAGGGTATTGGTGATGACTATATTTACACACAGGTCGGTATATGATTGGGATGTATCCCAGCTTTGTGTTTGTGAATGTAAAGACTTTTTCCCAACGTAAACTGGAGTTGAATGTAACACACACACTTTGTACTGTACAATAAACACTGATTAGGTCATGCTATTGGTCAGCTGGCCACATAGCACATATTTTCAGACAGATTTGATGAGTTTTCATAGAGATCCTGTTTCAAGCAGCATAAAAATACCCTTGCATTCAATGTGCTCTGGGTTACTGAGTGGATGTAAGCCAACAAGTTTAATATTGAATCACCTTAATTCCCATGTTGTTGGCCAAATTGTCATAAAAATTACAGTGTACCTCCCTTGGTCAAGCTTTGTCATTGATTAACTGTAACAAAGCTTGACCAAGGGAGACTGTAACACAACTAAACCACTCACTTAGTAAAAAAAAAATGAAATTATTATGTTGGTATAGACTTTTATTCATTTACAGGCGTTTCTATATTAGATTGTCCTGTTAGACTTCTGGCTCCCTACAGCATAGTGCTTCACATAGTGCATCATACTTTATATTGAGAACTTAATACTGGGTTTGTTTTTTGGGAGTGTTACGTCCTCCTGCCTCTAGGGGCTATACTATCCTTTCTGTTTT
>JAGFZM010000490.1:48394-58557 GCA_017657215.1 Limnothrissa miodon | reverse complement strand
ATCTAAGCGCTCTCATAAAAGCTCAGGCTACCCCCCGACAACTCCGGTCCTCCAATGACTGTCGACTGGCAGTCCCAGCACCTCGCCCAAGGCAATCCAGACTCTTCTCATGTGTCGTCCCACGCTGGTGGAATGACCTACCAAAAACAATCAGAACAGGGCCATCTCTGGAGGCCTTCAAAAAGCTCTTAAAGACCCAGCTATTCAGAGAACATCTTCTATCATAGCACTAAAATGAACTGAAGCACTATCCCCTAGCACTATGCTCCTTAAGGTTTCTGCTATGTAGCTTGATTGTTATCCTTGTTTTGTAAGTCGCTTTGGATAAAAGCGTCTGCTAAATGCATAAATGTAAATGTATGTTGTGTAAATGGTAGGTAAACATTTTTATTCAATTTGTCAATGACAACCTTAGTTTCTTGACAAGTCTAGTAAATTATCCCAGCCATGAGCACAGAGAGATTTAGATAAATTGTATCTGAGCTTAACTGTTATCAACTGTGCATCCCTACATTGTCTGTGTGAAGGTGTACCTCAGCAGGCAGTAAGTCTTAGCAGTAATGGTTGATTATCATAACTTGCAACTATTTTTGGTGTGCTTATGAGTTCACCCTAAGAAATAGATGCTTTTTGTTTTTTTTAGTGCACTCTCCCTTCCCTCACCAGGATAAAGAACTCCTCCACGTGTGTGCGCGTGTGTGTGTGTGTGTGTGTGTGTGTGTGTGTGCCCAATGCAGCCATGCAGCCTTTTACAGATCTCCCACATTACAGGCCTAGGCCTTCTCTAAAAAAACATCTGATAATGAGAAAAACAAAGCACCTTAAAGACTGATAGAGGAGACTGCAAATGACATGTATAATTCATGATCAAAAGATGCTGTGCATGGTCTTGTGTTGACATTCAGCTGTGCTGAGCAAACAGTTGCTCACTGTGAGACCACTCCAATGAACCTTGAAAACAAAGTGTCGTGTCAGTAAAATGGCGCAGCCGAGTGGCAGCTTGTGCGTCTGAAGGGGTAGTGGAGGACACTGAAGGCAGACAGAGAGGGTGGCTGTCCTAACAAACGGCGATGTTTGAAATATGACAACCTTTAACTGTCTTTAACTGTCTTAACTGTCTTTAAATGTCTTCTGTGATTTCCAGACATTCACACATCCAGGTACATTTTATTCCACTATAAGCAAAATCTCTATAATCTAAAGGGCTCTAATCAGAGGGCCTTATATCAAGCTGCTTGGGCTTGACACACAGAAAGGGCAATGACGCAATTAGTTGAGTCGAGACTGTTTTTAAAATTCAATTAGGAAATTGATGTCAGCCAAAAAGCCAATGAAACTCAATGCTTGATTGGATGCCCAGATTAAGAGCAAAGCCTCTGTCAGTAAAGCTCTTGTTATCAGATGGATCAATATGCAACCTCATACCCAAACAATCAAATCAACCTATGACATGAAAGGCCAGACAAATGTATTTGGTTTGCACTCGAACAATGACAGGTTTTGAAATAGAGGTTTGTTGTCTGGATATTCTCAGCTTTGGCATGTTAGGTCCACTACAGGTCATGGTATAACCAAATTATTGGGGTCCGTACAAGTCTCTGCTTTACACAGTTAGGTCCACTTCAGGTCATGGTATAAACAAGTTATTAGGGTCCGTACACATAGAGTCTCTGTTTTACAGTTTCTGAGGGTTTCAGTGACTTTTAATACCATTATGAATTAAATTTTAGATGACACCCTATCTGTCTTTAGTCTGGAGGATTTTAAATTAAATAAAATACACTGCATTAAGACCTAGGCTTAAGCTATATATGACCAAGGCTGAATTCACAAACCCACCTGTGACCTTGAATGGTAGGACAAAGCAACAGCTCTACAAACCCAAAGCATAATCAATTTCACCTGACCTTGGTGTCTTATTTCAGTCATTATGTGAGTGTTTCTGGTTGATAGCCAGTCGACAGATGGTACAAGCATTGAGCATTACTGAACATTATTGAACCACTGGGATGGCTATAAAAGAACATTCTTGATTCAAGAACACAAGATTCAGATCCAATCTTACTTGCCAACATGCAACAGTAAGGTATTTAATTTGAGTAAGAGAATAGCTAAGCCTAGTTAAAGCTTCCTTTATTGTAATTGCAACAATGACTAAATATTCCCCTCCTTTGCTGTGCAGACCCAGCTACACTTTGTACACACTTTGTTCAAACTAAATCCAGTTGCTTGCTAACAATAATTTGGACACTATATTATTGACTGCTATGTGAAAAAACTCACCAACAAGGCCTGTGGCAATTTGAGTGTCATCATGTTTTCCTTACTGACAGTGAATTGAGTAAAATGCAAGCTGGAATGTTACGACTAATACAACAAGACAAACAGACAGCAGACAGCCAACAACAGTACAGAGAGAGAGAGAGAGAGGGAGAGAGGGAGAGAGAGAGAGAGAGAGCACCATGAGTAGCAATGATGTGGTTGGACACCATTCACTAATAAACTAGCCTAATTCATAGCATGACTTCGTAACTTGATGGCATGGGAGCCTGATGCCTAGCCTAGGGCAGAACAATGGAACAAGCGCAAAGATCGGAAGACCTCCTCTAGTTCTGACAACAGAGCAACACTGATAAGATCTTATGAAGCTGGGTATGTAATCATGTAAGTGTGCCACCTACACTTCAATCATGAATCCGACATTGACAGTAACCTCTACTGTGGCATGTCAAGTATGCCAGCATCTACAGTACAGTCTACAACATGGCAATAACTACTCAGTATACTGATGTCTCTAGACCAGTGCACAATAGATTAGCACACAAATCTCAATTTTGGGAACAAATAGTTCACCACTTTGCAACAATGGTGCAATATCGTTATCAATAAGACTGTGGGCGAAAGAGATTTCAGTATTTCCTGCTCGTTTGACAAATTGTGAGACCGTATAAACCGTACAAAGACAATCAGCCAAAAGGTGACCTGACTGTTTGCAATGCCTGCGGGGTGATGGATGTAGATATGCCTAAAGTCAGCTATGGAAAAAATCGAGGATGCTCCCATTACCTACAAGCTTATATTGTCATGTTTTTTTTCTTATCCAACTAACTTTAGCATTGTTTTGGTCTCATAGGCTAACATGAAGCTGTGGAAAACTGACACACTCCACCCTCAATAAGGTGTGAACTTTTCTAAAAACGTATACGCTAACAGCACATGTTCAATTGTTCATGTTTTATACGTGCTTGCTAACCAGGCAGCTTGCAAGCAGCGTCTCGAACAGGGCATTTTCTTTATTTTGCCTTCAAAACGCATGCATTTATGCGAATTGTTCAATCAATTTAAAGGGGACACAGTCCTCTGACCCAGCGAAGCGTTCGAGTCACCCCAATACTCCACCCCCTATCCAGAATACAGAATGTGCCAAATGAGACTGTTACATAAATGCATTCTTTAGGCTGAGCTAACCGGACAAACTCGCGAATCACACCACACGTTTATTTACCCATCCAAACAAACAAAAACACACGGCAAACCTGCAACAATTAAAGTACAACTTCGCAGTTTCTATCTATTAATGTGTAACTTCATACTTAAATAAGATAAGTCGTTCGCCAGAAACCGGTGGCATGGAAATCTTATGATTTCACAGCAGTTTGAGCCATGTCTGACATTCTGTGGAAATAACCCACAGATTTCAGCTGTGACGTTTTATCTATGTGTATTTACTTCACCAAAATAGGATGTTTCAACATTAAAATGAGCAACAAACCCGAATAGAAATTCCACGGACATTGAAATACGGTTTGGGCTTGCAAGAAGCTAGCTAGGCAACATGTCAACTTACCCAGATTGTCCATGCACCTTACTTTAACGAAGTCTAATCAGCGAGTCCACTTTGTCTGGGTGGCTAACAATTTTAGGCTATTAGAAAAGGCTTAGGATGCTATTCTGATAGGACAAGTCATCAGACTCGACATTAGGCTTGCTCTGCTTTAGGATGCACTGGGCCTTACGTTGCCCGGATTACCTGTAGATGCAGTTTCCATGACAACAGGGAGCGGTTGCCGGTTGGTCTCGGGATGGTGCGAGAACTGTTTCTGCTCACTTGTCTCGTCCTCCCAGTCTTTCATTCGCTGCACATCCAAGTCGTCGAACTGGGCCGCGTTGCTCCCAAAGCGATCAATCTTCTCGAAATCGTCCCCGAACCACCCCGCCTCCGAACTTGGCTCCTCACTCGGCTTCACTGACATGCTTGTCGAATGCTCGACAGTGCGCGACGCACCCCAAAGCAAAGATGATCAAAGAGATAGAATCGCTGTGAAATTATTGAACAAACGCTGCCTACAATTCAAAGCGATTGTCACAATATCAGAAGTGTTATCAGTGGCGTTGGCTGAGCTCTCTAGCAGAGCCTCACGCATGTGGAAATGCCTTGTTTAGTTCAGTTTTTCGATGCTGACGTCATCGTGTCTGTGGTTTGTGGTGGGCAAGGATTTGATAGATAGAAACACTTTGTTAACCGTTTGTAGTGAGAGCTTTCCATTCATCCCGAAAAGATTTTTTGTTGTAGGCTACAGAAGCACACGTATGGTCATCAGAGTTTACAGCTTTTGCGTACAGAGCAGCAACAACATTTAAATGTTTATTATAATAAACACTTATTGTAGTAACGTAGGTAACTGAGAAAATTCAACCAAAATGCGAAAATATTATAAACAAAAAAATCTAGGGTAGAAGGAAATATTATTTGCCCCACACAAATTCATACATATCTCATAGTTTAAATGTGCTACTGAGTCAAGATTTCCGTGGCGAAGAATTACAATTACAAAATAATAAGACAGTAACGCGCAATCTCCTTTCTAAAAAGGTCTGGACTTAAGCCATAAGGCGATTTAGACAGTTAACTGGCGCCACCCTGTGGCTTAATGTAAGAAGAGTCCTACTTCTATATACTCGGGTGTGGTTAAGAAGCATGCAAAATGGCTGCCAGTTGGAAAAGGAGTTTGCTTCAGTAAGGGAAAGCTTTCACTCAGTTTAAACTTTTATGCAAAACCTCTACTAATGTATCACACATTGCATGTTGGCAGGATATGTGGATATGGGTTATATTTAGGTAATATTGGGGTTAGATAGATTCAAGGGGCTGAGGTTGATAGTTCTGTTAAATTTTGGGCTCTGTGACCATGATAGAAAATAAAAAAATAAAAAAATTGTAATACCACAACGTAGGCTACATGTGTGTTAATGAACCTAGACTTAATTACATAAAGAGTCATAGAGTACAGTTAATATGCACAACGCCCTGGGCCTTTCTGAATGTTGTCTGTATCTGTTTTCATAGTAGGCCTACAATACAATGAAACAACATTACTACAGACAGGTGCTAGGCCTTTATTGTCTCTATTTCCAAAAGTTGTTGGGATCTTTATGTTAAGAGGAAAAGAGGGTAAAATGGTAACATACTGTAGGTAATGTCTTATTTGTTTACTGTAGGATAGTGAAGAAAACCTCTGAATTTCTCTGAAAGACTAGTAGGCTATGTAGAGAAATCAACACCAGGAAAGACTGGAAACCCTGAGAAAGGGCTAGGTCTCGAACATTTGTTTATCAGCTCTGTTCTTAGACTTTTTTTTTTTTTTTGCATAAGCACCAGCCTTTGACTGTGCCTCTTCTTCAAATGCTCACATGCAGCTTTATTGAGAACAAATGCCAGAAATTCAATATAGACCTATTATCACACATTTTGTCATTTCCACTGAAATATATACATTTACTGGTGGTTCAGACTCCAATACCTCCTCCCGTGATGAGCAGGGTCCACCTTTGCACTCCACTCGAGTGAATTTATGATGGCCACCATCTTGCCTTTCTCTGTGAGTTAGGACCACAGACCAATCTATTGCTCACCATGAGTTTTTATAGAGACCACCGCATTGTCAGGGACTGAGAATGGAAAAGCCTGGGAGGGTGTCACGTGTGTTTTGGTTTTTACATTTCATGTTTGCCGTGCTGTGGTGTGAGTGTGGTGTGAGTGACTTACGCGTGTTTTGGTTACTGTGTGCTGTGTGTGTTTTGTTTACTGTGTGCGCTCCCGGGGCTTCCAATGTTTCTTGCCAATAAGGGACAATGGATCCATTAATTTTCCGCCAATGTCGGTGAGTGGGCTAATCAGATCAGATTGGGGACAGGTGTACGTAGAGGTGATGGGTTTACTTTATATCCAGACTTGGCAATGTGGAGGACGCATTTGAGACTGCCAGACGAAATCAGCCACAGCGGAGACAAACAGACGAAGAATGATATTCCTCTACTGCGTGTATTATCTGCCTGAGTCTCAGAATTGGTCCTCACCCTGTAATGAGGCTATGGTGCGAGGCCGTCTGAGTTCCTGGTTGCCAGATCGGAGATTGAGCGCTTTCCACGTTTCTAAGTGCTTGTTGCCCTGTTGCACTAACTCTGCACTGCTTTGACTGTTGCCTACACCTCTTCGCTGCTGAGTTCTTTTCTGTGTTCTAGTGCCTACATGGTTGAACTGATTTCTTCTTCTCTGCACGCTTGCCTGCAGCTATCCCTTTCTGCTGCCTCCTTGCAGCTGTGTTTGTGTGGGTGGCTGCCTAAACCCCTGGTTGCTGATAACAACGAAAATTGTACTGTGAGGAACTGGGGTGGCTTCATCAACCAGGCTTTCACTGCCCAGGGATCAAGTTGGAGACATTATCTCAATCTGTCAAGTGACGATCAGCCATTGACGGTCCACCCATGGCAAACAGCGCCATCAGTCACCACACCAGACCTGTCATCCTCCTCCACTCCTCGTCACCTGCCTCACCTCTCTGCCCATCATGCTTGGAAACTCTTGGCAACTTCAACACGACCCCCTCATCTCCTGGACCCATCACAAAATTCTCCAATAGGACCATACCTGTCAGCAGCTCTGCCTCCAGGCTCAGACTGAGACATGCTCTGGGGAGTCCAAGGCCCTCAACCTTGACCTAACGGACATCTCCGTCCAGTGCCGTGACCTAGATGGGATGGTCAGCAAGATCAAGGCCACTCAACTCCCACATCATTGGCCCTACAACCTCGCCAACCTCCAGCCAGACGCAGTCCTACCTAGCGGCTCACTATCTGCTGGGGAGCAAAAGGCCATGGATGATTACATCGCTGAGGTTCTCTGACCGGGCACCTCCAACCCTCAAACTCCCTAGCCACCGCAAGGTTCTTCTTCGTTAAGATGAGTCGACTATCAGGGGGCTCAACAAAATCACCATCAACCAACACTGACACCTGCTTACACTGACCAACACCTCCCTTGACGCCCTCACTGGTGTAACCATATTCTCCAAACTAGACCTACGGAGCACCTACAACCTGGTTCGTATCAGGGAGGGTGATGAGTGGAAGACGGCGCTCGTAACCCTCACCGGCCATTATGAGACCCTGGTAATGCCATTTGGACAGCCCAGTAACTCACCAACCCTCAACCCGGCCGTTTTCAACTCATCAGCTCTCCAAGCATGCAAGAACCTGTGCCACTTTTTCAGTAGCGCACCCATCCTCATTCACCCAGATCCTTCTGCGCCATTCACTGTCGAGGTAGAAGGTTTAAATGTGGGCGTAGGGGTGGATCTGCACTCTCGCGTCAGTTCCAGCCTGAGAGACCCTTGACGGAACCCGTGCCTATACCACCTCACCTCATCATCACTCCTCTCTGGTGGGGATTTGAAGATCAGGGGCCTCATTTACAAAACTTTGCGCAGGGTTTACGCCACAAGATGGCATACGCACAAAACTCACGCACATTCCACATACTGTAGTTTTCCGTTTATAAATCACAACCTACTTTAAAGTTGCGGCACCTGTCGTACTTCAAACCACACCTATAATTGCTTATAAATATTCAGTGGAACGCCCTAAATGAATATTAATATCTATTGAAAGCATGCCGAAAGTCAATGAAAAGAAGCATGAAGCACAACGTCAACATCAAGTTGACTATGAAGTGGAAGTTTACCGTTTACCATTTCGGCGGATAACAACTCTCCCCTGCAACATTACTGAATAGATTGGTTAAAATAGTTGAATGATTTATGGATTAATAATCAGACCCAGAGGCCAACCATCATGCACAGCTCCAACATTCAGTCTGCACCAACGCTGCTATGTCTCAATATAAATGCATCATGGGTTGAACTGGGCCACTGGGCGACAGCATTTATGAGCACCAAGCACCATCTCCATGTCACACACAGAATAACTTGGACATTGAGGGACATGTTAACAATTTGTTTTCACTCAGTGTCCTTATAGCAATATTATTGCAGTTAATGGGTAGTCTACCACCCATCACATTTTGAATATCATACTTTTCTTAAATTGCGCTTTTTTACTTGCCTGTTCACCCACCGTGTGATGATCATTACTGATAAAATTATAAAACATGCATGCCATAAATGGATAATTATGCTTAGCCTACTGTTTATATTGCAAAAGCATTCAATAAATAGCTTAATAATTTGTCTTTATTAGTGCACCATATCACAACCAACCGCGTTTAAGATTTTAAACAGAATTCTTTCATGTGAAGCGTCGTCACAATGTTATGTTTGTGTTAAACTTTGACTACTGAACCAATTTTAGGTCGTCCTTCTCGTTTCCTCCTGATGTCGCACTTTCTCCTTTTCCTTTTTTTGTGCTTACGCATGGGTCAGAGCTTGCGTAAATGTGCGCACATTTTACCGCCAAGTACCCTTTATATAAATACCAAAGCTTGCGTAGAAAGTGGCATTCTTTTGTGCATGCGTATCATTTGTAAATGAGGCCCCAGGTATGCCAGCTGACACCAAGGAGTATGTCCGAGCCTGTAAGACCTGCGCCCGGGCGAAGTCATCCAATACCCCTTCAGCAGGTCACTGCCTTGCAAGTCACTGCCTCACTGACCATGGACACACTTTGTGACCAGACTGCCTGAGTCTGAAGGGAAGAGCACCATCCTCACCATCATTAATTGCTTCTCCAAGGCTGTGCACCTGGTGGCCCTAGCCGAAAACTTTGAGTCACTGAAGTGTTCGCATTTACAGCTGTTCACCTCTTGTGGGGTTAGCAGAAATGGTAATCTGGTGTCTAAACAATGGCTGTCACATTGGCTGATTGATACCAGCCTATGACCGACTTCCTGTTTCTGGTAGGGTGGTGGTACAATCTCCTAGGATTACATCTACCTTATGGGCTACCCTCAGAAGGATTTCAGTTGCAGAGATCAGTGCAGCTGCTTCATGGACCATTCTATGCACATTTGCTCCTTTTTATCGAGTCAATCTGGTATACCCTGTGAGCTCAGCAGGGCTTTCAGCTGCGAGCCAGTTGTGAAAGCACAGTTCTGGTTGCTTGTGACCCTGATGACATCCAAGGGGAAAGACTGTGGTGACCCTCTGAGTGAGGTTGAAATTATGTCCATAACTGGATCTATGAGACCGGACGATGACCACGCAGAATGTACTGAAGCGTCCCTGGCAAGAGGAAAAGGCTTGGCCACCTGAGTGATTAATTATGTACTACCATATTGTGTGACTGTGCAAAAACCATCCTAAGACTGATATGATGTGGGATGCTGGTTTATATAGACAATCAACATTTGCATGCAGTTCTCGATAACATGATGACATACACTCATGTCATAGAATCACGGTTACATCTTAGCTTATTTGTTTGTTTGCAGATTTATTTGTTTATTTTGGGCCCACCACCACCCCCCCCTCTTGGGAGGACAACTTTATTTTTATTGTCAAAACAACACAGTTAATTGAAGGCAACACACATACCACCTTCTTAGTAGCCTATATCCTGTACCTGTCATTTTTATATCCATTTTATCCTGTTTGTTTTGGTCCCCATTTTAGCATACACTGCAAATGGCAAATTGACCCCAACTGCTGGAGCACCAATTCATTTAGATTTTAGCAGCACCATTTACAAAATAACTGTCTCTCGCAAAAGAAACAGTTACAAGACAAAACACCCTGAGAAGGCTCAAGGGGCAAAGCCATTTAAATCAGATATGCCATTGACTTTAGACGAATTAGACTTGTTTTTTCTTTGAGAGCTGAGCCGAAAAAGACACTCAGGTCTTTTCTCAGCTGTTTTACCCGACAATGCTC
>JAGFZM010000490.1:34241-45394 GCA_017657215.1 Limnothrissa miodon | reverse complement strand
ACTAAATTTGCAGCAGCTTTTTAGGTACTGCGTTTACCAACCAGGGTTGTTTTGAATTGAATGGTAACGTTAGCGTGTGACACACTTTGAAGTTGCAGAGAACACGGTTTTGATATTCTGCCGGAATTTCATAGTTTCTACATTATTGAAACATGTGAACATTGCAAAGGCAGCTGGTGAGTAGTTTCACATTGTTATGGTTTGTTCGGTGTGTTAATGAGATTGTTAGTGCTTGGTTTGTTGCTACCATCTATCTACTGTTGGGGGAATGCTAAGTGGCTACATTAGCCATGGAGGCTATAGGTTATATAAAAAAATGTTTGTATCTTTGTTGCATTTTACATCTGTGTGATGGGATATTTTGTTCATTCATATTTGTACAGTGTTTTGAGCATGCACCATCTATTGTTTGTTACTGTTGGGGGAAAGCTAACGTTACGTGGCTACACGTTAGTCATGATGGCTATAGGCTATATGGAAGTCCAAGCGTGTTTGGTTTGGCAAACAGAGCTCAAAGCAACGTCTCTTGCTGCTGGATCTTGCCTTTCAATACACAGTCGTGAGAACAGATTACTTCAATTGAATTCAATTTGATGTTGTTGTCATATTGGGAGTTGCACTGTTTTATATGCTAATCTCAATTTTGTATCAAATGTTACGGAGTGTATTTACGTGGGCATTTACGTGGTGCCAGGATAATTTCCAGGCTAACGAGTTTTGGCCCAAAACGGCAAAGTATAACTCTCTCAAAACACATCCGAATGACATGATTTTGATGTCAACTCAATGTATGTACTCCCAATCATCTGTAAATTACTCCGGATAATCACTATATGTTTCACTTCTTACATCTATCTAGGACATGAATCAACTAGTAATTTATCCGGTCCAACCTACTTCATTTATACTGTATATATTATTCAACTATAAAATTAAATACCTCAGGGCCTTGTATAATCGTAGCATAGATGTGGTCTGTTAAGAGAACAAACCGAAAAATGTGTTCTTACATGCAAATATACGCATAATCCCAACAGTAAAAAGATGCACACACACACACATTACATAGAACTAACCATTATCATTACTCCATGGAGTTAGTCCATACACAGCATCGAACTCTGGCACTATTTGGAGCAATGCTCTGACATGGAGGCAATATTGATCCCTAATTCCTGATTGAAGACATGAAAGATTGTCATCAAGTTATTTATCTGTAATTTATAGGGTTGCACAATTTTGAGAAAAAACCTAACCCTGCGGTATTTCTGACAACTATTGCGATTGCAATGCAATTTTTGATTTTAGTGTTTGATACTTTTAATTGCATAAAACATAAAATGATGAATAAAATCACATCCCTGGCGAGATTCGACCATTTTGATTGGCTAATAGGTTTGTCTCCAGAGACTCCAGAGGTTAGGTTATTGCGGGAGTTAAAACCTCAATGTCGATGCGATAAAGGTTAATCGTGCATCCCTAGTAATTTATCTATTTAACTAGCAATAAAAGCAAAAATAATGTATCTGAATCTCACGTGTCTCTGAGGAGATCACCCTGGCCATCGACTTTATCAACTTGCTCTGTCTGGGAGCACAGGAACAGCAGTAAACCCAGCCATGGCCAGTTGGTAATACCTTGCTACACCTCTCAATAATGAAGTATTTGCTGTCCTAATGGGAAATAAGACTATATTTAATCAATACTGACTGCTTAAATTAGTTTTGATTACAAAAATAACAAAGACAATACATACTGTGAGCCTCATTTGCCCCAAATTAAAATCAGGTAGGGCAAATACCAGCCCTGCATTATCACACACTCTCACAGCTGAGTGTTGTCTCAGCTGGCTTATATATGAAGAGATGTGCGATATGTCAGCACACTGCTCCAACACCTAAAAGAAATGAACAGTTAACAATACATCAAATGACAAGCACATCTGTGATATTAAAGGTAGGGTCTACGATTCTGAAAATCACTTGAGCCTCTGAGACAGATTTGAAAAAAGCATCCAGCCCCCCAAACCAAATATTCGTTCACAAAGAAGGGTACACGTGGAGGGGGAGGGAGCAGCAGATTACAGTTTGATAGATGCGTCAGAATCCAATCATACTGAACGGTCCGTTCATTATGATTGGATAGTGTTTTTCCTGGATTGTTCGTTCTAGAGGCCACTAAAATGTCAAAACATTTAATTAATTGGTTGCAATGGGGGTGTGAAGAGTATTTCAAGCAATATGTTAAAAAGTGCATGCTCCAAAAATCGTAGACCCTACCTTTAACACTATTCTGAACACTAAATGAGAAAAAAACTACCCAAACAAACTACTTACATTTTGCACTGTATGTGCATCATCTATCTGATCTGAACTAACTGGTAGTTCAGATTGTCCAGACAGTTCAAGACAGACCGGAGGGGATATTACTTGTGGCTTGGGGGTCTGTTCACTATTCTGTTTGGTCTTATTTGGCCCTCTCCTTCGCTTTGGTATGTTGGAAAAGTCATATTCCGGGCCTGCGTTCCAAATCATTTGACGACGCATCTGAAAGAAACCAATAGAAATTTTTACTGTACATCCATGATCATTTTCATTCTAACCCAGGGGTGGGCAAACTTTTTGACTGGTGGGCCACAGTGGGTCATAAAATGTGATAAAGGGGCCGTGCCAGCAGCAGATAGATGTAGTGTTTGTGTGCAGTAATAGATAATAGTAGTACTAGAAGTAAAAGGTAGTAAAGCATGGATATGCAAGGCTTTTTTTAATGCATTTATTAACAGCAGTTTGCAGACATTGCAGAAATAATAATGTTTGATAATGTTATTTAATATAATTTTGAAAGATTTGGCGGGCCGGATTAAAAAGCCAAACGGGCCGTATATGGCCCCCGGGCCTTAGTTTGCCCATGTCTGTTCTAACCCTTTTGACATTCTTGGTTTTTGCATTCTTGCCCACACTGTAGAGTTTGAAGTTCATGG
The DNA here is from genome assembly GCA_017657215.1 of Limnothrissa miodon. Lineage (NCBI taxonomy): Eukaryota > Metazoa > Chordata > Actinopteri > Clupeiformes > Clupeidae > Limnothrissa > Limnothrissa miodon. Next base: position 42,414 of record JAGFZM010000490.1, on the reverse strand, counting down.
ATGTATTCTCATATCAGATACATTCTTGACAAAGATTAAATCTTTAGTCTACCCAGATTTTGATCCCCAAGTCTATGTCCTAATCCACATGTACTGGAACCTTAGTTATAATAATGTATAAGGTAACTGCAAGTCTTGGACAGACCTAATGCACATGTAACAGTACAGGCTACCCATATACCGTATTCACTATTGCCCAATACAGCATGGGCGCAGTAATAGTGAATCTAAAACCGAGAAGCACATCGAGTAATCACTACTACTGTTATAAGTATTGTGCTGTACAATATACCCTTTTAATGCAGTATTTCGTAGTATATATTTAATCAACGCATTTTTTTCACGCGATTACAGTAGGCTACTGCCCAGCAAACATCAGACGTCGTATGGACGTGCAAATCACGTCTATATTCCGTCCGTCGGTCCAAGACCAATTCTGGATGTCTACACGACGTGCAAATTAGGTCTGCCGTTTGAACGTCGAACTATGACCCCAGTTCGACGTTTATACAAGAACCTTTTTTTGGACGTCATGTGGAGGTCTAACACAGGTGCAAAAAACTGTGAACCCAGCAACCTTTTTGACGTTGAAATTACGTCTTTTAGACGTCTTGATTTACCATAGAGAATACGTCTTCGGAGAGGGCAGAATAAAAGTTTTGCTACTGCTACTATCACTTTGTGAGTTGTGACTTACAATAAACTTGCACGTCAAACCGTAAATATCAAACTAAATATCAAACTAAATGTCATTGGTCAATCACGATTCGCCGTTGGGGTCGATTCAGATTTTAGAATTCACTGTTGCTATTGATGACGGATTGCGCGTGCGCAATGCGAGGTTGTTATTTGGCTGTATGCAATGTTAACCCTTTCCGTGCATCACATTTTTATATTCAAAATACTGTGCACGTGTTGTAGACTGTTGTAGAAAGTATTATTAAAAACAAACAAACAAAAAAAGTGTTAAAAACAGTTAAAAATTTTCCAAAAGTTATAAAGTCATACAAATTAATAACTTTACTGTTACTTTAAAACTTCAAACTTAATAACTAACACGGAAATGACACTTTACTTAATAATTTCCATGTGTATAGAAACAATAGTGTTAAAGAAAATGAACCTGCAATGCATGTTTCCAATGGATGTCATGTCATCTTGGTATTGGCACATGCCCATTTTTTGTGGGACTAACTACAAGAACCTTGCAAACACAATGACTAAGGATAGTCACAATTTGTGAATTACATCATAAAGACCATCTTAGTTGTAACTAAGATGCAACTACTAATGTAAATACAATTATTTTAAACCACTTGCGAAGTCAATACAGAAAACTTTATAAATATGTAGGATCTACTGTAACTGTGATTAAATGTATGTATGACTACTACAGGAAATGAAATAAAAATGTTTGTATTTGCTTTATCTTAGCTTATTACACATTTTTTGTCAGTGTAACATTGCACATATCATTGCTGTCGAGTGGAAACAGCACATGTCCAAAACGGCTATTTTTCAGGAAACAAAAAAACATGTATATTCTAAATAAATAAATACTGTGTCGTCAAAATTGGCATTACACCCCAGATGTGATTATATAACTGTGTTTAAGGTTGTATTGCCAATATTTTTCCGAAATATTTCTTAAATGGAATTACGAGGATTTTGATAGGCAAATATTTGGTCATACGTGTATTGCAGGGATCTGCAAATAGGTTTGGACGCGGGCCCATTTTTTTTTTTTGACAATTCAATCGCGGGCCATCAGGCAAACCATGCTTTCCTAAAGAGAAAAAAAAAAAAACTTTCATATTCCTCTACTTCTTAAAAAAAATATTTACATTCATTTTAAATGACTGCTGCAGCTCCTGTCATCCTTCATTCAACAGATAGGCCTAGCAACCTGACTAGCTAATGATTTGGCTATGCATTAGTAAAGTTGCTAATTCACATAACACATTAGAACCTTTAAACCAGAAACAAAGACATGCTCAACAGACAGCATGTCAAAACAAAAAAAAACAACAAAAAAGTAATTGCCAGACTGAGAGGACTGCTGGCTCAACGTACTTTTGAGAGAAAGAATGGCATGTAGAAAGCTGAGGCTGTGGTGAGTGTACATAATAAAGCAATATCATACCATGTTAATGTCACCATTCGGATCATTTCACCCCCATCAAACCCATTTTCTAAGTCCATGATTGTATCTTTAATGACGTCCAGTGAGATTAGTTTCGGCCAATAATGACAATGTTTGGCCATTTTGATTGTTGTAGCAATTTTTAGCGGTAGGACAAAACCCACACCACCTGGGGAGTATCTACAAGATTTTTTGTCAGAGTACAAACATCTTAAAGGCCCACTAAGCAACATTTTTCAGTTAATGAATCCGTTTCATACTGTTTAGGATGCTAACATGAGTCATTACACGGTGAACGAACAGTGTAGAATGCGCCACTGTGGCCTACAACGGTCCGCCTCCAATAGAATGCAGTGCAATACAATGCAATACAGCGGTCTTGTGAGAGAAAAACACAGAACGTTGCTTAGCCCTCCTTTAAGCAGACTGGCACAGTGCACAATGAAAATTTGTATGTGTGATTATCCAGCAAGGGCATACTTAAAATCAATCAAGAGTCAAAACTAGCTTTATCTTTTAAAGAGGCATCTTGGGCCAATAACACATTAGAACCTTTAAACCAGAAACAAAGACATGCTGAACAGACTGCATGTCATAAAGAAAAAGGAACCATTGCTGGACTCAACACAGGCTTGCCTGGAGTCATATCCTATCGCTGTGTCTGGAGTCATTGTGGCTGTGTCTAAAACCATGGCTGTGCCTGGAGTCACTGATGCTGTGCCTGGACCTATCGCTGTGTCTGGAGTCATTGTGACTGTGTCTAGAACGATGGCTGTGCCTGGAGTCACTGATATTGTTCCTGAACTTATCGCTGTGCCTGGAGTCACTGATGCTGTTCCTGGACCTGTCGCTGTGTCTGGAGCCATTGAGGCTGTGCCTGGAGTCATGGATGTGCCTGGACATGACGCTGTGCCTGGTGTCATGGCTGTGTTGACTATGTTTAAAGCGGTAGTTCGTTTTTTTACACTTTGAGCCCCTTTCACAGATTGTCTAAAATGCAATACAATGGCTGACACCAAAATTGACGATTGCTCCTGTCTTGGCTATTCAGGAAATGTAGAATCGCCTCTGCCTGATTTTTAACAAAAGTTTAAGACTGAAAATGGAATGAGGTGAAAGGTGAGTAGCACCATGCATTTTAGACAATCTGTGAAAAGGGCTCAAAGTGTAAAAAACCGAACCCTTTAAAAGTGAAGAACTGCATGGCTGTTGAAAGTAGCGAGCCATCAAGTGTTCATCTTGCACACAAATACAAAACTGTTGTCCTTTAAGGGTGTTCTCATATAGTCCCCTTAAAAGCCAACCAAACTTCTATAGTCCTATGTAACTGGACCTGTCAGTACCCGACACAGGGTTCTGCGTTCTTTATATACAGTCTATGGTTCAGCTACTACAATCGAAGCCTTTAGCCTAATTATCCTTCAAACTACTTAATTCTGTACCTTTTTATACTGCTCTCATTTGCACATGAACACACCAGAAACTTTGGGCAGCATTGCAATATACAATGTATGCCTACACTGAAAAAGCAAATCGGTAAAAACCAAGATAACCTGTGTACTACAGCATTAAATTTAGGTGTCGTGTATGAAAACATTTACCCATCCGGCTCTCCTCCTCCCCCTGTTCCATATCACCAAAATCTAGGAACAGGGCAAAATATGGTAAATAAAAGTGATACAACATCCATCTATAGACGTAGTACCTGCGCCCGACAGCCTATTCGAGCCTATTGTAATTTTTGTTAAGGTCATATAAACTCCATGTAAACGTAGCTAATGTGGTCTAAAGCCTGAGCACATTTACTACATGTTTAAATTCAGGATAATGACACACACACCAACTACTCAATTTTTTTTAGATCTCTTTTTTCTGTCTATTCTGTCTTCTGCCTCCTCTGGCTGGCTGGTTAAATTATTCATACATTTCAGCTGACGTAATACACAAGTAGAATTCTCGTCAAACTCTAACTGCGGCCATTTTGGGGACCGAGTTCAAGTGGTTCGAACGAGAGTGCAGTTTACATACGACAGTACATTTAGACATTGTCAGAAATGGCATCTATATGTTGTGCTGTGGGGTGCAACAGTCATTCGTAGTTAGGTGAAATAGACTAAAACTGATTATCCGTCATACACTTTTTTGCACTCATTAGAGGGAGCCTGTAGACCAGGGCTATTCAATTAAATTTCATTTGGGCCACATTTCAGAACCAAGATCTTAAGATGGACCGAACATTTTCAGCAGTCATTAACAATACTGACATTTTTCACGAACTAAAACAATTTTTATTTTTAGCCCAAAAGTATGTTAAATAAATATGGTTGGTGTCCTACTATATCATAATAAATTATATTTGTAGGCTATATAATAACGAAACTTGTATAGTGTAATTCTTACATTTTCTGATGTTATACAAATATGACAGGAGAGACAAAATAGGTTAATAGTAGGCTAAAAAAAAATATAGTTTTCCTACCAAAAACATTTTGCCGAATGATTCTGTCTCCTTCTGAATAAACAAACGACAATTCTATCTACACTCAGAAAAGTTTTAAAGGACCAGAGTGTACTCGGAGAGCTCGGAGTGTCAGTTTACGAACGCACCATCTGTAAATGACCCAATCTACGTTCTGGAGGCTCGTGAATGGTGTTTAACTTTTATTGCTGGAGCGTTGTCTGGGCCGCATGTGGCTCGCGGGCCGCCAATTGAACAGGCCTGCTGTAGACAATATGAAAATACAAAGAACTATAACAAAAACTATAACCAAACATTTGCTATAACAAAAAAGAGGTTGTGTTTTTTCAGGACTCAACAGTAAAAGCAAGAATAAAGCATGACTATGCACATACTATTCTTCCATTTATTTGACCTCCTGGTTGCTCTTTTAGATGGCGTACTTGAGACTGTGGAGGAAAAGGAGGAGAGAGTTGGACCGTGTACTACAAGACTCTGACAGTGACAGTGAGCATGTGTCGTTGTCTACAACAGAGACACTGACAGAATCGGATAATGAACCAGAACCTGGGACTGAATTTGATAGTGACTGTGAAGCTGATGATTCTACAGACTCTCAAGACCAAACAGATTTTGAACCTGAACAGACTGTGACCCTTAAAAGTGACCTGAGACAATGGGCTGTAAGAAACAGATTAACACACAAGTCTGTGAATGAATTGCTAGCCATACTGCGGAGGCAGGGGCACCTGTTGCCAGTAGATTCCAGGACACTGTTGGCTACGCCACAAGAAAAATTGACTGAGGCCAAATGTGGTGGTCAGTATGTGTACTATGGCCTGGAAAAGGGTATTTGTCGTTTAATAAGTAAGGTGCAGGGCAATAGCGTAAATCTGAGGATTAACATTGATGGGATTCCACTTTTCAAAAGTAGTAATCTTCAGTTTTGGCCAATATTGGCAATGTTTGGCCATTTTGAGCCATTTGTTGTAGCAATTTTTAGCGGTAGGACAAAACCCACACCACCTGGGGAGTATCTACAAGATATTTTGTCAGAGTACAAACACCTTAAGCAGACTGGCATAGTGTACAATGGAAATTTGTATTCAGTGCTTATTGAAGCACTGGTGTGTGATGCTCCAGCAAGGGCATACTTAAAATCAATCAAAAGTCATAACTCTTATGAGAGTTGTGAAAGGTGCACCATTAGAGGTCAGTTTATAGATGGAAGGGTAGTTCTGCACACCTCGACCCAGGATTGCACTCCTCGGACAGACCAAGCCTTCAACCAGCTGCAGTATACAGAACACCAGACGGGTATTAGCCCACTTATTGATGTAGGAATACCATGTGTGACTGGCTTTGTTCTGGATTATATGCATATGGTATGCTTGGGTGTAGTTAGACGTTTGTTGACATTCTTAACACGTGGCCCAAAACTTTGCCGTCTGTCTGTGAGACAGAAGCTCGAAATTTCTGAGAAACTTGAAGCACTACGAGGAAAGATGCCAAGTGAATTTGCTAGGCAACCTCGTGGCTTACATGAATTAGATCGCTGGAAAGCCACAGAATTCAGACAGTTTCTGCTTTACACTGGTCCTGTTGTACTAAGAAATGTCTTAAGTCCTGAAAGGTATAAACATTTCCTGACGTTGACTGTGGCCATGTCCATCATGCTTGAGTCGGACAGTGCAATACGGAACTCATATCTTCAGTTTGCGTGTGATCTTATGAAGCACTTTGTTTCATCTTGCAGTGTTCTCTATGGTAACACGTTCTGTGTCTACAATGTTCATGGACTCCTTCATCTCCATGAAGATGTTGCCAGTTTAAAAGATCACTCAATTACATTTCTTGCTTTCCTTTTGAAAATTATCTTCAATGTCTGAAGAAGCATGTGAGGAATGGTAGAAGTCCTGTTGAACAAGTGACTAGGCGTTTATCTGAAATTGAGCATGCCCATGGGATTGCAACACTGCGCACCATTGACCCGGTTATTTCCTCCAAACCAACAGATCGTTGTTTCCTCTTAAAGGACAACAGTTTTGTATTTGTGTGCGAGATGAACACTGACGGGACGCTTCTTTGTGAAGTTGTGGAGAGACATCATACCGCCTCCTACTTTCAACAGCCATGCAGTTCTTCACTTTTGAACATAGTTTATCTTTCAAAAAAACACACAAAAAACATGAAAAGACGACCTGTACATAGGAGTTACTTGTTGAGGAAAGTAGTTGTCCTCCCACAAGAAACTGGGCATGTGCTAATGCCAATACGACATGACATTGAACAACCCATGTATTAAAAAGGTGAAACTAAGCTTTGCTTGCTACTGTGAAATTACTTGCTTTAAGCTTTCTTTGGTTTTAACTCCGTCAAATTTATATTCTCTCCTTTCCAGACAATGTTTGCCAGGGCTGTGTGGAATGAGGATGGGAAAGAGATGGAGGGCACAGTGCCTTTTAATTGGATCAGCACCCAAAATAACAGTGTCAGATGGCCACCAAATAAGCAAATTGAAGCTTTTAACAAAAAGAAAGACCCCAAAGACAACTGGCTGTCTTTTCCATTAATAAAGATGAAACTTACTTCAGGTATCAGGTTTATCTTGACCAAATAGTTTACGCTCAGCAGTCAGCCAAAATGGTGGATGAAGTTGTTTGAGTTAAATTGTGTCTTTTAGCTAACTTGCAGGAATGTGAAGATTATAATTTAACCAGCCAGCCAGAGGAGGAAGAAGACAGAATTATTGTAAAGAAGAGGAAAATATAAAAAAAAAGATTTGATGATTTTGTTGTTGGTGTGTTTTTCACTTTTTATATTCCTGAATTTAAACATGTAGTAATTCTGTCAGGCTTTAGACCTCATTGTTTTATTTACCATATTTTGCCCTGTTCCTAGATTTTGGTGATATGGAACAGGGGGAGGAGGAGAGCCGGATGGGTAAATGTTTTCATACACTACACCTAAATTGAGTTTAATGCTGTAGGTTATCTTGTTTTTTACAGATTTGCTTTTTCATGTCAAATTATGTAGGTGGCAAATTACCCTCATTTCCTACGCCACCAACGAAGTTGCAGCTTGTTCAGAACACAGCTGGATCCGATGTCAATTTAATTTGTAAGTAATCATTTTTTTTTTAAAGAATGCAGTTATTTGATATTTTCATTAACTGTACTGAATTTAATACTATAGCAGAGTGGGATAGTGAAGAACTGGCTTATCAGAGTTGGTTTTCATACTGTTCCAGGGGGGATCTGCACAACAGAGTTTAGGCACTTATTATTCTGCTTATTTTGAAATCTTTGGACATTCTGTTTTCCAGCTCCTCAACATTCAACTCCAAAGAGAAGCGGAGAACAAACAGACACTGACAGGTCAGGGTACTGTATCAGTTTAGAATAAGCAAGAGCACCATATACATTTACATAAAAGGAAAATAAAAAATATTTTATTAAATCTAGGCACTGTCATGCTTCCAGGCACAGCAACATGTCCAGGCATAGCCATGATTCCAGGGACAGTGACAGGTCCAGGCACAGCCATGACTCCAGGCAGAGCGACAGGTCCAG
>JAGFZM010000490.1:23400-34231 GCA_017657215.1 Limnothrissa miodon | reverse complement strand
TCCAGGCACAGCCATGACTCCAGGCACAGCGATAGTTTCAGGCACAGCCTCAATGGCTCCAGACACAGCGACAGGTCCAGGAACAGTATCAGTGACTCCAGGCACAGCATCAGTGACTCCAGGCACAGCATCAGTGACTCCAGGCACAGCATCAATGACTCCAGGCACAGTATCAATGACTCCAGGCACAGGATCAGTGACTCCAGGCACAGCATCAATGACTCAAGGCATGTCCATGTTGAGTCCAGTTCCAGGCATAATGTGATGAAGCCCAGGGATAGTGCCAACCACAGTCATGGTAAATTGTCCACAAAACATTGTGAACAGTGAATACTACCCTTTTTACAGTAAAAATATACAGGATAACGTCATCACTGGATACTAATTTGTTCAACATGTTTGTTTTTTCAGATGCTGTAGTGGGAGCACATTTCCCCATGACCACAGCAAGTAAGTTGAACATATTTGACAAATATGGCAATAATAAATTGAACATAACTTCATAAATCTGTGGTAGTATCATTCTTGGATCAGTAGTAGTATGTGCCAAGCCTAAAAATAATTTAACAATTTTTTGTTGATTTCAGAATTTCAGAAAAAGGTGCTGGCCAAGTTAATAGACATTCACTTGGAACTCAAAGGCCTTCACCAAAGTGAACCTGTCCTGTCAGCAACCCGTGTTGAAAGGTTGGAGACCATGGAAGAGTTCAGAAGAATGGAGCAAAACATCGGGGATGAGAAAGCCTTTGAAACTTTGGTAGGATTTCTATCAGTCTCAAACATGGTATACTGTACTGTGTGCACTTAAGCATAATGGGTTGATTGTTGTGTTTGCAGAGTGCTCACAGTTTTAAATCAGAGCCTCGGGCCTTATGTACTAAGAGTTCCGTTGACATCCTAAAATGTTGCGTACGTCAAAGCTTAAAAGTTCTCTACACACACACAAAAAAAATCCAAATGTATCAAACACATTCCCTTTGTACATCACAAGTTGGAATGAGTGCACGAACATCAGCACTATTCTCCCACCTCTCTCCTCCCTCAATTACATATGTTAACTAGAGAAAACAACTTACTCCCTGGTGTTTTCAGCATAGCAAGGAATAGGTACCCTAACGCATTATGGGGAAATTATCCTGTATATTTTAAATGTAGCTATTCAAACTTCAGGAATTGATCTATACTAATTATAGAAATGTTATTGACAAATGATTGAAACCTTTTCTCGCCAACTTATGCTGAAATGTCATTCTACCCAATAACATCTAGTTCAAGCATTGTTCATTGTTAATGAAGCAGACAACTTCTTGATGTCTAATTTTAGTTTGTAAAATGTTTTTTTTTTTGTTGTTGTTTTTTTCCCACAGGTCCAGCAACTGTCTCGGGTTGGAGGGAAAGACGTTAAGGACTGTGTCCATAAAGTTCTGGACCGGTATGTGCTTCTAATTTCTTTAAACTGTTTTTCATGGCTTAAGTCAACTCAGTGAACAAGACAAATATTATTGGGTTGTATAATCGAAAGTGTGACTAAATATATAAAACATTTTTGTCTTTTTTTCAGACTGTTCTCCAATTCTTTAATGGCATTAATCAATATGAAGGGAAAGGGGAAGAGGGAAAAAATGGCCCTTGAGAAGACAAGAATTTACAAAGCAATACAGAGTAAGTCTGTGAAAATTATCACTGATGCAGGTTGTGGTACTGTAGTCATAGTGTTCAGTTAATGCAACTGGACTTCTTCTTGAACTTGGAAACGTTTCACTTTCTATCCTGAAAGCTTTAACAGTTCTGACTGATTTCGGAACCAGGAGCTTTTATGTTTAACTGTAGACCACACCCTTACCACAAGATCAAGGATCAATCAACCATTAACATAACATGGTCTATCCAAGACCATATAAGCTCCTGGTGGTTCCAACATCAGTCATATAGAGTAAGATGACAATGGCAATAGGCAATTGTTTTAGCTATTTTAATTACATTTATTTTTTCAATTCTTGAATCTGTATAAATTCAGCCTTGTAGAATGGAGTAATTTAAATATTTAGGACCAGACAATATACACTCAACAAAAATATAAACGCAACACTTTTGTTTCTGCTCCGATTTTTCATGAGATGGACTTAAAGATCTAAAATTCATTCCAGATACACACTATTACCATTGGTCACACCAGATACTGACCCAGACCCCCAATAAAGCAAAAAACTGCACATTCCAGGGTGGCCTTTTATTGTGGGCAGTATAAGGTACACCTGTGCACTACTCATGATGTCAGATCAGCATCTTGATGTGGCACACGTGTGAGGTGGGATGGATTATCTCAGCAAAGTTATTGCCTGAATACAAAACAAAATCTCCAAACAACAAACAAACCTTAATGTTTACAGCACCTGGGTGGCAACCAACAAGGGTATTTTTAATTGTGCCATTTGTATGGTGGCCAGCTTTACAATGCACCATGGCAGACAAGGAACACCCCACAAGAGCTCAGCCTCTGACCCAATTTTCTCTGCAATAATAATTTAGCGGTCAAATCCAAATCCTTGCCCATTCTTCCAGCTTCTAACTTCAAGAACAAAATGTTCACTTGCTTCCACTGATGAAAAAGTTAATGTTATTCAGCTGACCTGTCAGAACTCATATGTTCATAATGTTATACCTGATCAGTATGTTCGTGATGCATGGCTATCAGACTGCTAATATGAACCTTGTCTTTTGACTATTACAGACGCCGTCTTGAAATCATTTTCCGAGGCCACTAAGGAAATTGTCCGGAAAAATGCTGCAGAACATTTAAAACATGCTCCAGCTAGAAGAGGAGGGGGTGGTCATGTTTAATGTTTTTTTTTTTTTTATGTTTGGGTTTGAGTTGGGTTTGAGAACTGTTAACTGTCCTCTTTACAGCTGTAATTAATTAATTAATTTGTCTTTGAGTTGTAGTAGGCTACCTTGCAATGTATCTGATACTGCCAATAAATGTTGACGTTTTGTACTGAATTTGCTTAATGATGCTAATTTATTGGGGTGAAATATCCTACTATTAGGATATAAAGGTGTGGGGATTTTGTAATGCAGGCTATAGCAATAAATAGCCTATATTAATTAAGTCTAAAATAAGTCCATGTTTGACGTTAAAATGACCTACATCTCGACCATATCCGGACCATATTTTTACCTTATACAAACGTCCTAAAGTTGTCATAACTGAACGTCCAGAGGACGTCTAAAAAAGACGTCTTAAAAACTTTCATTCTGCACCCTCTGAAGACGTCTTTTCTACGGTAGGTCAAGACGTCTAAAAGACGTCATTTCAACGTCATATTGTTTGTTGGGTGCAGTAAAGCGCAAGATTCTTTATGAGTATAATCGAATACACCCGGGCTCTTAAATGCATCAAATTAATGTTCATGTTCATGTAACACGACAACACTTACTGTTAAGTCTTTCTGAATTCAGTCTTTCTGAATGTATTAACCTACTACCGGTATTTATTGGCACTTTGGTGCCTTCCCGCTTTCACACTGAAAACGTGTTCTACAGTGACGCATTCACGTCGGACATTTCACAACCCATGTGACTACACTTTACCAATCACAGGGGGGCTTATTACAGGGTGTCTACAGGTTTGACCAAGTTAAATTTAAGACTTTTTAAGACTTTTTAATACCATTTTCAAACAAAATTTAAGACCAAATTGAAAATCCCGCAAAAGTCAAGCACAAAACTATGAGGATATTTTAAATTATTATTTTATTTAACTGATGTTTTCTGTTGAATATTCCCAAGAACAACTATTCCAGAGAAGAAAATAATTACTATTAAATTTACTTTTAAATGTAATTAAAATTACTATTAATAATTACTATTAAATGACAATGTCAAGGCACTCACACACTTTAAATCCAATGTAACAGTGTAACAATGTGAATACACAAACTCTTGAAATATAAGCTCACTTATGCTGCTTGAAGCACTTGACAATACTCTCACTCATACATACACCCACACAATACTCTCTCACACACGTACAACTTTCTCTCTCTCACACACACACACACACACAATACAATATTCTTACTCACTGCACATTACTACACAATACACTTACTTTCTCACTCACACACAATACAATACTCCCCTACAAAGGCCTTAAAGGAATTATCCGGAGTGAAACAACACGTAGCTCTGTTGATTCACATTGCTATGTGCTATCGATAGGTATAAGACCGACAGATTTTCATGCACGGTAGACCGAGTAACGAAACGGCAGCCAGCGCTAACTGATTAGGGCATGTCCGTTTTGTTTTCATATGCCCAATATGCTTAGCGTTAGCGGCCAGTCCGTGAATTCGGTCTACATTGTACCTACTGCTGTCATTCTGATGCCTATAGACACCATTCAACAGCCTCAGTCAACAGAGCTACGGGTTGATTCACTCCGGATTATCCCTTTAACTAATCAGAGTGTGAAACTGAGAAAAATTAAAGTTTTTCTGTTGTCCAACCAATTGTATGATAGATAGGATACTGAACATTTGCCAAGTAGTTGTCATAAGGAATACATTTATCTCCATAAAAATATTAACCCCAAACTTGACCTTTGACCCTTATTCGGAAGTTAATGTATTCTGCAGTTGCATTTTCTGCAAAACAATAATGGGTCATACAAAGCAAAACACCTTAACTTATTGACTATTTGGACTTTTATCACTATTTATTTTTTTATGACATTTACAAAAAAAATGTCCACAATGTATGGTCATATCAGTCGGTTACTGTAGCTATTTAGAGAGCTGTTAGTTTAATCAATAATAGAATCTTAGGAGAAGGTTGGATCATTTGCACATAAAAAGGTAGCTTGCATAGTTAAACTATTTATCTCATTTATTTACAACTAAGCTTGCAACATTTGGTCTTCAGGTGGAGTAACAGGTAGCTTAGTTAACTTTTCTGAGTAGCTTGCCCAACACAGTCTACCCACAGTGATAGGCTACTAAAAACTAAATGACAACCTTCCGACGTTGATAAATGAGGCTAACCTGCACATTTAGGCTATATTGCAAATGGGCTTGCTAAAAACTCGTGATGGATTTAAACAATGGATTGCCTTCTGATAGATTATGTTTTCCATGGATTTCAAAAGAAGGTAAGAAGCGATCTAGGTTAAATTTTCTGGGAGGGTTTGTGGTGTATGCTAAATGTTTCTCGTTGCCATTGAAGTGTAACGTTATAGACGTCCCCAAAGCTACCTACTCACGTTCCTTTCTGTCAGTGCTTGAACTTGAACTGTCACTTTGCTAGCTACCCTATATTGCACGAGAAAACTTGTATAGTGTAACTAGTAACCTCACTAGTTAATCAAGGCTTTGATTTATGGTGTTGCAGCTGGTAACGTTAAACCATTTGGTGGGTCAGGAACAATCGTGTTTCCCACTCTGCATAATGAGACTCCAGCGCTTTGATCTCCATTGTTGTAAAACATTTACAGCAAACCGCACAGTAAACCTCGCTGTCATCATTGGGCACAGCTTTCAGCCACCACGAAAAACTCGAATTTGTCACTAAACTTACCCATATTTCCTTGTCTTGTCTCGACACTATGTTGACTAACAGCAAAGTCCTATTAAAACGTCTCTGCTAACAAATAACCCGGAGAAATCAAGCGCTGGGGTCAGGGTTGCCAGATCTGACTGACAGGTTCCAGCCCAAACACGACGTAAATCCCGCCCAAACCCAAAAGCCCAATTGGGCGGAAACCCACCAAATCTTGCAACACTGACCGTTGTCAAGCAAGCGCGTGTCTAGCAACAGAGCAGATTTAGAATCTGCGTGGGAGACTCTTCCAAAACGATAAACTTTTCCTTTTCGAAGTGTAAAAAAAAACTTTGAATCATGCAGAAACTCTCCTCTGAAATTAAGATTAAAATTAAGACCCTTGAATTTAAATTTAAGACAAATTAAGACATTTTAAGGCCTTATTTTAGGATAACGGAATTTAAGACTTTTTAAGACTTTTTAAGGATCCGCGGCCACCCTGTATTAATAGGGCCGGTTGCGCGATATGGGCTGAGAACAGACCTCGAGGTGAGGTCTGGCAACAGTACGCTATTTTGATTTTGACGTATATGTAAGTAGCCTGCTTTGTATATTATTCATTCTTACTATGTTTATGGGTGTATATGGGTAATCTATAGGAAAGACCCCGCTTTGTTTAAATTTAACGTCTATGTTGTGCATTCGATTTTCTTGCCGAGCGATTCAAGGTGCACATTCATAGTCGGATAACATTGCTATTTGGCTATTGGCGTTAATAAGACCAATTTCTTTTGGTAAAACGGATAAACGGTAAATGGATAAACAAACTGAATAATTAAGGGTCTGCAGGTTTGGTCGAATTCGTTCAAGCTGTTGTCTTCTGCGTTGTTGCTCCTGCTGCTGTGGCTCTCTTGCAGCACTGGATTTCTGCCTGGAAAGAGAAAAAAAAAGACGCCCATCAGTCATACAGATCACCAATCATATTTGTACATGAGCACCAAACATGTAATGTGTGTACATGAGCACTAAGCATTCGCTTAAGAAGTTAAAAGTAATTCTGCTGGGGCACTACTAACGTTACACCAGTCCTCTACGTCACGCTGTTCAAGGTATATCGGACGTTTGATGGTGACAACTGGTGTCTGCTGCTTCGAGGTAAGTTACTGTTCAACATTGTTAAACTGCTATTACCGCATCTGTGCTTTTTAAACATACCGTCGCAATGTTTTTTTCTTTCGGTCGTTTAGCGATAAACAACAAGAGGCCGAAGAATGATTGTTCATCACAACTTGATCCAAGCTAGCTGGCTAGGCTAGTTAGCTGTCGTTTGATAACTGTAATTGATTGAGTGATGACTGGATCCGCTTGTTAACGTTAGTTTGCACTACGACACGACGCAGATTCAGTCTTATGAAATGAATTTGCGATGTGTTGAGTCTTACCTTGACTAAATGTGGACTTCTTATATTTTTATGTGAGAAAAAATAACGTCTGACCAGTCTTCTAGATTTTGTCCGTTGAAAATACTCGCGTGCTAATACCTAACTACTGTGACGTCTAGGATTATGATTTGCCACAAGCCATGTCTTAGAAAGTCCGCAGCTATTTTTTAAATATTTTTTTAAGTGATAGACATTAAAGTATAGGCCGTCATTACAGCCTAACATTCAGTACTAGATCTATGTCATTCAACTTCACAGCTGTATATGTTGCCAATTTGTGTGGATACATTGTGCCATAGTAACTTTAGGTTATGCCTATATTTTGCATTGCCAAGTTTGCCTACTCTCTCCATCTACCCAATTCTCACACACACTTACCTGATCTGTGCTTGACTGTAGGTGATGGGGATCTGTCATCATTTAGTCCTCCATTCTTCGCCCTGAAGTAGTCCATGCCCAGAGCAGTGAGGGAACACTTGCGGGGTAAGTTAATTAAGTAGGCCTTGTTCATTTTCTAGTGTAATCAATAGCCTTATTTATCCATAGCCTTGTTGTTTAAGGTCACTGAATGCTGTCAGTAGGAAAAATAACCAGAAAATTTGATGCAACATGTAGACCAAAAAACAAACCCATAACTAATGTTAATAGACGATGCACAGTAAAATGAAACATGAAGGTAGGTTACTATGCCCCCATTCACTTAATGTTAGTTGCAGGTTCAGTATTTGGTATGGTTTGTTTTTTTCTACTGGCACATGGTGACCTCAAACTGGGTAGGTAATCATGCCAACATCAGCGTGTTGATATGACAAGCATCAGTTTGTTGTCTGTGCATTTAGCGTTGTGTACATAATTGAAAAACAGATTTTATTAGTGACTAATTTATCTTAATACCATGGCTGAATAACTAACTAGCTCACTTTGTGTCTGTCAGTTTATGAGTAGCCCAACATAAGACTACTCACCACAACCATTAGAAATAAATGCACATATATTTTGTAATCCAAAAAAAGATTTTCCTCAAGTTGTTATTTGACCCTTAGTTCTGTTATTCAAGATCACTACATGCTTTTTAAATGAAGAAGGTTTGGACAATCAAATTCGAAAATCACTTTGTAATACACCTAACAGTGTCCTTATTGGGTCTAGAGGAGAGGAGGGCTAATTTTTCTTGTTTGTCTTGTTTAATGTTTTCACTTGAGGTTTTGAAGAGAAACCACACCTCAGCCGTGGACCACTAGCAAAAGGAACTGCTCTCTTTATGGTTAATTTTAGCCCTCTAAAATACATATGCAAGTCCTTCACTGGTTACAGTATTGCAGAATTGGACAAAATTAGATGTTGGTTGTTATGTATTTTGTGTTTTCCAAACACTTGAATGTTATTTCTACTTGGTTACAGACAGTTTTCCTATCATCAGCCTGCCTATCAATCTTAGGTTGTTATGTCCTTTTTTGGGAATAGAGTGGTTAAATAGCCCTTCAATAGCAAATCAATTAAAATTCACACTGTTTGAATAGATTATTATGGTCATTGTTTCTGCCCATGTTTGAGAAGGATTTAACATATTATAAGATATGTGTACAGTGTGGCTATTGTAATATTACATAATCTAAAATGATGTGTAACATTGAACTTGAGAAATAAAGACTTATGCTGTTCACATTATTTGTATTTTTTCTGAGTATTTGTTTAAAAAATGTACAATGTAAAATGTACAATTGGTATTTGTTACTTTTCATCAACAATTATTTTGTTGTTTGTAATTAAGATTGTGAAGCATTTGTGCCCACGTGAATATTAACAATAATGCAAAGTGATATTGCAGAGGTTCTAAAAACATACTGTAGAAATGCAGCAATTCCAATGTTGGGCCAACACTGACCCAATGTCAACTATTTTACCAAAAGAGTGGAATTCCAACGTTGGCCCAACATTGGCCCAACGTCAACTGTTCAACCAACTTAAAGCGGAATGCCAACGTTGGGCCAACGTTGATCCAACATCGGCTCCCCAACCAGTTTGCACTGATAGAAATTGGTTGGTTGTATGAGGTTGGTTCAGCGTTGGCCCAACGTTGGAATTCCAACGCCAACGCTGCCAACGCTTGCCAACATTTCCCAACGTTGGGCCAACGTCTGCTTGCTATCTGGGAAAGTAGCATCGCGCCCTAAAGCGATTGCGTGCAAGCACAGAAACGAGACGGGTATCTATCATAGACGGTATCTATCAACTTATCTATGTTCGTTCGGGGAAGAACATATTTCAATGTTGAAAATCGGTGGCGTGTTGCTTTAACTGCTGATGGTAATGTTAAGAAAAGAATCACTAAACTGTACCTTGAAGCAGAGTCAGTTTACGGAGAGCTGTTCAACATAACTCTCCGTAGTTCTCGAGGTTCATTGGGCGTGCTGTTAAACTCAATAAAAAACACACTAATGCAAAATTTCCCCTAACCAACTCCCAACATGTTTGAGTTGTTAATTGCAGTCTTTTACACTAGAATGTTCTCAAACAAGGTCCTAATTCCATACTCTGACTTCTAAAGTCAGGCTTTTCAATTAATCACAGAATACACTGACCCAACTGTTGGGGTTTTTTTTGTGGCAGTGTGGCAGTAGTTTTGAGGTAATAAACCCTATTAGAATCTGGGGAACAGAGGTGGTTGTAACAACCACACATATTCTCAGTGGCTAACGTTAACTTCTGTAAAGTGGTTAGCTCTGTGTTTGAATTAAAGGTCTCATTCCATCGTATTTTCATTAATTTTGTGGTGGTCTCTTGTCTAAAATAATGTCATGAGGGTTGGTTTCGACCAAAAATATGCAGTGGTTGTCTTGTTTCAAGCTATTTTAGTTAGGTTAAAGAGAGCAGGGATAGCTCCAGAGGATTCTTATGAATATTAATGATATGCAAATGTATCGCCTCTGATTGGCTAACAACACTGTGACGCTCCCTCTAGTGGGTCTGTCTGCAGGCAGCCTAACGTTTTCTTGAAGGCGGGTTAACTGCATAGCTAATGTTCAAAGTGACATACATTTGTACGGCTTTTCCGATTCGCTTGTTTTCCCCGCAGTTTTCTATCTCAGGTGAATACAGACAACAGGGGTAGGAGAGCATTTTGAAGTTGAGCATAGAAGTACAACTTGGGCTGACCTATGGTAATGTAAAAACATCAACAACTTAAACGTCTTAAACGGTTTATTTTGGAAGGAGACCTTTAATAGCAGCATTTAAGAGTGCATTTCCTTATTATATTGTCTGTGAAAGATGTATAGTGTTGGTGAAGCCAACCTCGCTGCACCTGAACCCTCTTATACACTCACAAGACTTTTTTTTCCTACAATACTCTGTTTTGTTGACACTGCCTAGGGACTCTACTGGCTACATTAGCCCACATGCACTACTCCTCCTTACACTGTAACTTCATATTTGACCAATTACTGTAACTTGATACTTGATCTGCATACTTGACAGATGCATGAACCTGTATATGACTTGTATAGACTTATCCTTGCACTGATGCAGTAATTTTTATATTACCAGGCTATTTTTATCTTATTGTCCATATATTTATACTAGAACTGCTACATTGCTCTGCTTATATTTTTTTATAGTCCATTTTAGGCCTACATATGCACATATTTATTGCTGGTCAATAGACTTTTTAACCTTGCACTACTGTATATTGTTGTTTTTAGTAATGTTGATCTAGTCATGTTGTACACTGTAGTATATCTTGTGTGTTTGTGTGTTTTTTTTTTTTGTTTGTTTTTTTTTAAGCTGCTGGGACCTTGAATTTCCCCTTGGGGATCAATAAAGTATTTATCTATCTACCTATAATCTGGCAT
>JAGFZM010000490.1:0-23390 GCA_017657215.1 Limnothrissa miodon | reverse complement strand
AGCAGTGGGCTATTGTTATGTCCTTAAAACAACCCTAAAATATATGCTACTCACCGAGTGTTATTGGTGTTCATTAATGTTCCAGTGTGTGTGGGGTGTTTTTTCTCTATTATGCGTTTCCTCATTCTTTTTCTTTGCCATTTTGGTGTTTCTGCGAGAAACTGCGTAGAAGCACAAAATCTTTGTATATAGCAGGCATGGCAATCCCTCACCTTTCGGCGAAATTCGCCGTTTTGAAATCAATATGGGCCGTTTATGTGAATCGTGTTGATCCGAGGTGTTTTGTTTTTTGGGGGCGGGGGGGGGGGGGGGTGAGCAGATGACGTCACTGAACAGCTCTCCAGACTGTAGGCTATGTGGACCGCAGAACAACTTTGCTAAACATTTTGTCATATACAGGGTTACAGCCAATCGAGATCAACTGGGACAATCCACTGCTGGTTGCCAGTTCTCTCTTCCGAATATTCCATTGAGTCAGGCCGCAAAGTTACCTGTTTGTATCGATTGACCTGGCAACCTCTTCTACCCACTGGTTTTGAACACGCCGTTAACTGTTTGCAAGATTAACTCAATGGCGCTGTATAGTGAAAAAGAAAATCCTTGTTCACGTCGGATGGTTTTCAAAAACAGAACACACTCGATTTGGGCGTTTTTTGAGAGCTAGAAAGCCTACGTTGTGTTTTTTTTTTCTGATGACCTATCGTGACATGGGTTTAGAACTGTTCGCTACAACTTGCCTGAACACCATTATAAGCTCCGGTGAGAATGATTGGCTCCTGTTTGCTCGATATTGTTAATAACGTTAGCTTGTTTTTAACGATAGGCCTACGTAACAGAAACACTGGTCGGCAGTAATGTTATTAATTGATTCATAAAATATAATGATTTCGAGCCATTTAAAAATGGCGAACGCGTCTCGCGTTGTACTCTTCTGCCTTCATCCATAGACTGGCGCAAGTTTTTTTCAGCGTGAGTGACCACAGTGGTGACAGGAAAGCCTTGTCTTTAGATCATAAGCAACTAAGCTGTAGTGTAAAGTTGCTTTGTTAGTAGTGTTTTTATTCTCTGCTCTTGCCTTTGTTGCTTGTCACCATTTAAAAGTCAATTTACTTCTGGCTGTTTTACAGGTTTATTAACTTCTGATGTGAACACAGTATTTATTTATTTATTTGTGAGAGGAATACCTCTTGAGATGCGACATCTCATTTTCAAGAGGGTCCTCAAAATAGCAGACAATACAGATGACAGTACAGTAGTCTGGACATAGACAAAAGACAAAGCATAGTACTATAGACAAAACATAGTAATTCACCATACACATTCATACACTTTCCATCCCCCCACACACACTACCTCCAATATCCTAATTTTGTATTTATCTTTGTTATTGTTAACCCCAGAAGTTATTTAAGTTAACACATCATAATTAACACATCATTCTTTAAATCCACATATCAAAGGTAGAGAGAAGAAATTACTAATAACAACCAAGCATTAATGGTTGCATTTACATCTGTTAATTGTTTGTAAGTAAGTAAACAACAGTACCTTAAATTGCCTTAGAGATGTTAATGATCTCAGTGACCCTGGTAGGCTATTCCAGTCGAAGGGAGCTTTGAATTTAAATGCACGCCTGCCACTTTCTTTATTGATGTGAGGCACAATAAAACATAAATGTTCTGTGTGCCTTAGTCTATAGTTTGTATGGTGAGGTATAAGGTATTGTTGCAGATATATTGTATAGTTAAGGTGTGTGCATTTAAAAATGACCTGGAACCAGTGGAACTGTCTTCTAGCATTAAGTGACAGGATTTTCAGCAATTTGTACAAATCACAATGATGTGTTCTGTAGTGACATCTCAACACAAACCTACAAATGCTATTAATTGTAACTGTTAAGGGCTTAAGATTCGACTCTGTTGTATTCTGATATATTATATCAGCATAGTCAATCATTGGGAGCAACAGTTGCTTCATAATTCTTAACCTAGTCTCCTGTGTAAAGCATTTAATAGATCGGTACAACATCTTTAGATTACAATTAACCTTCATAACAAGAGAATGTATGTGATTTTTAAAGGAAAGTTGTGAGTCAATCCAAAAGCCCAAGTATTTATACTTATCCACTCTACCAAGAGGTGAGCCGTCAAGAAGGCTAGCTGCAATACTGGTTTGATTTAAGGTAGCAGATCTGGTTGGAAACAGCATGCAGTATGATTTTTTTTCTTATTTAACATCAGATCATTACTTTGAAACCATCTTTGAATGTTATCAAAGTCAGATTGAAGATTTTTCTGTATTTTAACTATGCTAATATCAGAGGAATAGATCACTGTGTCATCTGCGTATAAATGTATTGAACAATCTGAACAAATTTGAGGGAGGTCATTAATAAAGATTGAAAATAGGAGAGGGCCCAGTGATGACCCTTGAGGAACACCCTTTTCCATTATTGCAAAGTCAGATAGACTATCCTGACACAATACACACTGCCGTCGGAAATGGAGATAGGAATTAAACCAAAGAAAAGACTAAAGAGAATGGTTTACAGTTTGGGCTCTAAATTAAACAGCAGTGTGAAATGATATCTGGTATTCCAGTGGTTACCCAAATGTGAGAAACAGTGATTGGTCAAAACTGTAGTGTTGGTCACTTCCATGACACCACAAAACTAATGTAAGTTAAGAGTGACAACTTACGAGCGATCACTGTTTATTCTGGCATCTGGGTGACCATTTTAGAGAAACCAGCTGCTCTTTAACACTGTGTAGTGTCAGTGTAGTGTAGCTGGTAGAAAAGAAAACTAACTATTTCGTGTTTGGTTAGTAATGTTAATATCTACTCAGTGTGGGTTAACAGAGCTCAATATATTCCGTCCGTCTGATTTCATGCCCCTCGTTTGTCCATGTTCACGTTAGGAGGACCACAGAGCAACAAGAGATGGAACGCATTGAGGCTCTCCAACATGATGTGGCTGAACATCAGCGTAGGAATGAAGCCAGCTATAAGGCAGCCCTGGCTAGCAGTAAGTATAATACATTTTCTCCTTATTCATGAGGCACTGTGCATCACATGGCATCGATCGGCTAGCTTTCTGCCCTCTAAATAGACTATGAAAAAAAAACTGCGGTTAACACGGTTTTAACTGAAGCTTTCATTAGCCTCACACTGCTACCCTGGGGGCATAGCATAGCCTATGCAACTAAATTGCTATTTTTACACATTAACAAGGTTCAGAGTTACTTCACACTTCATTGGTAGACTTCTGAGTGCAAAGGTACTTTATTTAAGACAGTTTATAAAGACGGTACCTTCACAGAATTTTCCGGTCTCCACCATATTGAAATTAATAAGTTGATTGTTCCCGTCCTATCTGTTCGCTAGATCAACGCTGTCAGATTGAAAATGATATTCTGTGTAAGTGCTTGGATTTCACCTGCAAATATAAGGTGACTGTCTACATGAGCACTAAAGCACCAACAAGTGATGAAACTTTTGTTTGACCAAAGACATTTATAAGGTTGTAGCTCGTCAACCGACTTAACCGTCGTGATTTAATTTCAAGATGAGGGTGACCGGAAATTTCTGTGACCCATAAACTTGCATGACTGCACAAACAGTGTCTTACAGTGACTTCCCGAACGCTTGTAGTTGTGTTAATCTATTCTTTTGCAACTTTTTCTTGATAAGAACTTTATATTTAAACTATAGTACTAAATAAATATAAAACTAAATTTAAACTATAGTATGAGTTTTATAAGATTTAAAATGACAAATGTCCATGTTGAGTGGTTCAAATGTTTTATGGTAGGCGTTAGATTGCTCTTTAATTCGTAATTCCTTTATTTACCAAAATTTTCTTGTAATGTGTATCTAATGGAATAATAGTGGACTACTCACCATCTGAGAGACTGAAAACCTTGCTCTAGGCAGTTGGGTTAGCCCCTTGAGCCGTCGGAACTGCCCAAGGTTTCTTTCTCTACCATAACAAGTAAAAACAAAAAACGCTGCTAGGGAGTTTTTCCTTGCCCCTGTTGCTCATTGGGCCTCTTGTGTTAAGCGCTTTGTGACATGCCTTTTGTAAAAATGCGCTATATAAATAAAATTGAATTGAATTAAAAAAAAAAAAATTCGGTAAATATTGAATTTCATTTCTGCATTTACTAGTCATCATATGGAGTCTGTTACCAGCAAATCCAAAGCAGAAAAACCTTAACACTGCATTTATCGCAATTGCAACACTCAAACAGCATTCACATGTTTTCCTAATTTCGTGAAGCGCTTGTCTATTAATCTGTCCTTTGTCACCTGGAGTGTGTGTGTGTGTGTGTGTGTGTTCCCTCATAAACGGTGCTTTGTTGGTTCTCATAGGTCGGCCCCCAAAGAAACAAGTTTTGTCAACTACAGTATCAAAAGAGTTCCAGTTCCGCTCAGATGCAGGGTTAAAATGCCATGGATCAGTTCCCAGTTCCTCTTACTCGGAGGTGGACTTCTCTTCACAGCTGCGGAAGCACCAAACTTCACCTGTAGGTGCAACCTAATCTTGATGTTGTATTATCATTCTTGTTCTAGTCTGTGTGGCCTGGTATTCAGTATGAGCAACTGGACCTCTTTTTGAAGTTTGAAGAGTCATCAGTTCTAAATATCTGGAAATGTATGCCTTGTCTTCAAGCTCTAAAAATAAGATTTATTGCCTATATTAAAGGCCCACTATGCAACATTTTTCATTTAATTAATCAGTTTCATACTGTTTAGGATGCTAAAATTAGTTATTACACAGCGAACGAACGGTGTAGAATGCGCCACCGTGGCCAATAGCGGTAGATACAGCACTTGCGATGTTCAGCAGCGCGGTCCGCCTCCAATAGAATGCAGTGCAATACAATGCAATACAGCGGTCTTTAGAGGGAGCGCGTGAGGGAGAAAAACTAAATGTTGCTTAGCCCCTATTTAAATACCCTGGTTATAGTTCTTGTTTTAAGTCACCATGACTTTTGTGGGTCTTGAAGACTTTTTGAAAATTTTTAAATATGGACTTAAGACCTTCAATCTTGAATTTAATGAAATATTGTGCAAATCCTTCCAAAAATTGTTTGTGTGAAATAGAGAAGAATAAAGAAGAAAAAAAGTGCACACAAACACGGAAGTTAACCTGGGGCCGTATTACTGAAAATCTTAAATTTGTCCTATTTTAACCTTTATACTTTTTTTTTTTATACAATTCTTTTTTTCAGTTTGGCAACTTTGTATTTAATTGAAGTTGCCTTGAATCCATCTATCACACACCAGAGTAAACGGTACTGGCTTATCTGTATTATTGACAAGTGTTAATATATTGTTTGGGAGTAGGCTCCTCCGGTCACGATCCCATTGTTGTAACATACCTGTCAAACCGTATCATTATTGCCAGTATTAGCCTAGGCTTGCACAGATTACACATGGCCAAAGTGAGTTAGGACAGCCAAATGCTTAAGTTAGGAATGTTGGGATGCTGGTGACAAGGTTGTCTACTTGCAATGTTGATATTGAAACTGTAGTGACAGAATGAATGTGCCAAAATTAATAATGGAAAGGTCTAAGTGTGGAAGATGTATAAAGGATTCCTAAATAATACCTCAGATACTATAGACCAGTGCAAGAAATGTTGGCATTATTTTGGTCTTAAATTTCAAATGTAATGGTCATTAAGGTCTTGGTCTTATATTTGTTGAACCTTGCAGAAACCCTCAGTCAGGAGGGATGACAATTTGACTGTTCTCATTTTAATTCTAGGTAAAAGCACATCCAAAGGGGACAACTATTCCCAAGCCTTTCAATCTTTCCCATGGTGGCAAACGGAAGCATGAGGTTTCTGCTAGCCATGTGTCTATGGCCCAGCAGATTGAACAGTACCAGAGACATCACTTACGCAGTCGCCAGAGTCAGGAGAGAGGTTTGTTAAGTTCTCACTAAAGCATTGTTGGTCATGTTAAATACGTAGTGTTGACTTGGATTGTACAATATGAAGGCTCACTTTGCCTGAATAATTTGCCCTTCAAGGTCCATCACCAGTGAGAACTGAGCGGCCCAAGGTGACTCGCCCTGTGACCCCGCAGCTGATGACCTGCCAGAAGAGTCGCTCACGGCTGGTGAAGAGTACAGCTGAGATTGAGGCTGAAGAGCTGGAGAAGATTCAACAGTATGTGCATCAGCCATAATTGTCATTTGATGTTCGAACATGCAAAAGTGTCTCAGGTTGCCCTAACAGGATGGCTTGGGTGTCGGATGGGTCTTGGTGTAAATTTAAAGGTGCTCTGAGATGTTGCAGGCTTGCTTGTTTGAATACACCACTCAGGCTTGATTCATTAAAACCCCAGTGTTATCGTTTGAGACCAGGGTTTTTCATAGTGTATTCAGGGGCAGGAAGCTAACCGATCAAGGGGAGATGCCTACAATTTGAGACAAAAATAATCCTGCAACATCTAGCACCTTTTAATTATATCTCAGAATACAAATAGGCCTTAAAGTGTAGTGTATATGTTCTGGTTTTTACCATCTCCTTTCAGGTTTAAGTTCAAAGCCCTTAAGCTCAACCGGAAGATACTGGAGGCAGCAGTGGTGCCTAAGAAACCAGCCACCAAGGAGGTCACCCAACCTGAGGGATTCCAGCTTGAGATTGAAAAGCGCCTGCAGGACAGACAGTCCAGTAAAAACCCAATAGAAACAGAGGACAACTACACTTTTCACCCCAAACCCCTGCCAGCAAAAATTCTGGAAGAGGTGGTGGTATGTATCACGGTTTGCAATGTACAGTACCAATGACCGTAGAGTAATTGTGACATGCGTATGCAGCTCGTTGGCCGGGTGATTCTCCTTTTGGAAAATGTTCAATGTCAAAGTCTTTAAAATTTACATTTCAGAGAATTTAGTGAACTATTGAATCTTTAAAATGATTATTAGGGACGCATGAGTTTAAAAGGTTAAAAACATTTACTTTTTTAAAAAAGATGTTAAGAGGTCTATAAAAGTGAGTTTTTAAAAAGGATATGTATTTTATTATTTTGTAATTGCTCAGTACCACATTTCTAATTTGCTTTAATGGGATATTTTCCTAAAATATGATGCATTCTTAAAGTCCACACAAAAAAAACAATTATTTGAAGAATTATATTTGTATAATCTACAGCATTTTTTTTTTGGTCTGATTTAAGGATCTACAGAGAACCTGTAATATACAAATATAGTATTGAAGTCAAATTAACTGTTTAACACCTTAAAATGCCTTAGATTTCGGTCATTTTTGAAGAGTACCAATTATATTTATCAGGGTGGTATAAAACATGTCTGGGTTTTTCCACGTTGGTTTGTGTGTTAATTGAAGTTTACGTGGTTATTGTGGTGCACAGTAGTTTTAAAAAGTTATAACACAAGTCATTTTTTGACTGACTTGAATTCTTACACATGGTAAGAATATATCCTGTCCTAAATGTCTCACTATGTATTTGAAATGTAACGCTACTTGGTCTATGGTGAAATGTTGTCCTATACAGTGTAGGGCTATATAGTTGAAATTATGACCAATTAGCCTGATCTTTTAACTAGAATAAGGAGGGAGGCTTTCAAATGGTTAAAAACATAGGTGTTCAGCAGAGGCGCGGCAGGTAAAAACATCGTTTTTTCACGTACTGGTCAAATTTGAGGTAATGGGCTAGTTTGCATCCTTAGCATGTAATCTTTCACTCTGCTATGAAAATGTAAAAATTATACTTTTAGGTGTTTATTTTATTTCACTTTGTCGACTTGTGCCCATGGATTTTACTTAAGATTCACTATAAGTTGGCATCTTTACGTTCAAATCTCGTACCGCGACCCGGTCTCTAACCAAGACATATTTACAGAAAGCTTGAGGTCTCCTGCATTACGTTGTCTTATCCAAATATGGATAGTTCCGCTGTATAAACGACCAATCGTGAAAGTTTACAGGAAGCCGGCAGTACAAATGCAAAATGTCATTGGCTGGGTTCGAATTCCGACAATGCAATTGGTTCGAATACGTCACGTGGTATCAAGTTAGCTAGCTCTGAAGTGCCCACACCAGGAAGATCTAAAGTTTCCAGGGACTATAACCGAGTCTTTCTGTTTAAACCTCTATGCTATTATTTACACTGGTAAGAAAATCAAAATAAAACAAACAATAGATGGATGATGTGAGTTCATCTGTAAAGAGAGGCGTTACATGAACTGTCAAACATGCGAGTTCAAGCAGTGAGTCAGCGCAGTCTGTCATGCTGACCACCTAGTCTAATCTGTTTATGTTGCACAATTGAACGAAATAATCAACGTTTTTCCCGACTGCAGTTTAGCACTGATATAAATAAGAATGTGTTTGTGAATGTATTTGGTTGTGTGTGAGCATGACGAGTACTGCCTAGGTGCACAAATCCATGCGTCTCCAAGAGAGTGAGACAGACGCACGCAAGTGAGGATTTGGGTAGACTAATTTAGATCTATGCGTCTCTCAAAATGAACGGAGATGTTAGATATTCGTCTTTAAGTTTAATTTAGATTTTAATTAACCAGAATAATGCTAAGAGAGTGTTTGCTATGGGGAATTCACAAACATGCAGGATCATAACGGGCATTAGCCATGCATTGCATTGCATTCAGAGGTGCAGTTGTGTCACTATTTCGTCCACAGAATTAGACAGCTGATCCTGGTTCAAATTCATATGGATGCTTTTAAAGATTAGGTTGTTCACAACCCATACCTTGTAGTTGAAATAGCTTGAAGGCTTATCAAATCTTGCTCACAGGCGCATGGGCATATCACTTCTTGAATTTACTGGATGAATAAAGTAGTTTACTTGGAAGTTGGAAAAAATGTATATGCAGTAACCTCTCTTAGTTTTCTGGTTGTTGGTTACCTTAGTTGGCCTTTCAGCTATTGATTTTGAGATTTCCTAAGTGGTTTTGTGCTCTTATAAATTGCCTGTGTCATTTTTAGGGTGTTCCAGAGAAACGTGTGGCTGCTCCGACCGTACCAGAATCCCCAGCTTTTGCTCTGAAAAACCGTGTCCGCGTTGAACGCAAAATTGAAGAGGTAGGGGGCACCTCAATGTCTTAAGGCATTGTCCAGCTTTTTTTCCAGTTACTGAAATGAGTCAATCGTCCTTTGCAGGTTAAACCAGCCCCAATCAAGGCTGTCCCTGTGCCACATTTCATACCCTTTCAGCCCAAGCTTCCTGCTAAAAGTGTTGTCGAGATGTGTGTCTTTTCTTTTGAAGAGCGTGAACGTGAAAGAAGGGCAATGAAGGAGAAGAAACTTGAAGAGCTTCGTAAGGATGAGGTACTGTTGAATAATATTTTAAAAATGTGAGCAGATCAACCACGTGGTGCACTTGAGTGATCTTTGAGAAGTACATTGCTGGTTTAGCTTGACCCTACAGATTGGGCATTAAACTGAAATTCTAAGCAACGATAAGGAAATGTAAGTAGGCCTTTTTACCAAGCTGAATTGAGTGCTCAATTGGCATAATGGCACAGGCCTCAATAGGAAAGGCATTACAGAAGAACGGGGTGGAAATCTATCTCACTTTCCTGGCTTATATACTGTAAGTTTGATCAATCCCCATTTTTTTTTTTTTCTTTTCTTGTCCCAGTTTTCTCCTTCTCAAAGTTGCTCCAGGAGCATCTGTGTCCTTATTGGCATTCATTAAATGGCATGGTTCACAACTCTACCCGTTTTGTGTCGAGCACAGATCCAACACATTTCTCTCAGTTCCATTTCACTGTTAAAGACCCTCCTTGCATTCTGTCAGGTGCCGTTCAAGGCCACACCACTCCCAGACTTTAGTGAGATCAGTCTCCCTGAGAAGATGAGGAAAGAGCCTACCAAACCAGAGCCTTTCAGGCTTCAGGTTGATGAGCGGGGGGCAACCAAAGGTGATCGCTGGAAGAAAATGGTAAGCCGCCTTTGGGTGTACAACTTGCAGCTTTGGGGGGGGGGGGGGGGGGGCCACACTCTGCCTATACTGACTGACTGACTGTTGCTTGTTTCTTGGCAGATGAAGGAAGAACTAAAGCGACCGGCTGAGGCAGCCAGCTTCAAGGCACGACCAAATACAGTCACATATAAAGAGCCATCTGTGCCCAAGAAGGAGAATAGAGGCATCTTGGGTAAGTAAGATCTGCTAGCAGAAGCATAAACCCCCAGCTCGCACCACTCATCATCTCTGTGTCTCTGACTGGGATGACTAGTTCTTTGCTAGTAAGTGCAAAACGGTCTAGTTTTTGTCTGTCATTGTTGGTCTTCAGTAACGCATTTCCTTTAAGAGGTAAAACACGGAGATCTGTTTCAAATGTACTGCTTTTAACTAACTAGTTGTTGAAATGTTTTTGTGGTTGATCTGACATACTTGTACTTTGCTTATCAAGCAAGTACATCAAGTTTCTAGCATTGTCGGCAAATTTTCCTGATGCCTGGGGTAATACACCAGTGCTTTTACGACTAGGGCGAATTCTTGGGTAGGCCCTGGCCCTAATGGAAATGTGGCATAAGATGCACCCAATTCACGTCAGTGTCATCAACTGCTGTTAACACCCCACTTGCATGTGTGTTTGCTTCCTTCTCTTTCTATTTCAATCCTGCCAACGCTCCTGCTTCCTTGTGCCTCTTTCTTTTAATTGAACTATTCCTCAATTCCTCCCATACCACTAATTCTGTAGCTACTGATGGATTTCAATTGTCCACCGAGCGGCGGGGCAAGGTGCGGCCGGGCAAGGAGCGGCGGGCCAAGGAGCGGCGGGCCAAGGAGGAATTGGTAAGCTACCTGAGTCTTTTAAAGTGTGCTTTTTATTTTTGTGTGAGCCTAAAGGCCTTGGGCCCATTTCCAACTTCCATGGTGTGTGTGTGGGTGGTCCCCCCCCCTTTTTTTTTCCAGATAATACACATTTATTAGCACCCTCAATGTAAAATGTGAATGCAGTCTCTTTGGGGGGGGGATAACAAATCTGATTACTTTTTTTTATAACAATTGGCAAGCTTGCACCTCTCAACTGGAATTTTGGACCAGAACGGTCCCTTCTCCCAAAAACCTCTGTCAGTAGGTGCCTTGGGGTGCAACTGAAGGTGCTGTGCCAAAGCTGCTTCTGTTGGAGGTCAGGGGTATTTTAGCAGGCCAGTGACCCTAAACAACCCTTTATAAAGCAACCATGGTTGAGGAGTGGATGGCAAATCAGAACTGCTGTTAGACGCTTTCCAATATGAAAACCCTTGAGCAGTTTGCAAATGGAAGACTTCCAAAATGAGGGCAGAATTCCAGTTGAGCGTTTGTTTCAGAAAGTGGTCAGATTCAGTCCTCTTCTCAAAAGGGTATGAAACCAAATTGAGAGCAGCAATTTAGTTTGGCTGTTTTTGTGTGTGAGATTTGTGTTTGTTCCTATGATGAAAGCAAAATGTACATTAAAAACCTTTGTAATTGCGGTGTGTCTGTCTTCGTTCTGAAGAAGAAAAACCTAAGGCTAACAGTTTCTGCTATGCCTGTGTATAGTTGGTTATCTAGTTATCTCTGACTGCCATGAAAGGAAATGCATGATTATTAGGGCTGTAACGATATGCAGAACCTCGAACCTGTTTCACGGTGTGAGAAGGCAGAATCGCGACACACCCCTTCCAACTAGTTATCCTTCCCGTCCAGATCCAATGCTACCACATTTTTAAATTATTATTAGCATTATTTGAAGTTACAATTATAAAATACGTAGAGATTCACCACAAAACTACTTAATAAATAATTTTGTTACCCGTAAACCTCCCCCAACATGTCATGTGACGCCTGATTACAGAAGTTGAGCAAGTTTAACGTGAGGAAACGCCAACTAACCCAGAGATTGTATGTAGACCCTCCTTATACATTTTAGTCAGTAGTATGGCAACACTGTGGCTACCCATTGGAAAACGAGGACTGCACTCGTGTAGTTGACCAGACCCTCTCAAATTGCCGTGTTTTAAGAGGCTTACCCAAGTGACCGGCAAAACGAACAAACATGCGGATGCACATTCTACGGCACTATCCCGGGGTACGTTTCCCAAAAGCATCGTTGCTAACCAGTTGGCAACTAAGTTGGTTGGCAATGGGCAATTGCATTGCAACCAACAAAGTTGCTTACTTGGTTAGCAACGATGCTTTTGGGAAACGCACCCCCGAAACCAATTTAGCTCACAACCAAACAGTAGCAGCCGGCGTGAGAGGCCGAGAGTGAGGGGCGGGCTCATTCGGCCTGTCTTGGAGACCGATTGACTATGTTTGAGCCATTAAATGTATATTTTTTTATTAATAAATATTCTTAATTTATATTCTTCGTCAGCCCGTTTTTCCCAGCTTTATTTGTCATGTTCAATAGTCCCTGGGACATAACAATACCTATTGTTCTTTGGTGTTCAATTTAATGTTATTTGTTCTGTTTGCGAACCGAATCGTGGGTCAAAAATCGTGATGTGAACCGAATCGTGGATTTGGTGTATCGTTACAGCCCTAATGATTATGCAGTGAAAAAAGGGAGCATAACTGCTTGTTATGCACCAGCATGATGGATTTGTTGCCTTGCAAAATATGTTCCTTTGTAAATGTCAACTTGTTGAATGTCTTTCTTCCCCAGGTTCACAACCAGGTGGAGGTGGTGAAAAGTGAGCTCACACTTCCACATTTTAAATGAGCTTTTGTTTTTGAAATGTTTAAAATGAGCTTTTATTGTCAATGTGTAAGATATATAAATATTTTTTTTTATTTAAATAAATTTTGTAAAAATGCTATAAATCTATAAATAAAATTGAATTTTTTTACTAGATTGCAGTCATTTTTATATTGCTGGATTTTAACCTTTGCAATCCCTTTACATTTGTTTCTTCATTGTGGATGTAATAACCTGGACAGCACTGTCCACCTGAGAACTTAGTTTATTGTGTACATCAGTGGTTCCCAACCTTTTTCTTCAGGGACCCATATTTTTACTACTGTAAGCTTTGGTGACCCCCCGCAATAATACACTTACATCTATTACATTTTTTACTTTTTTTATATTTCATGAATTCGACATAAATTGAACTTCTGTAGGCCTATTTCCATATGAAAGCTGCAACAACACAGAAAAGTGGAATAATTTATAAAAGAAAATAAAATAAAAATAAAAGTATCACATGAATTACGCTGTTTTTCCTTCTTCACCTATTTATATAACTATTGTAAACACTTAGGCAGGCAACAACACAAACTGCCTAATCATTTTGAATATTGCCACAGTATTAATTACTGTTTTTTCTATCTCCTTGTCATTTGACTGTTGTAAACACAACTTAACCCAGGCAACAACACAGAAAATGAGGAACATATAATTTTACCAATTTCACAGTTTATTTTTCCCGTTTTCATTTGACTGTACACACAACCTACTCACTAGGCCAGGCAACCTAGCTTTTAATGAGAGCTCTGCCACTGTATTTCCTGAGCCAGTGATTCGATGTCTGGCGTGAGTTTGGTAACAGCCAAACGAAAGTCGCTGTGCACATCCAGTCTGTTGCGTGCCTTTGTTTTGATGATGACCAGAGTGCTGAAAGCCGTCTCTGACAAATACGTTGTGGCGAATGGCAAGATGAATCTGGTGATCGCATGATTAGCAAGCCTAGGAGCGACTCCTGGTCCTTTTGCCAACCAAAACTTCTTGAATCCATGCTCATCAAAGAACCGCTTGCATACGGAATTTGACTTTATATCCATGAGCTCATCCTCAGCCTGGAGGTGCTCAACATCATCATCTTTTGCGAGAAATGGGTCCATCACCCATGCGTCTTTTGAGACTAGTTCATCAATATCCGAAAAGCGAGAGTGCATCTCTTCTTGAAGTCGATCCATGTGGCAGGCGAATTGTCTGGTCAAAGCATCAGGTAACATCCCGCCTGATTGCTGTAGTAGCGCAGGAAAATGTTGTAGGTCCCCCTTTCTCAGTTTATTCTGTCTGTACTCCACTTTGCGCACAAACGCATCCACTGTTTCTTTGCACTCAATGACGGTGGCGTCTGCGCCCTGCATTCGTTTGTTTGACTCGTTGTACAGGCTGAATATATCAGAAAGATATGCAGTCTTGATTAGAAACTCGTCTTTCATTTCGACTGCTAATTTCTGGTTGTGAACGGCCAAGAATTCCTGTATTTGGTCTTTCAGTTCCATGAATCGCGTCAGCACTTTGCCCCGGGAAAGCCAGCGGACTTCGGTGTGAAGTAGGAGTGTCTGGTGCGTCTCGTCCTCACACAGCTGTGCAAAGATTCTTCTGTTGACCGGGCGAGCTTTTATAAAGTTCACTATTTTGACCACAGTCTTTAATGTTTCGTTCAGGTCTTCGCAAAGATGTTTGCCTGCCAGTGCGTGCCTGTGTACCATGCAGTGAAACACCAAGCACTGCGGGGCCTTCTCTTTCAAACGGCTATTGAAGCCCTTATTTTTACCCATCATTGAGGCGGCTCCATCAGTGCAGCATGCCACTATATTTTTATAGGGTATGTTGTGGCTTGTGAGGTACGTGTCAACTGCACTGAAAATATCCTCTCCTCTTGTGGTGGTTTTCAGATTGACAGACATAAGAATGTCCTGTTTTAACTCGGTCCCCTCGATGTATTGTACGTAAACGATGAGGACTGCTTCCTCGGCCACAGTGTTGGTTTCATCCAGTTGGATGGAAAAGGGACCGGTCTTCAGTTTTTCGATTAGCGTGTTCTCGATGTTCCCTGCCATTCTGACAATTCTGTCTTTCACTGAGTTTTTGGACAGTGGAACAGTCTTAAATTTGTTAGCCACCTGCGGCCCACACATTCTCTCGGCCATTTTAATGCACGCAGGTTTAATCAGTGTCTCGCCAATGCTGTGTGGCTTTTTGTCTTTGGCAATTAGAAGAGAACATTCAAAAGATGCAATCGTTGCCTGTCTGTGGTCGCTGCCAGCCCTCAACAAGCTGTCTTTTATGTTCTGTGGCCTGTTAGCAATAATAAGCCCTTTTTTTCTAAGAAAAAACTCATTCGGTTTCCCCACAGTCTCTGGATGCTTTGTGGTCTGGTGTCGCTTTAATTTGCAGGGCTTCAAACTTTCGTTTGCCAATGTGTCACGGCAAAATATGCATTGAGCTCGAACTTTATCCATAGCTTCCACGAATCCATACTCTATAAAACTTTCTTGGTATCCCCTCTTTGACTTTGTCTTTTTTTTTTTTTGATAGACCCCTCCGCTGTCTCTCCTACCTGTGGCGTTGCCATCTTTCCCGTAGTAAGTCGCTAGGCAACAGCGCCCGCACGAGAAGGAGTCATGTGATATACTTCCTGAGAAAACTCATTTCATTTTATTCCTTATTTCGTCTTCGTTCAAAAACAGAATAAATGTTTAATGTAGCACTTACATTTTGTTGCTTCTATGCATATATTAATTAAATGGTTTGTCATTTATTCAACATGGGCTATATATGGAATTAAAATTAAACCCCTTAAAATCAAGAGGGCTTCGCGACCCTCCGTGGATCTTTGGCGACCCATAGGTTGGGAACCACTGGTGTACATAAAACAGTCCCAAGACTCCAACCATGACTGACTTTGCATGCATTTTTATAACCGCTGAAAACTTTTTTTCTAAACAAAACTACACTTGTTTGACATTTTTTAAACATGGAGACAAAACGCAAAGGGCTCCTGTACAGTTCAGCTTCTAAGGGAATTGATTTATATGAGTGGCTTCTGTAGAGCCGTTGTGTTATACTTGCCAAATTTAACATGTTAAATGGCTGACTGTTAGGAAGATGGTGTTGTGTTAATCTTCTGAATGAAAGATAACTCGTTTTTTTGTTCCACTAGTCTTTTTTCTCCTGAAGTTGTTCAGGCAATATTAATGAGCTCATATGCTAGTCTCTAAAGGCACATTAGTACAGGAGTAGTGCACATGGAAATTACATGTAGGTCTTTTTTGGGTGTGGTGTGACATCTGCACTAGAAAGGTGCATCTTTTCAGTCAGCAGGGGCCAGGCGTGCCTTTGTCATAACTTGGGGTATACACGTCTTCAATTCTTAAAAAAAAACAAAACAAATGGATACACCAACACGTAATGAGTGTAGTTATGAATGTTTGTTTATTGTGGGAAAATTACTTCTGCCTGTTTTGTGTTTCCACTGCCTGCTTTACATACTTTTGTTATCAGTTACTATTCAAGACTTCAGACCCTTGCGAACCTCTCCATACACCCCCCTCTCCACGTCTCCAGGAATCATTAAAGGCCCACTTGTCCATTTTTTTTGCATTGTTTCTCAAGTTGAGTTTTAACCCACCCCCTACATATCCAGAAATCATTAAAGGCCCGCTTGTCCATTTTTTTGCATTGTGCCCCAAGTTCAGTTTTCACCCACCACCTACTTCTCCAGGAACCATTAAAAGCCAACTCGTACATTTTTTTGCATTGTGCCCCAAGTTGAGTTTTCACCCACCACCTACGTCTCCAGGAATCATTAAAGGCCAGCTCGTCCATTTTTTTGTATTGTGCCCCAAGTTGAGTATTCACCCACCACATTCGTCTTCAGGAATCATTAAAGGCCCGCTTGTCCATTTTTTTGCATTGTGCCCCAAGTTGAGTTTTCACCAACCACTGAAGTCTAGAGGGATCATTAAAGGCCCGATTGTTAATTCTTTTGCATTGTGCCCCAAATTGAGTTTTCACCCAAAACCAACGTCTCCAGGAATCATTAAAGGCCCGCTTGTCCATTTTTTTGCATTGTGCCACAAGTTCAGTTTTCACCCACCACGTACGTCTGCAGGAATCATTAAAGGCCAGCTCGTCCATTTTTTTGCATTGTGGCCCAAGTTGAGTTTTCAACCACCACCTACGTCTCCAGGAATCATGAAAGGCCCTCTTGTCCATTTTTTTGCGTTGTGCCCCAAGTTCAGTTTTCACCCACCACGTACGTCTCCAGGAATCATTAAAGGCCAGCTCGTCCATTTTTTTGCATTGTGGCCCAAGTTGAGTATTCACCCACCACCTACGTCTTCAGGAATCATTAAAGGCCTGCTTGTCCATTTTTTTGCATTGTGCCCCAAGTTGAGTTTTCACCAACCAATAGATTATTTACCAAAGAAGGAACAGAGGAAACATCTAAAACTTTTCTTTTAAATCATAGTAAAAAAAGAGTAAGTAAAGAAAACAGAGAAATGTGCAATGGCGATATAACAAGTGAAGAAATAGAGTGCGCTTTGGGAGGGATGAAAAATGGCAAGAGTCCTGGCCTTGATGGCTTGCCATGCGAATTTTATAAAGCTTTTAAAACAGTTTTAATCCCTGTTTTAAATATTATTTATAATGAAGTCTGGTCAAAGAGAGTATTGAGTCCAACAATGACAAGAGGAGTAATCAAGATAATATATAAGAGGAAAGGTGACAGGGAGAAACTGGAAAATTTTAGACCTATCAGCCTTTTAAACTGCGATTATAAGATTTTAGCCAAAGTATTGGCAAACTGACTGAAGCAGGTTTTGCCCACGGTCATTCAGACAAACCAAACTTATGCTGTACTGGGTAGGGACATCTCAGACACAGTCAATAGTGTAAGAGATAAGATATGGTTTATGGAGAAGGAAAAGAAAAAGGGTTTAATAATAAATATAGATTTTTAAAAGGCTTTTGACAGAGTAGAGCATGATTTTCTTTTTGGTGTTTTAAATAAGTTTAATTTTGGCAACAAGTTTATTAGGTGTCTGAGGTGTCTCTACTCAGATGCCAAGAGTTGTGTCAAGGTAAATGGTTCTTTAACTGATTTTATCTATTTATCTCGATCAATTAGACAGGGATGCCCACTGTCTGCATTACTTTACACCTTGGTTGCTGAGCCTCTTGGCTTAGCAATTAATGCGGACAGTGGAATCCAAGGTGTCACAGTAGGGGGTTTTAGTGGTTTTAATTCTGAGACAAAAATCTACCAATACGCCGATGACACAACTCTTGTGCTTAAGGATGAGAGTAGTTTAGGTAAAAGTATGAAAGTTTTAGATATATATTGCAGAGGTTCTGGGGCCAGAATGAACATGGGCAAAACTGAGCTCATGATCATAGGGGAAAGAGCTCTGTCAAGGGCGCTACCGTTTAAAGAAGTTCAAAGCTACATGAAAATTCTGGGGATTAGAGTAGGGCCTGATGAAAGTTTAACAACCAAGGAAACATGGGAGGAGACAATTGGGAAGGCAAAGCAAAGATTGGCATTCTGGGGGAGGAGGAGCCTTACGCTCAAGGGCAAAATTTTAGTGCTGAACTCACTGTTTTTATCAAAGATTTGGTACGTCCTTGGTTCAGTCTGTTTGCCAATAACAGTCGCAAATGTTTTTAAACGTTTAGTGACAGATTTTATCTGGCATGGCAAACCATCAAAGGTTAAATACGAGACTCTGATTGGGGCAGTGGAGGAGGGTGGTCTGGGATTGCTGGACCCCATCCTAAGGCTGAAGGCCCAAAGAGTTAAAATGGTAAAGAACTTTTTAAGTAGCGAACATAAAGAATGGAAACAAACTATGGAGTATTTTTTAAGTAAGGTCAGTGGCAGAGGGTCTTCAGCCTTATGGATGGGGGTAAAAGATAACATGACAGTTGGCATCCCAGAATTTTATAGGGAAGTTTTAAGGGCTTGGGTAAAATTCAGGGAAGTTTTAAACATAAATCCAGTGGGGAGGGAAGCGATTTTTAATCAACCTTTGTTTTTAAACCCAAATTTGAAAATTGGTTGGGGGTCAAATTGGAAAGTCTGGTACAATGCTGGTTTTAAAACAATCAGAGATCTCTTTTATGAGGTAAGGCTAGGGCTCTTGCCATTTCAAGGGTTTGTTGATGATTTAAAAGAAATAAAAGATGATTATGAGGAAGAGAATATTAAAAAAGACCTGAATAAAATTATAAATGCAATACCTAAAGAATGGAAAAGGAACATGGAGCAGAATGAGGAAACGCAAGAGGAGAAATTTGAAATTGTTTTTAAAGAAGGTGAGAGTGTTTCTGAGCTTTGTGTTTTAAAACAGTTTTATATATATTTTAGAAATCAAGCCTTTGTGGAGCCTGTCTCAAATAAATATTGGGGGAAAACACTGGAAGGAATTAAAAAAAGAAGATATATGGAGAAATGTGAGACAAGGTTTAAAGTGCCCAATTTTAGAAAACTTTGATTTTATGTTGGGCCACACTTGTGTTTTTAATGAAATGCGATTATTTAAGATGGGGTTTGTGAATAGCGAGACATGCAAAATATGTGGAAAAGAAAAAGAAGGGGTAAAGCATATGTTTTTTTATTGTGAAAAATTGTTTTGTGGAAAAAATGAAGGAAATTGTGATTGGTTTTGGTGAAGAGAGAGAATATGTAAACAATAATTGGGAGAAAGTGTTCATGTTTGGGGTTCTTGGAAAACAAGGAAAAAACAGACAAGCAATTCAGGTGTTTTTAGCAACCGCCAGACATACAGTGTGGGTTAGGAGAGCAGTGGTGAAGCAAAAGGGGCAAGAAATTGATTTATGATAAAGCTAAATTATTGGGGATTTTAGAATCACTGTATGTCTATTTTAGCGAGAAGGGTGAAATTGAATTTTTTGAAAAAGTTTTTATTCATACTAACAATTTTATTGAATTGACATGGAAAGGGATAGTTTTAAACTTACCAATTTGTTCTTGAAAACCACTTTTACTTGTCTGTTTTCCTCTGTTTTTATTTAGTCTTTAATGAATCTTTTGCACATGACATTGCACAGTTTGCACAATCTCATTTACAGATGCCTTATGATTGCAAAGCTTGCACATGCCTCTGTTTGCACTATGGATTTGCATTTTGCACTTTGGCTGTTTTTTGCACATTTTTGCATCTTTGTACAATGTTTTTGCCCATGCACATGCCCTTTACATTGAATGGCCACCTGACATTAATGTTGTGAGTGTGTGAGACCTTGCGTGTTTTGCACAAAGAATCTTTTGCACAACTTTGCACTTTGCACATGCCTTGTAGGCTTGTATTTTGCACATTGGCTGTTCTTTGCACATTTATGTATCTTTACATATGTTTTAAGTGTCATATGGGTGTAGTGTGTGATGTACTACTAGATAACAAACTTTCTCTTGTGTAAACTGGAAATGTAAAAAGATGACGATTACTTGTTGAACAATGTCATATTTTGATTGTTATATCAATAAAAGACAAAAAAAAAAAAAAATCTCGGAAGCTAAGCAGTGTTGGGCCTGGTTAGTACTTGGATGGGAGACCGCCTGGGAATGGCTCATGACCCCTGCAAGTACATATTGCTCAACCCTGGGATCGATCAAAAATGATCAAAAAGGATGGCACCATCTGGTGGCCAATGTCCTCAAGTGTTATCTACAGAAATAGTCATGCACAAGGCCTCATTCATTTAAATCCACTAGTCTGCTGAATGTTTTGCTTATTACTTTTTATAGTTTGACTTTATGTAGCTTATGATATTGATATAGTCAAGTGGAAAAAGTGCAATATTGTTACATTTCTGGGTTTAATTCAGAAAGGGTGTAATGTGTATTAGTGGACTCCCAATGTCTAGATGACATCAGAGCTGTTCACAAAACCATTGTTGTGACCACACAGGAGGTACAGCCAGCACACAGTGGGGTGTATTCACACGTCTGGTAGTGGCAGAGAATACACAAGGACCTCTAATTGATGTGTTTTTTTGTTTTTTATACTATCCGACCCCTTCTGAAACCCACGCAGACAGGGACCAAAACACTTGAAATACTTTTCCAACGTTTATTTTTCACCCAGAATGTGTTTCATTTAAAAGGAAATGCATATAAAACATAGGTAAATAAATAAACAAGATCTGTTTGGTTCAAAGCTCGCTCACCACGACAAGGTACAGATCTACGAGCGAGGACAAACAAGACAAACATTTAGAGCTGACAGACATACACACATAACTAGATATATAACATATAAAGAACATGAATATAACATGAATAATAATCAAAAACACTCAACAATTAAAAAACACAAATTGTAACTGCACACAAATTGTAACTTGTATAATTGTAACTAAATTGCATTCTTTTTGTGCAATAAAAGGAAAAAAAAACTTCACAAAAGTGAAAATAGGCAATGTGCAAAAAGGCTTCTTTAGATACAAATTAATAACCGGTTTGTACAGGCTAAAGTGCAATAATGAACATTATTATTCAACAAATAAAGGCTCAAGCTTTTTCTTTTTTGTGTTTTCTTTAGCAAACTTTAGATAAACATGAAGCAGACAAACATCACAAAAACATGAAGCTGACAGACAAACAACACGCATGACAGACAAACAAACAACACAAAGGACAAATATTGGCCTTGATATTGAACATAGACCAGAACAAAGTGCATTTGAACTGCAAAATAAATAATAATGAATAAAAAACAAACAAGCAAAACTGTAAAGAGCATTTTTTGAACTATATAAATAGATTGTGCTTGTTGAAGCCATTTAAAACACACAATAAGCCTCTTTCTCTCTCCTACAGATTGCACAGGAACAGTGCCATCACAGAGGTAAGTTTCTCTCTCTCTCTCACACACACACACACACACACACATATTTACAGGTATTTTTTATGTATTTACAGTCCTCCTTTTATCCAACATTGCATCCACGACACTCTTAAAGTGTTCAAAGTCGTCATACACCACATTGTCAAAGCCAGAGGTGATGGACTTCCTAGTGGATGGACAGTAGGAAAATATTTTTTGTGAGCTTCCAGCTACTTTGTCCTTGGAGGGAGTATACCTCTTCCGCTGTCCACCACAGTTTGGCACATGGCAAGCCCCACAAGGCCGTGAGGACTTGTTAGGCATGAACGCCTTCACTGTTGGTGCAGAAGGTACAAAGGTCTGGCTGCAGGATGGGCCACAATACAGGATGGAGGGGGCCTGTGGCTGTGCAGGGAGCACCAGCAGAATGGGTGCTGCTGACACAGGGGGTGGGCCATTAGTGGACGCAGCAGGAGGCCTCGGCTGGAGAGGAGTGGGTGCACGAGGCCTCGGCTGTAGGGGGGTGAGCGCAGCAGGCTCCGGCCGGGTGGCAGAAGGCTGAACGGACCGGTTTGCGGTAGTCACAGGCTCTGGCTCATCAACGAATCTGGAAATATAAAACATAAAAATGTGATCAGTATTGATAGGATATATGTGCTATTTGCTTTCCACAGCCTAAAGGTGAAACAAAGTGCTTATGAGAACTTACCTCCGCTTCTCACCACGTCTCTTTCCAGCCTCGTGATGGACATGCTGATACTGGACCTGAGGCCGGTCTGGTGGAGGTAGGGACGATGGCAGCGCTGGAGCCTCCGGGAACGGCACGTCCGACAGCACTTTCAGGTGAGGCGTCACCTCAGGTTGTACTGTCGCCGCGTAGTTGGCCTTCTTCTCCTCCCTTACAATGAAGGTCGAGATGGACTTGGCATTAATGTTGGGCAGTGGGATTGTGAGACCACTGAGGATGGGGTCGTCTTGGACTCTGTCAGCAATCCTCTTGTACTGCCCCTTCAAAGAAGCCGTGACCTTGCTAGGGGAGGCGAGCTGGTTGGCCGGCGCACGATTTTTCAGCATCTTGAGGAGGAGGTAGAGCAGGCGACTGTCCTTAGTCACCTGTGCCGCCTGAGCATACCTCATCCAGGCAAACTTAGTCTTCTGAGTGGCTCTGGTCTCAGGAGAGTCTGCTCCAAGACACCGACCAAACAAGGTGTAGCCCCACCTTGACTCGTACTGCTTGACAAAGCGGGCGGCAGTCTTGTCATGGTCATGAAGAGCATTTGCTGCAGCGGCGATCTTCTGCCTGAGGTCAACCGGCACTAGGAAGCGTTCGCTGTCGTCGGCCAGCTCGAGGAGAAGCACGGCCAGTGCCTCCACTTCTTCAATACCAGGCAGATGCAGATGACGGTGGGTCATGGACACGTCTTGCAGGGCAGGACTGTCCTCCTCTTTTGCCTGTTCTGCCTGAGTGAGGACAACATGTTTCACTCCGACATAGTCTATCGGGTCCTCCTCTGCATCGGAAGACATGCCGAGACCCTCATCCGTAGTCTCGTCGTCGTCGTCCTGCTCAGTCGACTCAGACTCCTCCTCCTCCTCACGCGACTGCTCCTCCTCAACTGCAAATATATAACTATACTTATCACAAACATGTCTATACAGCAACAGTTTTTTTTTCATTTGCGCCAGGTTTGTTTTCTTTAACTACTGTACCTTTTTGCACGTAGTAGTCCCTGGCAGTGAAGCTGGTGGACTGGCACATGGCGTACTCCACACCAAAGAGCTCCTCCTCGTCGGGGTGCTCGTAAGCTTCGGGGACCGGCATCGGTGCAGCAA
>JAGFZM010000489.1:82844-117342 GCA_017657215.1 Limnothrissa miodon | reverse complement strand
CAATGCATCTCTCTCCTCTGTCTCGTTTCTTCTGCTGCGAGTTCTTACTTAGGTTCCGCGTTTTTTCTTCCTTTTATGTCCTATAGGGGGAGCTCTAACATTATCATCATAATCATTTCTAGCTGTTGAATGATTCTTTTTGCATTTCTCCTAGTTTTAAGTGCATAATTCATTTTCAATAAAATACAATCTTAAAGTAAATCTATTATTGTCTATAAGTCTACTATTGTTATTATATAGTATTTTAAGGTTTCAATCATTACTTTGTAAACCTTGGTTACATACACACGCACACACCAGAGAAGAGCTGCTGAGAGATAACTTCTGGACCAATATCGTCACCTAGTGGTCTAACTAATTCATAGGTCCAACTATAATAACTCAAAAGTTATTTTAAATTGGACATTCACAATTCAGGGAAATTGTCATTAGAACCCTGTTGTCAGATTGGATTCTTCATCTCCCAACTTTTTTTTTTGCCATTTTAGTATATGTTTGCAGATATGCCCATGCAACTCTATATCACTGTTAGGCCTACAGAGGTTAGATTGAAATTTTCCTTTTTTGTCCAACTCATTCTTTAAACAGACTTAAGGCAAATATAAGTTCTCCATCAACATTTTAGATTCAGAACTTCTGAGCTTTTGATTCCTTTCCTCAGGCAGCATCTCACTCAAGAAACACCGATGTTGAAAAGGTTTTCATGTGTATATTATATATTTTAAGTATGACGGGTTTAATTGTGAAAAACTAATTCCTGAATAGCAAACACATCACAGATCACACACTGAAACAAAAGATACGACAAGAATGCTTCAGTTTTATTGACTTTATTTAAATTCTGCAAAAAAGAAGCAACACTAGTCAATAAGCACACAACACTTCGCAAACAAGCACCATTTTCAAACTGAATTTATTGAATACTCTGCAACAAAAAGCAATCTTCCCAAAATAAAAACCTAGAGATCTGCCCAGCGAT
Organism: Limnothrissa miodon; assembly: GCA_017657215.1. Classification (NCBI taxonomy): domain Eukaryota; kingdom Metazoa; phylum Chordata; class Actinopteri; order Clupeiformes; family Clupeidae; genus Limnothrissa; species Limnothrissa miodon. The sequence goes on along the minus strand of JAGFZM010000489.1, from coordinate 116,363 downwards.
AAAAATGATTTATTCATCTTTTTCATTCCTTTGAATTCAACAAAAATGACGAAACCAGGCCTGAGACATGTAAACCCACGCCATGAGATGAGAAGTTTATTTACAAATCAAAGGTCATGTAAAACTTATTTTAATTAATAAATTATCCACAGTATCTTATCCAGAAATTTACTAGATTAGTAGTCAAAAATATTTTCCATGTCTGGCCGTTGGTTTTGAAGAATTTACATTTTCAGGAGAAAAACACCTTTTGATCGAGTCAACAAGAATTCCCCATGTTCCCATTTATCAATAATACACAAAAATAACAAAAATATCTTTATTTATAAATTAAATGTACACATTTCTCCAAAGTACACCTTATTTTACTCAGATAAGCATTCACACAGCAAAAACACCTGAATGTAGCAGGTAATTTCAAATACAAAAATGTATTCAAGAGTATGCTTCACTGAGACACAAAGCCTCAGAATTGTCAAGTACAGAAATAGGCTCGCTCTCTTTCCTTTTGCACCAGTAAATAACCAACCACCTTAGAGAGGGGGGAAGCAGCTTTCCTCCAATTTCACCTTTACGTCACTCTCCTCAGTCACCTGAGCGTCTGAGCCTAACGCCTCTGGCTCCTGCTTAACACTGAACGGGCATGTTTCACCAGATTCCTCTTGCTTAACAAGCACATTTAAGGGGTTCTCTGTAAGCACCTTATTGGGTGACGGAGTACACTCCCCAAACGAAGACGTCTGCAGGAACAGTGATGGGCATTAATTATCATCAACTACATTAGTAATAAACATACCTGTAGACATACGCATGACTGCAATTGTATTTCTTTTCTTTTTATGCCGTTTTCCATCATCGCAAGCAGTGCTAACAATTTAGAATATTACTAGAATATTGGTTTAGTATTAGAATAGTATTAGTGACAGCAATTAGCATAATTATTAACCTTGTGGTTAACCTTATGGTTAAAGAACTAGGAATGAATGCTAGTAGCCTAGAAATGAATGCTCGTGGCCTAGAAATGAATGCTAGTAGCCTAGAAATTGTTGCTAGTGTTCAAATCCCAGCATACAGCCGTTGTGCCTTTGAGGGGCTAGGGAGTAGAATAACTGGCCTTAACGCAACTAATAGCTGACATATGTGGCTTCTGCTAAGCATCTGCTAAGAGTGTAAGTGTAAATAGCATTTCCAAAATTATGCATTATTTAAGTTCAAGTTTTAACCACCCAAAACAGCAGGTTATCCGGTCAGTGAGTAAAGTAAGGTTTAAAGAGGACGGAAGTGTTTCTACTTACATTTTTGTAATCTTCATAACATGATGGATGATATGTCTGTGGGGGAAGAGGAGCATATTTGGCTTTATTAACTCAACCACATTCACCGAAAAATACATGATCAGTATAGTAAAACTTCCAATTGCCTGCTGAACACCCTACATGGACACACACACACACACACACTCACCTTGTCATCTGCTCTGATTGCATTCTTGAGATGCCACTCCTCTTCATCTTCCTCCCAGTACATCTCAAACTGTTCCTGACAGATCTCACATTTCTAGGACACACACACACACACACACACACACACACACACACACACAGAATGAATAATTACAAATTGCAAAATGTCATAGATGAAAACATGGCAATAAACTCCAACCTACCCAGAAACAAAAAAAAAAAAAAGAAAAAGAAAGAGTACCCCGCTTACCTCATTGACCACGTCTGGAGCGGCTTTGACGCTCTGAAACTCCTTCTCCTTGGCAGCCTCCTGCGTCTTCTGCTCGACCTCCTCGTAGAACTTCTCAAAGAACTGGCTCTTGGCCCGCTCCTCCAGGTCTGCAATCTCCTCAAACTCTATCCAGTCCTGGCAGGGAGATGGAGGAAGATTCAATTTTATTTGTTCAGTGCATTATTCAAAAGTCATGTCTCATAGCGCTTCACAGTAAAGGGCACCAAGTAGCAACAGAGAGAGAGGACAAAAAACAAAAGAGACCAAACAGCATGTTATCACTTGCCTTCACAGCAACTGTATCTACTTAGCAAGCTCACCACTTCACCTCCTCGCCAAATGACACACCCATTTCAGGTACACCCACAGCAGCCTTCCTAATCCACTATGGATCCTGACCTGGACACTCGCTTGTCTTTAAGAACAGATCTACATACATCCAAACCATATGCCAGTGTGTTAAACTGCTCTACATTCCTAAGAGTGCAGGAAGCACATGAACATGAACTTTCATGGTGCCAACCTGCCACCAGGGGCAATTTGGGGTGCAGTCTCTTGCACAGAGACACTCTCATGCAGTAAGGTGGAGCAAACCTGCAACTCTGGTTGCCAAGCAACACCTCTACCACCTGTGCCACCAATGCTGCACTCCTTGTACCGCATTGTAGTCTGATAGTCTCAGCTATGTAAAGGCGTGTGGCGTACCGTGAGGCTGTAGTACCACCTCCGGTGTGTGACCTTCTTGCTGATGTCCTTCTCGGAGCGGTTCTGGCGGTAGTGCCAGTCCAGGTGGTCGGCGTACACGTCCGTCTGAGAGGAGGTGAAGCGCATGCCGCACGAGTAGCACTGGATGCCCGTGTACAGCTTGGTCACCACACTGTCGTACCGCCTGCAAACAAACAAACAAACACACAAACACAGCATTGGTTAATGACCACCTTGAGGGCCAAGAGCTTCTTAATGAGCCAATGCCATCACCAATATGTGTGTTACCAGTCTCATTAACGGAGCATTAGCGTAATAAAACAATACACACTGTTTCATGTCGTCCAGCGAGAAGCTGGTCAGGTCTGGGATGTCGTCGTCCACGTGGTCCTCTTCCTCCTCCTCCTCGGCTGCAGGGGGAGACGCAGGTGCAGCAGTGGATTCTGGGAAAAGAACAACAGCGCTAAGTGAATACTTCAAAACTTAGTCTGTGATATGAGGTGACAACCTTCTAACATTTTACCCAAACTTCGTCTGTGACTGAAGGTGACAACTATATAACATTTTCACTTAATTTGTTGAGGCCATCCAACCAAACATCACCCTGGACAAAAGTCACCTAGTTCTAAAGTTCACTATGGAGTTTATTTAGGGTTTATATAGTTTTTTAGGGTTAATTAAGACTTGGGCTACAGGATACCACACAGAGCCAGTATTGGTGGATGACTGCTACAAAAAAAAAAGCACCAAACGAAGGAACAATCACCAGCACAGAGAGACGGACAAGCGAGACCGCTTCGAAAGAGACACTCACCGGTCTGAGACGTGTCTGTGGTGGCGGGCTTGATGATGCCTGTGGAGATGAGCTTGGACAGCAGGTCGTTCACATCCATCTGGCCCAGGTGGCTCTCAGGCTGCTGTACAAACTGAGAATCTGAGAGGACACAGGTCAAAGGTCATTCATTAGGCAGGACCTAAACAAGCAAGCTGTCTGACCTACATACACAAACAATTATACACATGACTGATACCATGATCTACAAACATATTGATACAACGCTTTACCACAAACACACTGATATAAAGCAATGTATTGAGTAACTGCGTGGCACTGAAAGGCTTACTTTGACTGTAAGGCACTGGGTTCTGTGGCATGAAGGGTTGACCGGGGTTGGGCAGCAGGGTCATCTGAAGGAGGGAAACAGTAAAGTCAGACACACTATGCAACGACAAACACTGGCCAAGTTATATTACCAAAAAGTTAAATCTTAAATTTTGTATTTAAGTATACTCTTATTTCATTGTCTTAAATCTTACATGAAAGAATAGTAATCTGTGAAAACCATGATTTATATGTATAATCGTATATAGTAACCTATAATACTATAAAGTCTCAATACGTGTATATATTACACACACACAGATACAGACGTGTCTAGACAAAAGTGAGGAGCTGGAAGAGTCTCCGGACTTACAGGCTGCATGTTTCCCTGGAACGGAGCAACGGGTGGGAAGGAGTTGGGGAAGCCGGCGGCGGGGACTTGTGGCACGTTGAAGTTTGGTCCTTGTGGAACGTTCTGCTGCGCGGGGAATGGTTGCGTGTTCCCTCCGAACGGCTCCGGGAATCTGTTGGCCATGTTGAAGTTTCCCGGCTGCTGCATTCCCGGGTTGACCATGGGAGCAGGGCCCGGGCCTGGACCCTGGCCCACGTTGAACATGGGCTGGTTCTGGGGCCTCATCTGGTTCTGGGGGGCAAAGTACCTTGGTGGTCCGGGCAGTGGGGGGCACTCGTGCCTGGGCATCCCTCCGGGTCCGTCGAACCGGATTGGCCCAGGCGGGCCGCCGGCGGGATTTTCGTAGCACATTCCCGAGGGCTGGTTGTTGGGGCCATCAAACCTCATGGGCCCAGGCTGGTTGGGGGGCCCCATGTTGCCGTGAGAGTAGCCCATGGGAGCGTCAAACCTCCCGGGGCCCGGCTGCATGTGGGGGTTGTTGAACCTGTGCGGGCCCTCGAACCGATTAGGCTGCATGGGGCCGTCGAAACGGTTGGGCCCGGGGCCCTCGAACCTGCTGTGACCCATGGGCCTCTCGAAGCGTCCGAAGCCTTGCTGAGAGTGAGGCCCGTCGAACCTCATTGGCCGGTGCGGCATGGAGTCATTGTATCGCCCTGCCCCTTCAAAGTGCTTCTCGTGCATGGGCGGGCCGTCAAAGTGCGGCCCGTAGTTGGACTCGTATCTGCCGTGGCCGTCGAAGTGCTGGTTCCCAGGGCCGTCGTACCTCTTGGGATTCCCCTCGTAGACGTTGGGCGGGTGAGGCCTGGGCGGCAGTCCCTCCGCCCGCGGTTTTCCCATGTGCCCCGGCGGGCCGTCGTAAGATGACTGTGGCCCCTTGTGGCCTTCAAACCTCTGTGAGACACTGGGCCCGTCGTGCCTGGGTACAGCGGGCTGAGCGACGGCCTCCTCGGGCAGGTGCAGGGGCGGCGCAGGAACGGGTGGCACATTCCTCGGGCGTCTGGCGGGGATCAGGGGCGGGTCGATCTCGATTCCCTCGTCGGAGTGGACGCTGTTGGGGCTCTCGAAGCGAGGGATGGGGCTCAGCTCGCCTGACGGGTCTTCCTGCATCTCCACGCCCAGCGGAGATGACTGGCCGTACGGTGGCACGGGTGAACGCCTGGGGTACTCGTCCAGGCGGCCAGGACTCGGGGAGTTTCTGGTGCCGTGGCCGATGTTGGGCAAGGGCCGCTCGCCTTTCCTCAGACCCTCGTTCCGGGAGAACAGTGGTGGGGGCTCGTCAATCGACCGTCTGTGTGGTTCAGACTCTTCCTCGAAAGAAAGTGAGTGAGATATTCTTTCACTTCCTGGTCGTAGGTGACTTCTTTCATCTAAAGGAAGGTGACAGATTACTCACTGTTAAACAGATCCTCTTTTTAACAACCCCAGAATATACCCATTTAAGAGGATGAATTGGTGCAAAGGAAACAATGTAACAAACAAATCTACCACATCCATTATAATTACATACATAACTAGACACAATGTTTCATTTTAAGCTTCGCAAGCACAGTGACACAGCTTCACATATAATGTGTGTTACATCTCCTTCAAGCTTGCTTTGTATCCTACCTTGACGCTGCACTCGGGTCCTCACAAGCTTGGATTTGTGCTCCAGGTATGACTGCTCAGCAGACAGAAGGTCTATGTGTGTGGACAGCTCTTTTTTCTCTTTGGAGGCCAAAGGGCTGCCATCGTTTGACTCCCAGGAGTTCGTCCTCTGCTTCTCCTCCTGGTACTGGAAAAGCTGTCTGATCTGGTGGGCGACGTTCAGAAACTCTTCGCTGGTGATTTCGCCGTCCGCGTGTCTTTTGCTCGCCTGGATACAGCGGAGATGAGAAAAACAGGAAATAATTCAGCTAAAATTCAAAAGTAAAGAAAGTAAAAATCTAAGTAAAACTACTATACATTTTTACAAAAGTAAATACAGAGAGCAGACATAGCTCTGAATTTGCCCATCCCATAATTTCTCAGTGTAAGATAAGTGAGGATGTACTTTTTTCAGAAGGTCTGCTTTGCTGGCCGAGTTGAGGACGTCAGGGATGTGCAAATTAGCGTCCACACTGAGGCGGTTCTGTCGGACTCTGGATGGCGGAGTTCTCTGTGCAGGGTTCCACGGCTTAACCCTTGGGGTGCTTGGCTTGGAAGGCAGAGACTCATCAGAATGCTTTGGACTGGGGAGAGGGGGGGGGGGGGGGGGAGGGAGAGAAGTGCAGAAGTGAGAGTAGCCATGGAGACCGCAAGCAAAGCATTAAAACTGCTGATCTAGAGTGAACATGTGGTACAAAACAAATGAAAATAAAATGTCTTACTGTTTCTCCTCCCATCCACTCCTCCATCTCTTGATGTTCTCCTTTGACTCGGGAGGTTCTCGTGTGGAGTAGGCGTCTCTGGGCTCCGAGGTTCTCTCCTCGTGAGACCGTTTCGGTCTTCTCGATTCTGCGTTCTTGGGAGCCGCCCTGTCCTCTCTGGAGGCGCTATGGTGACTGACGTCCTCAGAGTGCAAGTGTTTGCTGATGCCCTGTCTGGCCTTGCTGAACTTGGGTGGGGACGTGGACGAGCCCTTCACACTCTTCGGTGACCTGCGTTCCTTTCTCTTGGGCATGGACGGGGACCGGGAACGGGACCTGGAGCGAGACCTCTTCCCGGTCAGCTTGCCGATTCGGAATTCCTGTTTCTCCTGTTTGGTCAGGGAGCCGTTGGAGAGTTTGCTCCTGGCGTTCGCAGCCCTCTCTGACGGTTTGCCGGAATCGTCCTTCTCCTTTTTGTCCAGGCTTCGTTTCCTCTCCTTTGGCACGTCCTCCTCGGGCTGCACCTTCTCCACGGCATGCCTCCGCAGCCTGGGGTCCCGTCTGATGCTTTCTGAGGCCTTCAGGCTCTCCGGCTCGTTTTTAAGTCTGATGCTGGCGTCCTTCCCTGCCGGCGACGTAGATTTGGACTTGGATCTCTCCTCGGCGACTGCCGTGTCCTTCTTGCTTGGCCTCGGCCTCTCCTCTGCCAGCGGGTCCTTCCGGGGAATCCTCATCCTCTCCAGTCTGTTGTGCGGTTTCTCCAGAGGAGGCGTCACCAGAGCTCTCTTCTCCGTCACACTCGTCAGACCTCCCGCACGTTGAGTTTCTCTCTTGTTCAACACCGGCTCCCTGGCGTGCGGCGGTGCTGCCGTCTCCTTGCCGTGTACATTTGACGCAGCCGCCCGGTTCAGGCGTGGATCCCGTACGGCGGCCTTCTCCGACGGCGGAGGTGGCCAGGAGTTGGAGGAAGGAGCAGCCGCGACTGGCTGTGAGGGTGTGGGCAGTGCCACGCTGGCCGGTGTACTGGTTGTTCCCATGCGATTAAATGCCTACACAACCAAACAAGGAAAACAGACAGGTATACCAGATCATCATGATGCTGTTCATACAAAACAGCTAGGCCTAGTTGTTTGGAAAGTAGACACACGCATATTGCTAACACAGACTGAGGAATAAATTAACTGAATGCAAAGGAGGGTATCTGCCCTTGGCCCATAGGCAGGCAACCCTATAGCAAGTAAAAAAGGAAATAATTAGTAGTTAGTTAATTATTAATTGAATCACTTTAAGTGGAGCATGCTCACACAATGAAAGAGTTGAAATTAATGGTTTACTACTATCTATAATTATAATGGGATTGCTCTATATAGCAGTAGAGCAGAAACTCTTGAAAAAGTTACAATATGTCTGAATGTCACAGATTTTTCATTCTTGCATTTTAATGGTAATCACTAACCTGACCCGCTTTCAGGTCAGCCTCTGATTTACAAAACATCATCTAGTAACGCTGCGTAAAAGGTTCTCCAAATTTTAGTGGGAAAGTTTACAAAAAGCATGCAAATTCATGTTTAGCACAAATTGGCCAAATTAAAGTTGAGATAAACTAAGCAAGAATAATTGCTGTCTATGTGGACACAGTACAGAACCAAAGAATGTTGCTGTCAGAAGAAGATTGTCATTGAACAACCACACTGTATGATCATACAATGGTGTAGGATTAGTTCCCATTGCACACATTAGTAACAGTATTGAAAGACGTTTATTTGTTGTCCGTTTGGCATGCCTTTGAATGGTGACTCCTAAGGTCAACAATTACATACACGCAGCTATAGAGGCTAAATCTGTCTGCAAGGGACACTGAGTACCACACAGAACTGTTATTGCAAATCTCACCCATCTTCAGCCAAGTGTTAATATGCATGCACCATGCATTCGCTGGAGAAAAGGGAAATTCATCACAAAACAACTCTCTTTATGCAGATCTTCTGACTCTAAAGTTTCTTTTGGGGAGGGGGGGGGGGGGGGCCCAAGGTGTTAATTTTTTTTTTTTTTTTTTCTGGGACCCAAGACAAGGAGACATTAAGGGATCTAACACTGTTTGGAAAGCTTTTGGGGGGAGGGGGAGGGAATCAAAAAGGCCATGTCTGAACTCACCAGTTGCACTTTAGTCTGTTCAAGCTCAAGCTCTATCTTCTTCTGCTGAAGTTCAATCAATTCCTTCTGCTTTGACAGCAACTGCTGCCTGGCTTGTCCTTCTCCACTCACTGTGCCTTTGGACTGCTTTTGAGATGATTGCACTTGTTCGCATAAGCATATTCATTTATGCATTGTATTTTGTTCAAAGTATGTGTCTGTGTTCATAAGCTGTTCAGGGTGTCCAATGCCCCATGTTAAAATCAAAGCAGTTAGCTGAATAAAAAAAAAGTTAAAGCTAAACTGAACAGCATGTGGACTTTAACCCAGCTTTGGCTCATGTTGGATGCATTTTAAAGCATTCAACTCCTCCTCCTTACATGCATACACAATTTTGCAACTCCAAACGTGTTCTACGGAAACACCCACTCAATCTGCCTGTGTGTGTTGACCACAGAATCTTACAAAACTTCCTGGGAAAAAAACAAAGAAAAAAGAAAAGAAAAAGTGAATCATGTTCACACAACTTACCAGTTGTACTTTGGCTTGCTCAAGCTCAAGCTCAATCTTCCTCTGCTGAAGTTCAAGCAACTCCTTCTGCTTGGCCAGCAACTGCTGCCTTATGGCCTGTTCCTCACTGATTTTTTTATCACTCACTGACTGAGCGGGCTGTGGTGATGTGATCTTTGGAGTACGAGGAGCAGCCTCCTCTGTCGGCTTTTCCTAAGCAAAGAAATACCCATCACTTTTTAGCAGTCCATTTCTAACGCAACCAATGGGAATGAGTAGTGTGATGACTCTGAAGATGTCTATACTTTCTCCTCTTACCTGTTTAAGGAACTTTGGGTTAACATGAATGCTTGGGTTTTGCAGAGGTTTTATTGGCCATGCAGGATCTATCGAGTTAACTTTCACATCTAACGTGTACAATTTTGTTGCTGGGAAAATGTCATCCCATGTGGAACGCAACTTGAAGAGACTTTTTCTAGTGTTCTCGTCCACCTAAAACAAAACAAACAAAAAAAAGAAAACAAAACTCAGTATTGACCATGACATGCACCTTGCCATAGTGTGTGTGCAGAACATGTGAAAGACTGAAAACATTTAAATCCACTCACTCATTTGGTTAAACATACTCAATTCTGAAGTGACACCATACCAAATATGCACCGGTACTATGTACTATCTTTTGGTGTAAATCACTATCAGAATATGAAATGCATAAATGAAGGAATGAATGCAGAGTCAAGAGCAAAAACAAAAAATAATAGTAACAAACTTTACAATGACAAGGTTGACGTTGAATAAGGTTTAAAATTGTATACCTTTTCAAATACACAAATAAATGAAGTGACAAGGTTTTTAGCAAACACTGCAAGGTATTCGCCGCCAATGTTCTTCACAATGGAATCCACTAAGTACAAAACTGGAAGCTTCTCAGTTGCTGGCGCCTGGAGCAAGAACAGAAGTTTAGAGCACAGAATCTTTACATACTGCAAATAAACTGCAACATCGTTAGCAAATGGTTAAAAAAAAAGAAAAAAAAGAGTGGTGATTAACTCTAACTTCAAAGACAAAAAGCGTGGGCTGGAAAAAAAAAAAAAATCAGGGAACGGCGATTTCACCCAGGGTCTTCTAAAAAAAAAAAATTCCAGTTAATTTTGCATTCTCAGTCAAAAAAAAAAAAAAAAAAAAATCCACATTAGCTTGATTCTTCTTTGTAAAGCACCATCCGGGGTAGGGAGAGCAGGCTTCACACACCAAAATATTAAAAAAAAAAAAAAAACACAGTAAAGGGTCCATTTTCAGATTTCTTCCAGGATGATTTCAATGTTTGCATTGGGTTTTTAAGTGTCCTTTTTTTTAATGCACATAACATTTTAATAACACAGTGAATTGTCTTTTAAGTTCAGTGTTAACCCTTTGAGATTTTTGTTGACAGAAATATGAGGATTAGTTTTTTGATAGGCTTAGACATTGTTCATATATTAGGCCAAAGCCAACCAGATCTTCAATCCTGTTTGGTGAAAAAACAAAATTAAAAACAAAAAGACGGCCTTTTTCAAGATGTGCAAAAATAAAAATAAAAAATCAAGTTTCAAAAAAGTTTTTTTTTCTTTTAGAAAAAAGAAAATTTTGTTTTCAGTGTGCAAACACAAAACAGTTTTAAGAACCAAGTCCCCAAAGGTAAAACGCGGTTGTAATGTTACGGTTAGATACACCTTCACGCTAAGAGCAAGCAGTAAAGATTGTAGTGTAGGCAGTGCCTTGTTTAAACCACACTTTAGTCAATACAACTTTGATGGCTGGTTAAGAAGCTGCAAATCGTTTAATACAAAAATTACACTTGGAAAGAAAAAGACAAAAATCACATTTCATATTTTTTATTGTCACATTAAAATACCATTTATTCACATTTAATTCATTATAAACAAGAACCTAAAACTCAGGTATATCTGTATACTGGAAGAAAGCAAACATGATGGTAGCAGAATCCTGAAGTAGTCAAATGGGTAAACTACATAAAAACCATCAGTTCTAAACAAATCACCCCAAGGCTGACACTTTTCACATTGCCCAATTTCAATCACATTGAAACTAGCATACCCTACTATCATGTCTGCGGTACATTGCATTATGACCAGTTATTACAGTAAGGGCTCACCAACATACTGCTATAACTGCCAGCTTTTTCTGCTATACTGTGGACGGACTGGGTATAATTTTGGACAGTAACAGGTTGATCTATGAACTCTAGTGTAATACAGGCTTACACCACATTGCTGCCCAAGTGATTCAGTAGTGAGCTACGTCGGTTTTAAATGCCCTCATAAGAAAGCCCATGCGGTCAACTTGCTGACTACAAACCAGGCATTTCACATCAACAATCAATTCTGTTCACAAGCTGATTACAACTACTCTAGACATAGCAAATTATGTGATGAGACTTCTCAGAACTGACAGCCAACTACAAAACTACCTGCTGTAGACATCTTGGCAGACTAGTATATGATTTTCACTCTTGCTTCAGTATTTGAAAACGGATCTGATTAGCTGCACATCTACTAAGTTACAGTATGAGATCTAAATTTAACCTAAGTAACATGACCCTGAATCAGGCCCTGATACCCAATTAGAACTAGCGTGATTCATATCTTTCAGTTAACCATGAGAAACTCACAACGGGTTGTTAAAGACTATGTGGTACTATGTTTATACTGACAATATTTAACTGGTCGTCTATAACTACAGGTGGAGAATGCCAAATTAAATTAATTGAGTTTCTAAATACGTCACATATGGCTGATACGTTAGGTCGCCGGTCACATCATCCTTTACTTTGAAACAAATTTAGACATAAATATGATTGAATTTTTTTTTTTTTTTTTTTTTTTAAATCTCTCGATTCTTCGATCTCTTTCGATCTAAGAGACTAATGCAAATTTTCAAAAACCATATCTATCGATATACAACGTGATGCAACCACATTAGCGACCTTGTTTATTTTCGAAGTTTCAGGAACCATAACGTGGTCGCTGACATTTTTTTTAGCTAATGCTAGTTAACGGCTCTAACGTGAATGGATGCGAAACTGTTAACATAATAACTCATATGAATACTGATTACAGTCTCTAGTGAATAAACAGTTATTAATTTGGTAGTCTTGTAAATTACTGTCAATGCTAATGCTACTGCTGAGTTTTTTTTGTTTCAAATGCTGTGTCGCCATGTCGTTTTTGGTCTGTACCTAAAATTTTAGCTAGCTTTAGGAACTTCTGCTAATTTAAATCAATGGCGTTGTAATCAATCAGATGGTGAATCAGATGGTAAATTGCTAAATTAAATTTAAACATCCATCTTTACAGATGTTATATTGAAAATAACGGTGATACACCACCAGGACGTTTCATCAAACGTGGCCTGCTTAAATGTTCACCATTTTGTTAAGCACTGGCTTATGTAATGACTCAACGCTCGCTTAAGGAAAATTGAAAGAACGTTTATGTTAGGTGTTCATAATTCACATAATTATTTAATTTCTGGTTTTATATACTAATGTACGCGATAGGGGAAGTGCAAAAGTGAAAATAAAGCAGTAGCCTCCCTCTTGGCCAACACTTAAGAGCGAGCAAGCTACACTTCTGACAAACTACGATTAGCAGAACGTGGCCGCCATGTTCCCTTGGCCTGTTCAATAACTAGCCTACACTGCTAGTACCACTAACGTTAGCCAGAAAACGAACCATCGAAGCCATATTGGCTTGAAAAGAATTCTATTTTCATAAAAACCTTGACGATTTGTGCTTCAATTATTGCGACGATATCCTTGGCGAAGTGAAGATTCTCCTCAGCAAGTATGGTCAGCATGTTGATGTGAGGTTTGCTGTTGAAAGTCAAATCTTCCAGGGAGGATTGGTATTCTCGACAGGCATCTTCCCTTGCTGCGTCGTCCGACATTTTGATTCGATATAATATTTAAAGTTAGGATTAATTGTATTAAAGAGATACACCAAGTGTTCTACAAAGTCCATCAATTCATTCCATTTTCTTCGTATATCACTTTCCTGAACCGACACGACGTTTCCACTGAATATCGTTAACACTATTCTTTCGTGTTCTTGTAACAAAACATGGCGTTGAAACTGTACTTCAGCAACTCATGCGTCATTGTGAGGAAGCATGCGCCTTGCGTCATTATTCACTGATTGGCCCATTTCGTTACGCAAGTTTCCACTTATTTGGTTGGAGTGGTTGAGTGCACGTTTTTATGCTGTCAAATATCCCGTTTTGGCCGGGAAGGTCCCGTAATTACCCGTCTTCCCGTAAACATCCCGTATCTTTTAAAAAATCTGAGCTCTGTCTCTAGCCTCTAGACTGCCACCTGCAGTAGCCTACTACAGGTTAGGTTAATACCGCGATCAATGGGACAACTAATTTAAGATTTGTAAGTGTGAAGACCAACTGTACAAAAAAGCAATATGAAATGAATTTGTGAATGTGAAAAGAATTTGGAATAAAAATGAATGTTTAATGAACAGAATGTGTTTTCATTTAGGCTATGAATGTTAACAGCATGTCAGTCAACAAAGCCTATCACTGGCTTTATGCACATCTGAACTACTTCCTGAACTTCAACCAACTCCTTTGTTTCCTGTCTGCCATTATTGGACAAACTGATCACCTCGCTTAATCAGTTTGTCCAACAACAGGAAACAAAGGAGCTGCCTGAAGTTTAGGAAGTAGTGCAGCTGTGCATAAAGCCAACTGTCGAAGGTCGAAGTGGGCTAGGCCTACAGTGTTTTGAACACTCACTATCCACACAAAAAACTCTCATCACACATGCCTGTAGTCTTTGTCGAGAGATACACAAATTCATTATCAAGTCATATTTTTATACAATTTTAAATTTAATTTGTGTTATCAGTTTGGAGCTTTTATTAACATTTGAATGTTGGATTCTGTGGATATATCAGATTATAAAAATATGATCTAGACATATCTCAGTGAGAATTCAAATGCTTTATCATCCTACAGTTTTCTTTTCCAGTATCAAACCACTAGGTGGCTGAGTTGGAGCATTTATTAGAGCCCCTTGTTCTGTCAGTAACTCAGAGAGATCACAGAGGATCTGCTTCAATATAACGTTTTCCACAGCCGTAGTTAAACATTACCCTTGGCCCTCTCAATGAATTTCATCATGTAAATGATGTCCATTCTCATTCAAAGGACCATGATTGACATGATGATTAGCATTAAATTGTACTGAATAAGAATGGAAAGAGGAGAAGGTCAAGGTATACTTTAATGTCCCAGAGGGACAATTTGTGGTACAGCCAGCAGAATCACACTCACGAACAATAAAAACATAAATATAATAGCAGTCATAAAAACCGGAATAAATAACAATAACACAGAGGACTCACACTTGGACATACAAGTAAGAGGGACATAAAACCATAAATACCAGCTCAAGAAAAGTACAATAACAGTGGGTAAAAAAGAGTTCTTAAATCTATTTGCATCTATCTGCAGGTTTTTAAAAGAAATCTGCGTCCAGATGGTAAAAGGGAGAACTCTAAGAACGGGGTGGTTGGGGTCAGCTAAAATTGCTTGGGCTTTTTTCAGAGACCTTGTCTTATGGAGGGAAGCAATGTTATTTGAGGGGCACATTGGCGATTTTGCTGCAGAGACTGACGATGCAGTGAATGCGGTTCTTGTTTTTCTGTGTCAGTAACCCATACCAGCATATAAAAGAGAACGTAAGAACAGATTCAATAAAACAAAACATTCTTATAAAACTGCAGTCCATGTTAAAATTCCTCAGTTTACAATAAAAATGCATCCGTTGGTGAGCCTTCTTGCATACATTATCTACATGTTTATCAAAAGAAAGTCTGTTGTCAATAGTTGTACCTATATTTGTATTCCTCCATTACCTCAACAGCTTGGTCATTTATGAACACGGGGGGGATGGCATTCTTATTTTTCCTAAAATCAATAATCAATAATCATTTCTTACTGACATTTATCTCTAAAAAGGATGACTTGCACTAGTTGGTAAAATCTGATACAACTGGACCATGCAGGGTCATTTGACTTTAAAAGAGACACAATAACAGAATCATCAGCAAACTTTAAAATGTGTCTGTCTGTGTGCTGGCTTTGGCACATATTGGTGAATAAAACAAATAAAAGAGGGGATAAAACACAACCCTGTGGAGAACCGGTGGAGGAAAGAAGTGTATCAGTGTATGATGTGTAAGAAGTGGATGAGAAAACATGAATCCTATTTTTAAAAGGGTGCATTTTCATTCATTTATATAGCCTCTCTCTCTCTCTCTCTCTCTCTCTCTCTCTCTCGTAGTGCAATCCCTGACCACTGACCAGTAAACGTCAGCTGAACCCCATGAACCTAACCTCTCACATTTTTTCCAGACGCTGCTGGGTCAACCTACTGGGTTGGTGCTCGTGTGTATTTATGGTCTGCTGAATGTATGATTAGGTTGAATGTAGAGACCAAATTTCACTAATGGGATTAAAAGCCTATGATATTTATACTAGTGTTAGGATCTAGTGCTTTCATATTTTTATGAAACAAGGCAACTGGTCAGATATTATAAAATTCAAGACATAATAAATGCGTACTTTTATGCTTCTCTCCCAGTGTCAAGGTTTATCAGACTGTGTTTTGGCAGACACAAACCATGCCAAAGGTTATTCAGTGGTCAGTAGATTTATGTGGAAGGCATGCGGTCCAACAATATACACATTTCTGTCCAAGGCTGCACCAAGAATACTTTCCTGTCATATGTCAGACCGTATCGCTTTTCCAAGCACCAATTGAAATGTGGATGTCCGCCCTCTCCTTTCCTTACTGACATCTGCCTAGTTTGTACTCTTTTCCTCTGTAGAAGCTGATAAGAGATCCAAGGTCCAAAAACAACTGCTGGGCAAAGCAATTTTGGGCAAAATGTTTTTGACCTTTCTTCGTTAAGTCACAGAGGAAAACTTGGTACAAACAAGACTGTTTGAACAAAGGTATCAAAATAAATGTAGAAATATTTGAGCTGAAGTGGCATAGTAAATTCTAAGTTGGCCTTCTGTTTTCAATTGTGCTGCTTTGAGACAAAGGCCTTTTTTTTATTCCTGTCAGTTAAAATACATTAACAAGCACTACCACAAATCTATGATCTCTTTTTCAATCAAAGCTGTTTTGAGAGGCTGTTTCCTCTGAGAGGTTTGTGTTTGGGAGTTATTACTGTCAAATGACATGACGCTGCTTAGAAAACGCGTTCACTCAGTTGTCCCGTTTAGAAATTTGCGGAGCCTAATCAGTCAGGAGTTTGTTTTAGGCTGTGTGTGGCTGTGTGGGTAGCTAATGTAGGCACACCCAGGGCCACGGGCACCCACGTTTCTGCCTGGCGTCGGCTTGGTGCTTGGGAGATTAGTATGTCGCTGGCGGCGCACAATGGGCGTGTGTGGCTTGCAATCAAGAATTAACTCTGAATCTCAATCTCTCTCTCTCTCTCCTCTCTCTTTCTCTCTTTGGTTCTTGTAATCAAAACCGTAAACGGTCCTCAAAATACCAAATACAGTTCACTCAGCGTTAGAGTACTCTAAACCATGAAATGTTCCATTTGTAATTGTGACCTCGGATTTGGAAGCCGACCAGTCGAGTGAATTTCCACAGTGGAAATTCACTGCTATTTGCAGTTGCTGTGTGATTTAGGGAGGCGGAGAGAAATCTCTGTCAAATACTCAATGGTAACCGAAATACGATGATGACAGAGGTTTTCAGAGTAAAATACATAAATTAACATACATTTAGTTTTTTTTTTTTTTTCCAGAATGGTCAGTTTTTTCCAGAAAGGGAACTGGGTGGTGGCTTCACTTATGTGTATTACTACGACTATTATTATTATTATTATTATTATTATTATTATTATTTAAGCAGATTGTTTCTAACAGCTGTATCTAATCCAAACCAATCGACAGGTAGACAGTGTCCACCACTACTCCACCATCTTTGATCTGTTATCTGTTTATATGTGTGTTTCTGTGTGTATGTGTGTGTGTGTGTGTGTGTGTGTGTGTGTGTGTGTGTATGTATGTATGTGAGTATGCATGTGTGTGTGTTTGTGTGTGCTTTCTAAGCATGTTCAATAGTGGTTTGCTGGTGCGTCACCAAGAGCCATGGTCCACACTGAAGCGCTTGAATGCCCTACAGTAGGCCTTCTGTGTGCTTGCCCTCTGGAATGCCAGAAGGATCAGAACACACAATGCACAGTGGCCCTTGGACACCCAGAGGAAACGGAGCATAAGAAGATCAGTGATGACAGTGAAGCGTCGGTTAAAGCCTTCAGTTACAACTTGGCACCAGCGGTGATCATGTGAACCTCATAGTCAAAGCTGTAATCCAAGACCACCTCCCCTTTACTCCCAACACACACACACACACACACACACACACACACACACACACACTACTTTTATGTGTAACAACTGTTTAAAGCTTTAGGCTGGGTGACTCAGTGGTGCACTCAAAAGGAAGTTTCATGGCAGAGCCTAGTATTTCAGGACAACCTGTGTGTGATATTAAATAACTGATACACTTGGGAAACTAAAAAAACCTGCAAGTTATGTTCAGTAATTACACAAGCGTTACATACAGTAGGTGCTCATGTGAGCAGTTCTGAGAATGGTTCATATGACACATTTGTTTACTATGCCTTTCAGTTCGTTGCCTTTAAGTGCTGACACAGTTCCATTTTGCAGGCTGTGAGTTTTTTTTCCCATGCATTTACTGAGGTGTCTTTGCACAACCTACCAAGCCTTGCAGCCGTCATACCCTCTTTGGCAATTTCCACCTCACATTCTCTCTCTCACTCTCTCCCTTTCTTTCTCTTGCCTTTCTTACACTCCACCGTAGGCCTACTTCAGCCAAAGAGCAGTGTGGTGATGATGACATCACCCTCTCTGATCCCATGGGCTCAATATATAGAACTGGCAGCTCCCGAGCGCTGTTTGTGAATAGCAGAGTACACATCTGCACATGGATGCAGTATTATGTCATAGCCACCGAAACTATAATTAAACTAGCCCAGGCAATTTGGAGAGGAGCTCACAAGATGAAACGATGAAACAGGCCATGAGTGGTTGTTCTGAAAGTAGGGTACACTTCCCTTCCACCAAGACCTTTTATTCGCCTTATTTCTCTTCTATTTCGTGAAACTTCATACTGTGGCTGGAATTTGAGTAACGGCCAAGCAGAGAGAAAGAGAGAGAGATAGAGAGAGAGAGGGAGGGATGAAAAAACAAGGTTTTCCTGTGGCATAAATCAAACTGGTAAAAGAACATTTTGCTCATCTGCGGGTATGTGAGCTGTGACCCGGTGCTTCAGTCACCAATTAAAGCCTCCAGCCGGCACTTCATGTGATGTTAACCGAGGTGACGCGAAGTCACGCAGAGGCTCTCGAGCTGAAGGAGAGCTGGCACCGCTGCTGATAACGCTAGCTCTCGCCTCTTGTTCGAGCACAACACTCCATGTAGGCTGGTACAGGGCCAAGTGTGTGAGGGTTTTCTGCCTGGGAGGACGGATGAGAGGGAGAGCTTAATAACGCCAAGGGCATTCCAATGGCTGCCCAATGCATTTTAAGGATAGACAGAAATCTTTCCCCTGCGTGTGGCCAAGACTTGAACTCTCTCTAGGCCGCTAGGGTTTCATTCTATTGAACTGACAGGGAGAGGAGGTAGGTTGTGGGTGCATATTTGTGCGTGTGTGTGGGGGTGGGTATTTGATAGACTGCCTATTGATGGGAACAGTTCCCACTGCTCCACTTCCCATTGGTGGACCTCCACACACGGTTGCCATGGTCACAAAACAATCATGCGGCGGCTTTGTCTGAGAGAAACAGAGACAGACAATGAGGAAGTTTTAGTCAGAGAGAGAGAGAAAGAGAGAAAGCATGGGTTTGACAAAGACAGCAATTGAAACGGATGGAAGGAAAAGAGAAAAGAGGAGCGGTTGGAACAGAGGAAAGGCAATGCTGTTCTTGCTCTCGTGCCAATACATTGTTTCTCAGATGTCAGGCCTGTTTCTGAGGCTCCGGTTAGTGTAGGGGCTGAGCTTGGATAGGCCCAGCGTACTTTCCTGTTTTTATGTCACCTCTCCAATGCTTTGGCACCAGCGGTGTCGAGGCTTGAGGTCCAGATTCCGCACTCGCTATAGTAATAGAGCATCTGTCCTCTCTGATGAAGCTACGCCATGACGACGGGCCAAGACAGCTCCTGTTACAGAAACATCCGAAAGAGAACTAAAGACACAGAAAGAAAGAAAATTAAAAGAGTGAAATGCAATATAACGTCCAACTGTAACCAGAGCGTTCCAGCGTGTTGTACTTCCTAGATGGCCGTCGGATCTGGAAAGGATTTGTCCAGTCCAGTTGGCTGCTGGATGGCTCAGGGCTTGATTAATCGCCCTGCCGCTTGAGAAAGGGTGAGCGTACGAGCCCCTGCCGGCTTCCAGATTGGCCTCTGTAATCTGCACGCGCTCGTTTGAAGTGAGGATGAATGGGTCTGGGCACATGGCCCCCGCGTCTCTCCCGAAGCATCTGCACGGCAGCAGATCTCAGCTCTACTTTATCATCCTTCAAACACCCCTAACACACACACACTGGTAAGGCCTGTTGTTGTGTTTGGTCTCCTGAAGCTCTTATGCTGCCATGTGCATCTTGTCTCTTAGTTTATTGACGACGTGTTCAAGGAGCCGTGCTGACAGAGCAGCCACAGTGACAGGGACTCTTAACCACAGCCCAGTACTGTTTACACTCTCCTAGAGCACTCTGTATACACAACAAATTGAGAGAATACTTTCCATATAGCGGATGGACATATTTCTCTCTCTCCCTCGACTTTGTCCTCTCTTTATCCCAGTTTCACAGAAATAAGGTCCAACTTTGTTGGTGTTGCAATTTCCTCTGTTTTCAGCACTTTTCAATGATGCTTGAGGTTCAAAGGTGCACATTCCTGCTGCATGCTGATTTATTAATTGGGTCACAGCAGGGCAGCAAATACACACATTATTACTTTATTCCGGGAACAGTGATCTCATCATGAAATGCATGTTGGGCTAGGACCAGAAAAGCTCTTGAGCAAGTGTGTTTTTGTGTGTGCAAGACTGTGTGTGTGTGTGTGTCTGTTTGGGATTGTGTGTGAAGGTCTTGCCTGTGTGAGTGTGAGTCTGTGTATGTGTGTGTGTGTAATTGTTAGGGTATATGCTGCCACAGACTCAAACCCACACACTCACTCAGTGTGTTACGCCGCTGGAAAACTTTACACACTGGCTGCTTTTATAGCGGGGACTCCAGCGCCCATAAAAAAGAGCAAGAAACAGACCCACGCTTCTCGCCACGTCACTCTTGTCAGTGCTAAGTGTTACAGATGGCAGCAACGCTCAGGCCTGACTAAGACTCCAGATCCAGTTAAGAGGTTGGCCCCGGATGTCAGTTGACACACAAGGGAGCGGAACCGGCCCACATCTGGACCTGGTTTGGCACGGATCTGGAAACCCGGACGGACCTGGCTAGAATTGCTTCCTAAGGAGGAAGAGAGTGCGAGAGTCGCTTTGCCTGATGTTTCTGATTAGGCCAAGGCCACTCATCATGCTAGTGACAGCTCCGAGCACTTAGCCTGAAACAAGCCAAACCCTCCCCATGCACACACTTCATGTTACTCAAAAACACACGCCTGTTGTACAAACTTAACATGCCATGACAATTGGCCATGGGTGGATGGAGGTCCGGGGACAAAGACCGACTGCAGTTGATGAGAACGTGTTGATTTTAGAGCATTTGAGAGGCTCGGTTTGAAAGCGGTTCAGTCCTTTCACGAGCGTCTTCTTGGCCGTGAATGAAAACAAGCGGTTCTTGTTACACAGGGCCAATAAAATCTCAAAGAGAGGATCTGTTGAGAAGGAGCAGTATTGCCTTTTTACTGTAACAGGCACACCCAAAGAAAGGCCTCAAATATGAAGCAAGTCTGGGGCATTTCCAGGCCTTATACTAACCAGATCAGCTCTGAATCTCAGACTACCTTGATGGTGTATTCAGGAGGAGATCTTTATGGAATCAAATCAATGCCAAAAATATTTTGTACCTGTAAACAAATTACAAAATATTTTTACAGGTACAAAATCTTTTTAAGGGGTAGGAAATCTTTTTACAGTTATGTCTCTTTTGGCATTGATTTGATTCCATAGAGAATGGGGAGTCTTGGCTATGTTCAGAATGCAAGTCCACCCCCCTCCTCCTCTTAAAAAAAGGAATCTCTCCATCCAAATCAGTACCAAATCTTCTCCCATAAAGCCCCCCACGGCCTCACAGTCACGGTCTGTCCCAGACTCAGTGCCTCGTAGGTGATTGGGGGCCACCCCACCAAGCTCCTCACCCTGAGCGGCTCTGTTTGCTCAGGACGAACTTTGACTACGGACACAAATCTCCCAGCCGCTGCTGTGACCCTGGAATGCAGTAAAACTCCCATGATGCCCAGAACAGGAGAAGGAAAGAGGAGAGTCACTGTTTCACTCTTTATTCAAATTACCAAAAAACAAACAAAACAACCAAAACAAGGAAACAAACTGGAGAAGAGGCACAACAATAAGTTAAGAGATTCGTAAAGGAGTCGTTGACCTCAACGATCTGTTAGTGTTTCAACAGTATGAAAGCACAAGAGAGCACAACGGGCCATGGCACGGTACTGTCAAACAATCACAGTGCTACACACATTCATATATACACAACTTAACACACACAAAAATGACATCATTTACAAATCCACTGGCATCATCTCAGCTGGCCACTGCAAATAACTGCATTCATTTTACCTGAAATTTTCATTTTTAAAATGTATCTAATACTTTTTTAATATATTTTAAAGGAAAGAAATCTTTATTGGTCGCAAAAAATCCATGGTATGTCTTTGAGAGAATTAAACTATAATTCACCCATTTATAACTGAGTGGATTTGGTCATTCAGACAAAACAAATAATCTTCAAAACTTTTTAACCATATGAACAGCCTCTGCAAGCGGTGCCAGAAACCCAGAACAAATGAGTATTGGTTCCATATGCCTGAAAGGTACAGATGGTGGTGTTAAACATTTTCCAGTGCCCTTCTCTCGCTCCTCTCCTTCTTCTTCTCCGTTTCCATCTTTCTCTCCCTCCCCCTCAGCTCCCATGCTTTCTCAAAGGTGTGCTCCACACCCACAAGGCCGCTGGCTACGGAATGTGTTTGATGGAAGCGATATAGTAGGCCATCAGTAATCTACAGTACCTGCTTACACACCAAAGATGCAAACAGCCTCTGACCAATGGCCTTGGAAGCTTCTAGAAATTCCCAACAGTATCTACCAGGATCTAATCTGAATTTACTCGGAAGGGCCATCTGGAATCGAGCCCATTAAAGGTAATTTCCAAACTCACCAAAAACCCAGGCATCAATCACAACAGCTTATCCATCCATGAGGTGCATTTAAAAGCATCGTTCACAAGAAAAATGTGTTTAAAACCAGTTCTACTCGTTAAGTGAATGATACGGTAAGTGAATGGGACAAGTCCAGACCGTTTCTCAATATCAGGTGAGATATTGATACAGTCGGGGTTTTCCCAGGCTAAAGGGTTGCTCAATGGCTGCCTGATGGGTCCTTATTAGGTATACTAGCAATCCAGCCCAACCTGGCAACCACTGACTCCCCAGTAGGGCCGCTAACATTACAACAGAGCAGAACTCCAGTCCAGAGTGGAGTACAATGAATCCTGACATTCTAATAGTGAAATCAGCAGGAGGGAATAAAAAGGAGAGAAAGAGAGAGAGAGAGAGAGAGAGAGAGAGAGAGCACAAAAACTAAGAGAGAGGAATCATAAAACTGGCAAACATTCCCCGTCTCTCTTTTTTTCTTTCATTTTCTTTTCTTTTCTGTTCTTTTTTTTCTATTCTTTGTTTCTGTGCCATTCAGTCCTGTTGTATAGTTGGCTGGGAGCGTACAGTGCATAGATACATAGACAGGTTATTGCTGACTGGGACTCTGAGGGGTGATGGAGTGGTGGGTTTTGGGGGTGTCAGGTGAGTGCTTGGCAGGCGTCGGTAGGCATTAGACCAGTTCCACCTTGGAGTTGGGATAGACGGCCACCACATCGTAGCCCTCGGGCGGCTGCACGCGGGCCTTGGCGTGGGTCTCGCAGTACAGGTTGTCCTCGATGAAGAAGTAGCCCCTCTGTTTCAAGTTCAAGCCGCAGTCGTCACACATGAAGCACTCGGGGTGGTACAGCTTGTCTCGGGCCTTCACTATGGTGCCCCTGGAAAACACATTGCCGAAAAACAACATACATAAACAAACAAACAAACAAACAAACAAACAAATAACAAATAAAACAAACAAACAAACAAATAAATAAATAAATAAATCAGCCACAGCCAAAGTTGCTTGTCTCTGGCCTTCACTATGTTGCCCCTGGAAAACCCATTGCAGAAAATAAATAAAATAAATAAATAAATATATGAATAAAAATTAAAAACAAATAAAATCCGCCACTGAACTGACTGGCAGATTGCCTGAGTGACTGTTGTGTCGAGATTTTCTCCATGACTTGGATTACCCCATCAAAGACCCAAGAGTTTTATTAGCGACGCAGGCTAAATATCTCTCTAATCCCCCACCCACCCCTTTTCTTCTGGCCGACCCAGACAGCAGCGGCCTGGTGGAGTACAGTAAGAGTGTGTCATACCCTGGCTGGGAACTCCTAACCAGCTCTCCAGAGACGGGTCACGGCACTGCGGACTCTCCCTCTGCTTTCACTCTCTCACACTCTCTTTTTGCCCTCTTCCTTCGGCTCTGTCTGTCTCGCTATATATCTCTCACTCACACACACACTCCTTTTCCCTTTTTCTCTCTCTCTTCTCTGTCTATTTCTCTCTTGCTCTCTCTCTCCCTTACACTCTCTCTCTTGCTCTCTCTCTCCCTTACACTCTCTCTCTTGTTCTCTCTCAGCTCTCTTCCCCTCTCCCCCTATCCCTCTCTCTTTCTCTCTTCAGCTCTTTTTTCTCTCTCTCTCTCTCCCTCTTTCCCTCTCTCTCTCTATCCCTCTGCTGTATGTGAGCAGTGGCAGTGAGTAAGCCTCTCTGTCTGTGTGAGCGGCCGTGTGCTAAAAGGATCACAATGGACGCATTGTGTCCGGTTTCCCCCCGCCGGTCCTTATGGGATGACATCAGCGCTGAACGAGAGCTAGCGGGCTAACAGTTCCTGGGCGGGATTCACCTTGGCCTCCTGCTCCCGTGGAAACGGAGGAGGTCGGGGAGAGATGGGTCGTGATTAAAGCATGATGGCGGAACCATACCTCAACGCTGTGTCAGGGAGAGGGGAGTGTGGGATACGTTCTGGCTGACCACAACTGTTTGAGGTCAGAACACATTTCATTTGGAACTCTCGCTTGTAGCGCAATGAGTTCTAGATTTCTAGGGGGGGGTTTCACAGCTTTGCCAAAGTGTTAAAATAGTCAAGGTTAGATGTCAGCTGATTGATTGTCTGGCTCGGATTCCAACAGAACATATTTAATGCAAGGTCTTCATAAGTATCCAGAAAACCAATCAACTAGACATTTTAAGACACATGAATAACTGGTAGTGAATTCTAAAGTATTCTAAAGTAGTGAATTCTAAAATATTTATGTGATGACCCATTACGTTTATGACCCTAATCTCTCCTGTGTGTTACATCATCGGAATAATAAAACACAGTGCACAGCCCTGAACAGAGGAAGGCAAAGCAAACTGAAAGAGGGGTTCAGTGTCCTGGTCAGTTAATTTTAGGTGCTGGTTCGTTAGAAAGTCTAGGTATAGACCAAAATTTATTTTACTGACAGCACCATGTGACCTTGGGCTCCAGGGCTATGGGTTGAAACAACAGGGTTTGATTTGGTCAAACTGCAGGCCTATGGTTTAAAAACTACAGGGATTGGTTAAACTACAAGATCATGGGTTGAAAATACAAGGTTAGGTTAAACTACAGTACAGGACTATGGCTTGAAACTACATGATCAGGTTTGGTGAAACTACAGGACTATATCTTAAAATACAGGATTTGGTTGAACTACAAGGCTCCACAGTATCCCTTTAATGGCCTGGTCAGACTACACAATTTTTTTGTCTTTTGCGATTGTCGTTCACGATTTACCATGACACACTATACAACTTTAGAACCATATAAACCGTTCTGCGTCTTGGTCGACAGACTGGCCACATTACAAGACTTCATCGAATGTATTGCTCCCATTGCATGTCGTCATAGCACCGGTGTAAACAAATTAGAAGTAAACTTCAACACGGGAGCGAGTTGTAATCCTCTAGAATCTTGACTAGGTCACAAATAAAATGTCATACGAGTCCCGACAAAAGTCTGACAAGTCAGTCTTTTCGTCGGGGTGACGCAGACGACAAATCGCAGGTTGTGAAGTATGTCACATTACTCGACTCACTCACACTCGGTGTCGTGCCCGACCCTCTGGAATCGGACACGATTGTTGTACACGACAAATTCGGGGCAAAATCGGGTTGAAATCGTGTAGTCTGACCAGGCCATAAGGCATCACAAATGTGAGTCATGCAATAGAATGTTCTAATGAGAGTTGAGGAGACTCTCTTTAGGACCCAGCGGTACTCACACAATGCCGTTGCCACAGCGGGTGCACTGGGGGAGCTTCTGGAGGCCGGCAACTGGCCCAGGAGACATGGGCCCCAGTTTGGGCACCGGGGATCGGACAGGGGAGCGCAGGGCCCTCGGCCCTCTATCTGTTGGAGAGAGACCTAGAGACACACACACATGCACACACACACAGACACACACACAGAGGGACGGACACAAACACACACACACACACAGAAAGACAGAGAGACAGGGAGTTAAAGGAAAGCCATGAGACATTACACAGGCTTGTGAAGAGCTGTCTGCAGGAGAAATACCTGAGCACGTGGAAACATAAAAGCAAAGTAATATACACACTCTGTCAAATATGTGTTTGAGTGCACATGTTTATATGTGTGGGCATACACACACACTCCATTTGTAGCCCGGTGTTGAACACACACACACACACACACACACTTCACTTGTAACTCAATGTTGGACACACACACACATACACTCCACTTGTAACTCAGTGTTGGACACAAACACACACACTCCACTTGTAACTCAGTGTTGGACACAAACACACACACTCCACTTGTAACTCAGCGTTGGACACAAACACACACACTTCACTTGTAACTCAGTGTTGGACACAAACACACACACTTCACTTGTAAGGACACATACACACACACTTCACTTGTAACTCAGTGTTGGACACATACACACACACTCCACTGCATGGGCACACCTACAGAGAGAGCACAGGGTGAGCCTGAGATTGATGTTGGCATGCCACAGCACGCCATTCCATGCCAAAAACATGCCCTGCCCCGCACAACCGCATGAGAACTGGCATTGCCTTTGAAACCTGCTGGGTCTGTGCGCAGCACCGGCAGCCGAAGTGTAGGTTGGCACATAATGCCAGCGGCGGTCTCAAGCCAGCTGTTGGCACAGCACACATTCCACACAAAAGAGTGAAACAATTAGTTGGGTGTAAAACACATAGAGACAGACAGACACACACACACACACACACACACACACACAATTAGCTGGGTGTAAAACCCAGTGCAGTGCTGGAGGACTAACCCCTTCTGTGAGCTCACCGGCTCAATACTGCACCTGTCCTTGCACCAGCCACCGCTTTCACACACACACACACACACACACACATATACAAATAGAGAGAGACAGACAGACACACATACACAATCAAATACACAGACACACTAACACAGACACACACAGAGACTTACACAGACACACACAAACATGCATAGACACACAGAGACACACAGACATACACACACACAGACACACAAAAGCCTTGACAAGGCAGGATGCTATCTCCGTTTCAGATTAATTTCATGTTGGAATGTTCAAGTAACATGAGATGGTGTTTGGTTGGTGTTCTGTTGTCTGTGAGTGCCATATATTTTCAACTCTTGTCAGAGGGTTCTGAGAACAGTCACACACACACACACACACACACTGTATATGCAAACTCAAAGAGAAACACATCGTTATTATTGTGTTATGCTTTCTTGTCTTCCAGCTTTCACTTTTCTCTTTCACTTTAAGCATGAGTGAGTTTCATGGAGGCTCTCTAAGCTTATGAAACATTTTGAAGGCAAGTGATGAGTGTGTGTGTGTGTCTATGTGATGTGAGTGTGTGTATGTATGTCTATGTGATATGTGTGTGTGTGTGTGTGTGTGTGTGTATATATGTCTGAGTGTGTGTATATGTGTGTGTGTGTGCGTGTGTGGAAGCTCTCTAAGCTTACATAAGTTTTCTAGGGCAAACGATGATAGAAAGGGATGGAAAGAATGCTCCGCTCTTTGGCTTGGCAACCCCTCTGAAATACACACAACAACAATCTTCAAAACTACACAAATTTGCCCTTTTTTCTATAAGGGTACATAAGAAAGCATGTGGTGTTGATTATTGGGGGAAAATCCTGACACGCAAAAGTACAACAGCTGTGATTAAAGATGTGTGTACTTTTCAGATTATCACTTATAAAATGTGTTTTTCTCTGTCAATGTCTTTGAATTTATTTGGTTTTGTAGCATTTAAACAAAGCCATTAACAGGGCAGTGGTAACACACGTTTTCACAAGTCTTCAATTAGAGTTACAAATGGAAATTTTTATTCACCAAGAAAGAATTGACTACTTTCAAAGCCAAATTAACCAGGAACATACAGCAATTGGGTGAACTGGTTCTGACATCCTGTTTTTAGGCAGCCATCTATTCCTGTGAAGTGCATGTGTGTGCATATCTATATATGTGTGTGTCTGTGTGTGTGTGTGTGTGTGTGTGTGTGTGTGTATGTGTGTGCATGCCTGCTTGTGTATGCGGTGTGTGTTTGTATGTTCCTGTGTGTGTGTGTGCATGCATACTAAGTTTTTTGTGTGTGTGGTGTGTGTATGTGAGTGTGTGTGTGTGTGGTGTGTGTGCCTGTGTGTACATGTGCATGCACATGCATATATATATATATATATATATGTGTGTGTGTGTGTGTGTGTGTGTGAGGGTGCGTGCATGAATGCATGTGTGTGTGTGTGATGTGTTTTTGAAGCTTTTGGGGGTGTTTTCTCAGGCTTTCCTCCGCAGTCTTGGGTGGCTGGAAAAGGAAGGCTATACTTCGGCTTGAGGCTGAGCGCTTCTCTGGAACAAGTTGACCCACATAGCGCAACCCTCATGTAAATCATTTATGTGAGAGACACACTGTGCCTTGCGTCATGAACATAAATCTTGGTCAACCTATAGTCTGTATTTGAAGTCTATTCTGTGGGCACAACTTCACCAAGCTTTGCCAGTTAGATTTTATGTTTATGGATGGGTGTGTGTGTGTGTGTGTGTGTGTGTGTGTGATCGATGCCGGCTAGGATGCCTGCTTGTGTGTAGAATGTTAGTAAATGACGTTTCTCTACACACACAAACACACACACACACACACATACACACAGTCCCTCCCAATACTTCAAAGAGAGTCCTAGTTTGTTGACTGGGATTCTTGCTGGGCGTTTTTCGGTCGGCTGGGTAGGGTCAGCCTTCTGATCACAGGTAGCTGTGTTGTTGTTGGATCTTGGGTTCAAGTGTGTGTGCATGTGTGAGCACATGTGTGTGTGTGTGTTTGTATGTTTAAACATTTGTGCATGTGTGAGACTGTGTATTATGTATATTTATATATATATATATTGTGTGTGTATGTATGTGTATATGTACATGTGGATTAGCTTATGTCCATACAGTAAACATTTGCATTGCACTCTGAGTTTAAATATACATTCGTTTAGCCAACATTACCACGCAGACACTCAAGCAAACGGGAAGAGAAAAAATTTCAATAAAAATCTTCTACTACCTCCGTCCTCGGCCTCCAGTATTCCCTGGAGGTACCGGAATGATCCGGATTGTTTGGGAGCGGATACTGGCTCCTCGGGGTCCTGGAGCATCTTGTAGACATCAGACTCCATGTCAAAACCATTCCCAGTGCTGGGAGAATGGACCCTGGGCTCTGGACTAAAACACACATACACACACATCCAGACGCTCAGTCAAGGAAATGCTCAGTCAAAGATTTGGCCTCTGGCTTGGGTTTAATTCCACACAAAGCTAAGTCCCCTCAAATTCTTCCTGAAACAAATCTTTTTGATTATGTGGTTGCATAACATGCTTTGTGCTGCCTTATCCCAGGCTGGCATGATATTATAGGCTTATTTATAATTTATATTAGTACTGAAGGTTTACTAACAGCATTGCAGGGGGGAGATTTTCATAACTAAAATCATCACAGTTATCATAACAGTTTTCAGATACATCATACACAAAACATGCTAAATATTCTTGTGGATGTCATGCTAGCTCAATATAGCAGCCGCCTCTTGAAAGCCCTTGTGGCCCGAACTCTAAACGTTGTTAGCGAACCCCTGGGAAGCACAGAGTCATTTTACTCTATACTTCACCCCGCCAATTACTGGAACCAAAAGCCACGGAATAACATCACGGCAATTATTCACCCTCATCGACCTGCGATATAAAAAAAACATAAATATAAAATATAAATATATAAAACTAATCTATTTTCTCTGAGCACAAGCTTTCAAACAACCCAAAGTAATTCTCTGTCAAAACTTTAATTATGTCTGCAAACAGAGCACCTTAGCTTGGCTTGGCACAGCTCGGTCCTGCGCGCTCCCAAAAGTCTTCCCTGAGAAACTCCAGGAGATGAGTTCCTGGACGCATGGCAATATTTAGCAAGGGGACGTGAAGCTGAGGAATGTGTTTGTTCATTGGTTATCATTGGGCGGAGCCTGTCAGGGTGTGCCGCTCTCCGTCTGTTTTGGCCTCATTCTTCAGGGTGTCATGCTAGCCCGATATAGCAGCCGCCTGTGGGAAGCCCTCCAGGCCCTATGCGGCCCAGATGCCTCCTGTATTTACCACTGATGTGGAAGATCCGGGCTGTACTGAAGCCAGGCCCGTTCCCTATGGAGCTGTCATTTGGGTCAGTGTACGGAGGAGAGGAATGACTGGCGTGGTGAAGTAAGATCTCATTTACACATTTAAAAAACCCCACAAAGGCCTATTTATTTAAACGGTTGCATCTATTGTTTACACATAATTGGGAGTTTAATACACTGAAAATATATAAAAATTTCGAGTTGAGATCTCTGAAGACTGCTTTTAGACCCTACATATGGGCCTATATGGGGAGAACTGAGATTTAGCATTGTGACCTTTGACATCACGGCCATTCCTCTGTGTTCAAATCT
Source organism: Limnothrissa miodon (assembly GCA_017657215.1). Lineage (NCBI taxonomy): Eukaryota > Metazoa > Chordata > Actinopteri > Clupeiformes > Clupeidae > Limnothrissa > Limnothrissa miodon. The sequence goes on along the minus strand of JAGFZM010000489.1, from coordinate 85,990 downwards.
CTGATTGGCTTGCCATTTGATTGACATGTTTTTGACCGCCTCCCCTCAGACAGCCTGTCTGTTTTTGGATGTACTTGTTGCTTGTCTGGAGAGCAAAACACCTACCAAAGTCAAATACCTTGTACTGTATATGCTAGTATACTTGGCCAATAAAAACTGATTCTGATGGGAAATCTCTCTCTCTCTCGTTATCTCTCTTTCTCTCTCTCTCTCCACCTGTGTAAACTGTGTCAGGACCGACACACTGTAAGTTACATGGTTTGTCAGATAACAATGATCTGTGACATACGTGAAACAGGTCACTATGTCAGTGGGTTGCACATATACTCCATACATTCAAGGTTGACGTGTTTCTAGTGAGATATTAATGTGCTTAAGAGAAGTTTCAGTTGACAGGACAGGGTGGAACACACATCAGCCGGGAGCTGCCAAAGTTTAACACACTTGTAAAGTCTAGAGTTACATTTGACCGGAGCGCTCCATTTGTGTGTGTGTGTGTGTGTGTGTGTGTGTTAGAAGGACAATCTTATTTGTGACTATACATGGTGCTCTTTGGTAGTGCAATGAGCCCCATGGATTACACAGGAAGATAACTGCACAAACACAACAGACAGTGTGTGCTTGGTCTGTGTGGGGTATGTGCCTCCCAGTAAACACTAAAGGCTGGATGGACACCAGATCAAAGCTGGATTATCTGTTTATGGTCTTATTCAGCACAGGCATGCCTTGCTTGGTCCTTTCTAAGAGTACCTGCATCAGTCTGTGTGATTAGTGTGTGATTAAATGTTCCCTCTGGGATAGGCTAATAAATTAAGGCAAACATGTGGTTTTACTTTAAATCAGAATTAGGTTTTATTGGCCAAGTATACTTGAATATTCAAGGAACTTGCATTTGGTAGGTGTTTTTTGTAGAAGTGCAGGTTTAAAAGCCTGTAAAGTCCAATTAGAAACATAATTTATATCTGTTTTGGTACAATAATGTCAGGACCATGTAGGCTTGGCTCTCATATATAACTTCAGTAATCCAAGCCAATTTGTGTCTTTGAGGATATTTACGATTCCGTTCACGTTTGCATTCCATTCATGTTTGCGTTCCGTTCGTGTTCTCTGTCTGGTAGAATTCTAGAATGGAATGGCATCCGGAAGGTTCTTTGACCTGCTCACCTGTGAGGGGAGACCATGCTGAGGCTGGCCATGTGCTTGTTCAGACCCCGGTCGCCGTTGGAGTAGCCGGAGTGGACAGGCTGGGTGGAGTGGATGGCGCTGGAGTTGCTGCTGTACAGGCCGGAGGGGTTATTGTACTGAGCAGTGCTGGGCTTGCTGTTTCCATTGTTGAGCGCCACGTGCTGAGACTGCGACTGGGGCTGATGCTGGGGCTGGTGCTGATGCTGCTGCGTCATGGGTCTCTGGGTGTAGCCACTGGTGATGGGGCGAAAGCCCTGGAGCAACACACATAATCTCACTCATCACTATCAAACACTCACTGGCAGCACAGGAAGCACAGCAAGCTTTGCACATTTTTTAAAAGAAATACTTTATAACAACAACTCCCAAAACACCCTACACATATATAAATCAGCAAAGTTAGGAGAAATAAATAAAAAGCACATAAAGTCTTATTACTCCATGGATCCTGCACACTACTACATGAGACCTGCACCTTCCTCGCACTACTATTTGTGTTATTCTATTTCTTTTGGACAAAAGTCTTGTATAGTGTATATAATGTTGATAGGTGCCTATATTCCCTGTTGTCTGCTGTCTTGATGCCCATCATGTGTCCATAGTACTTCTTGCACTGTATGCATACTGATGGATGTCCTTGCTGCGTGTCTAGAAAGATAACACCTACCAAGAGCAAATTCCTTCTATATGAAAGCATACTTGGCCTGTGAAACCTGATTCTGATTCTGGTTCTGATTCTGGTTCTGAACTCCTTTTTCTGTATTAGGGATTTCAAATAAAAGCCCTGACTTCCCCTGCAAGCATCAGACTCTGGGGAGTGTGTGTTTTGGGAGGCTGATGTCATCTTGGAGGTAACGCAGAAGCTAAGGAGGAAATGAAAACTGGAAGAGAGAGAGAGAGAGGGAGGGGGAGCGTGAGAGGGGATGTGGAAGCCACCTGGCTTGGGTTTAGTCCACTGCCACAGCTTTGACGAATGGCCTGTGTGCTCGTGCAACTGCGTGCGCGTTGTGACGACACGTACTGTAAATATTTACTGTGGCGAGCAGGGAGCACACAACGCACACACAAACACACATGCATGTACACACACACCTATACAGTACATAAATACAAACACTGCATGCACGCACACAAACACAGACACCTACACAAACACAAACACACATGCATGCACACACACACACACACACCTATGCAAGCACAAATACACACACCTACGTATGCACACACAAACACACACACAAAAACAAACACATGCACACACCTAAACACACATGCATACACACACACACACACACACACACACACACATGCACCATCTTTGGTACCCATGGGTACATAACACATCTCCAGCACCACACAGCATGGCTGCCTATTACTGCTGATGCAGGACAGAACTTGTTGACAGAGCAGTACATTGAGAAGAGCAAGTTGATTGAATTTCCTTTTGTTAGGAGAACAGTTGATTTGTGCAATTGTGTAATGGCTGCCAAACTACCAACTCGCATGCCCATATTTACAAGAATAAGCGGATACTTGTTCATCTCATCAACAGTCATGTTATATACAGATTAGAGACACACCCTGTGCCCTGCCTTCTGTCTTTGTCCAAGAACAACATTAAGGGTTTTGGGATGCAATATAATTATATATAACAATATAATTAAATATAACAATACGGTCGTGATGTGCAGTATGAAGTCCTTTGTACATACTGAACTATTAAGAATGTGGGAAACAGATTCAAGATGAGAATGCAAACACACACACACACACACACACACTGACACATATACACATTCACACAAACACAAATGCATGCACACACAGAAACATGTACACGCACACACACACACACACACACACACACACATTCACACAAACATGCAGGCATGCATGAACACATACATGTACACACACACACACACACACACACACACACACACACACACACACACACA
>JAGFZM010000489.1:40169-67844 GCA_017657215.1 Limnothrissa miodon | reverse complement strand
TTAGTGACTTCGCAGCTGAACGTAGGAGAGACGTTGGCCGTCACACTCCTCCTCCCTTGGGAAAAGCTGACCATTACTGTGGGAAGCTTGGTATCCTTTAGACCTTCATCACTAAAGCCTAGGAAGTCTTCGTCCACACTGTCTTCAGCAAAGAGTTCCAAGACCTTCTGACGTTGCATCTCATCATACTCCTTAGCAGCGGGGAAACAGGGCTTCAGTTGGGAGACATGGACAACACGCAGGTCTTCCCCAGTGGCCTCATGGACAACTTGATAATTCAAAGGTCCCTTCTGCTTCACAACCCGATAGGGCCCTTGCCATTTAGGAGCCAGCTTGGCACTAAAATACTTCTCTGCCTTGGAGTATGGATGCGCACGGCGCCAGACCCGATCATCCACCTTAAAGTCCAGATCTCTTCGCTGTTTGTCATAATTCCGTTTTTGCCGGAGCTTTGCTTTGTACAGGTTCTGGGAGACCAGCTCCCGCAGCTCATTGACCTTAGCACACTTCTCATAGCTTGGGTGAGATGGATGAACATCCCTAGGTTGCAATGCACTGTGCAAGGGACTCTGTAATACACGGTTGAAGTTCAGCTCTGCTGGGGTGACCCCTGTGGACTCCTGAACAGCCGAATTGATGGCAAATCGGAATTCGGGCAAGAAGACATCCCATTTCCTATGCTGTAGGCCCACATATGAGGCAATCATAGTCTTAAGAGTACGATTTACCCTCTCTGTCAGATTAGTTTGCGGGTGATAGGCCGATGTAAATTTTTGATGGATACTCCAGCTTTTACAGGTTTTTTTCATGACGGTAGAAACAAACTGTGAGCCCTGATCCGATAAGAGATATTCAGGTACCCCCCAGCGAGTCAGTATTTCATTAACCAGGATCTTGCTGATGGATTCACCTGTAGCTTGCCGCAGAGGAAAAAGCTCGACCCATCTGGAGAAGTAATCTACGAAAACCAGGAGATATTCATTCAGCCTTGAGCTTCTAGGGAATGGACCCATGATATCAACCCCGAGCATCTCCCATGGTCTAGAAGTGATGGTTTGTTGTAGTTTTCCACCCGCTTTTCGTCCCTCTGGTTTATATATCTGGCAGGTCTGGCAATTCTGTAGATAAGACTTGACATCCCGGCTTAGGTTTGGCCAGTACACTACAGAATGTAGACGGCGGTAGGTCTTAAAACGGCCTAAATGACCAGCAAGGGGGTCGTCATGATAAGCCTGCAGTAACTGTGGGCGGAGAGATGGGGGCACATAGACCTGATACAAGGTGCGATGGGGCAACTCAAGGACTCGGTAGACCTTATCCTCCAGGATGGTCATTTTGGTGCCTGCATTGATGGACCTCTCCCCCTCTTCTACGATAGATTCGTAAAGTGCACGAACTTCAGGATCGTCCTGTTGGGCTTTCCATAATATTTCATCAGTCACAGGGAACTCTGTTTTCTCTGACTTGGATGTCTGGGCCTTAGCCTGGACCGTTGCACAAGTTGCCCGCAGTCCATCAGCCTCCAGAGGAGCCCGAGAAAGGGCGTCTGGGACCGAGTTATATTTTCCTTTGCGATATTCAATTGAGAAGGGAAATTCTTGTAATCTCAGAGCCCAACGGATGAGTCGTGAGCTGGGTTTACTGGTCTGGAAGACCCAGAGTAAGGAGGCATGATCGGTGACCACCCTAAAGTGACGGCCCTCCAGGTAATATCTCCAACGTTCTAAGGCCCATACTACGGCCAGACATTCCAGCTCTGTTGCAGAATAGTTTTTTTCGGCTGAGTTCAGGGAGCGGCTTGCGAAGGCCAACACTTCTTCCTTTCCTAGGCCTGTTGTCTGGGTAAGCACTGCTCCCAAGCCCACCTCACTTGCATCAGTGTAGACTACGAAAGGGTAACTGAAGTTAGGATGGCCTAAAACTGGAGGAGATACCAGGTGCTGTTTGAGTTTCTCAAAGGCCTGTTGACACTCTGGGGTCCACCTAAACTTGGCTCCTTTTCTTTTCAACGCATTGAGTGGCACGGCAGTCTGGGAGAAATTGGGAACAAACCGGTGGTACCACCCGGCCATCCCAAGGAATCTCTGAAGAGCCTTAAGAGTGGTTGGAACTGGGTACTCTCGTACAGCTTGGATTTTCTCTGGATCAGCCTGTATTCCTTCAGCTGATACAAGGTGTCCCAGGAATTTTAGACTCTTCCGGCAGAACTGGCTTTTTTTCATGTTGACTGTCAACCCTGCTTTTCTTAGAGCATTGAGGACCTGCTGGATGTCCTGGAGGTGGTGTTGGACGTCCCTGGAGTAAATGATGATGTCGTCCAGGTACATAAAGCATATTTTTCCTTTGAGTTCAGCCAAGACAGTCTCCATTAAGCGTTGGAAGGAGGCTGGGGCGTTCCGCAGTCCAAATGGCATTACCCTAAAATGGAACTGGCCTTCTGAACAAACAAAAGCAGTCTTCCACCGGCACTCATGCGCCATTTCTACTTGCCAATATCCACTGTTTAAGTCCAGAGAGGTGAAGATGGAGGCTCCTGCTAGTGACTCAAGTATTTCGTGGATAGTAGGTAGTGGGTATGCATCTGGGAGAGTGATAGCGTTTAACCGCCTGTAGTCTACACAGAACCGAGGCTTGCCCACTTTACGTGGTATAACAACAACTGGCGCCGCATAAGGGGAGGATGAAGGTTCAATAATGTCATTGTCTAACATGTCTTTTACCAATTCCTTAACAACAGCTTGTTTGGCTGGGGAAAGCCTGTAAGGTTTTAGCTTAATGGGTACCTCATGAGTGAGAAGGATTTTATGCTGTAACACGGTAGTTCGCCCTAGCCTCGCGGTACACACATCTCCATTGGTTTGGAGCAGACGGTGCAATTGGCTTTTCCCAGCTGGGTCGAGCTGTGCTTGATCGATCACTTCCTCCCAAGCCTCATGTTCTTGCCATTTTGTTGACATGGTAGGTGGAGGTACTGCTGAAAATAAGGCAAGAGTGACAAAGGCCAAACCTTTAACTGGCTGTGAGATGAAATCATACTTTTCTTGAGGCTTTGAAGGAAACCAGTATTGCTGTTCCATTACATTGATTTGTATTCCACTATGGGAACAGAAGTCAAGACCCAGTACCATGGGGAAAGCAAGAGATTGGGCCGGTAAGACAACACAGGGAAGGACACATGAATAGCCGGGAACACTAAGGCCAAGTTCGATCCAGCCTAGTGGCTGCTTTGCAGAACCATCCGCCAGGAACAATGGCCCATTCAGCCATGGATTCAGTGTTGTAGAGGGTCTGAGATCTTTCCATAGATGCTCATTCATCAATGAAAAGGATGCTCCAGTATCCAAAGCGGCTGTTCCCTTCCAGTTGCCTATTGTCAAAGGCAGTGTTATCTGCCGGGGTGCCTTTGACGAGGTATGCATGAAGTGCATCGGTTCCAGAGGGGAGCAGCAGAGATTACTGTTGTCTAAGTCAGCATGAGTAACCAGAGAGAACTGTGCGCCAGAGGACTGCCCGGGTTGTGGGTGGTGACCCGTAGGCTTCCCTGGTTTAAAACTTTTTTGGCCTGGGTGCCGAGGGCAGCTGCCTGGTGAGTGGCCAACCTCTTTGCATTTCCAGCAGAACACAGTAGACTCTTTTGGGGGTGGTGCTTCCTGACGCATATTCTCTGCTTTAGTAGCTGGCTTAGAGGAAGGTTTTTGGCTTTGGCGATGGTCAAGCTTTTCTTTATCCTTTTCCAGCTGCTGTCCCAGCCGAACAAGTGAGCCAACAGTGCTAGCTCTTCCTCTCAATTGGCTAGCCATTTGGGGGTTAATGTTCTTTAGGATTAACTTAATGACCTCTTCCTCCCCAATGCCAGGCTTCCACTTGCGACAGAGTGCATGATAACTATAGACAAAGTCACGGACTGTCTCACGCTCCCCCTGGAGTCTGGTACGCACTCTATCTTCTAGCTCCTCCTGGTAATCCTCTGCCAAGAAAGCGGTGACGAATTGAGCTTCAAACTCATTCCAGTTAGAAACGGTATGCCTGGCCACATCCCACCAGTCTCGTGCGGTGCCATGTAAAACATTACCCAGGGTGGCTAGAAGTTCCTCATCACTGAGTGGGCGTAGAGTAAGAAAATCCTTGCACCTTTCCAGATAGAGTAGTGGATCAGAGCTGTCCTCCTTTTTGCCGAAAGAGGGGAACTCCATTTTAATTGGCATTTTAGCTGAACGTCGACTCGGTTCACCAGTTGGCACTGCGAGGGTAGAGCTATGAGGATAAGGCCGACTGGATTGAGTCAGAGTTGTTACTTCCTTCCTTAGAGACTCCCTCTGCACCGGTGATGGAAGTCGGGAGGGAGCCAAAGTGGAGGTTACTGTATCAGAACAGCTTGTTCCAGGGGCCTGACCTGAGGTAGACATCAGGGAGGTAAGATGGAGTGACTGTTCCTTTACAGAGACCACCTCTGTAACAAGGGTGTTCAGTCGCTGCGTAGTGTGAGTTACTTCTCTTTGCAGGTTGTCTAAAGATAGACCAAATGGGCTGAAGGATGAATTGACATCCGTGAGGACTTCTGCGTGGTGCTTTTGCAGGCGCCACTGTAATGAATCCATCACCTGTGTATGAACATACTTTAGATCTGACTGTAGGACTCTGAGGAGGTCTTTACGCATTTCATCACATTGGCCCACAATACGATTCTCTACTGAGTAAAGCCGTTGGGTTAAGGCATCCATCTTAATTTTGTATTCTTCATGAGAGGTGTGAATTTTGTGAAGGATTAGCGTGAATGAATCCTGCTGCGCCTGTTGCAGGCGGTTCACTTTTTCTATTAAGGATACTTCAGTAGCAACATCGCTGGAGAGCACAGGAACACCCACTGGTTGCCCTAACAGCTCAGGGTCCGGCAAAGCGTCCTCAAAGTCCCCAGCATCGCTGTCAGATTCGAACGGAGAATGCCTAGCCAGAGCATCATTAATTGGTTGTCTACTAGTGGTGGGCTGAATGTCCAGTTCACTGAGGTCTTCGTCTGTACTGTGGTCCACAAAAGGAGGCATTGTGCGTTCCATTATTGTTGGTCAGTATGCTGACTGGTGTTAAAAGTTTAATGAGGAATAGCGAGGGATTGCTTTTTTTTGTTCTTTCCTTTTTTTATTCTTTTTTATGGGCTTTGCTATAAGGGCAGTCTAATAGTCACTGTTTTAGTTATTTGTTTTATTATTATTATTATTACTATTATTTATGTCGGTCCCATCTGGGGTGCCATTTTTTGTAACGATTCTGCCGCTGGTTTAAAGTTATTTATTTTTAAGGGGTGCCAGGTAGCGCAAGCTACCAACTTTACCAACTCAAAATGTCACAGGGCCCACAGCTGATCACATTTACAATTCATTTACAATATAATTTCTATCACACTTGTGAGCCCCTTTCATAAACAGAGAAATTAGGAAACAGTTTGTTAGCGCTGTCTGGCCCTCACTCAAAACCACAATAACATCACAAAAACATCAATCATCATAATGCATAAACATCAAACATCATACTGTGTAAACATAATCGTCATGATACGTCACAAAGCACCATATAGCCTATACGCTGAATTGCATTCAACAACATGGGCTCCGTATTTTCAACAAAACAATGCCTTAGAATAACTTGGTAAATTCTGTTCTCTGCAAAACCATGTTTCATGACAGATACGTCAAATGTTCTCTAAATGTCCGTTGCTCCTATTGGAGGTTACCAAAAAAAAAAATAGTTTTGCGGTCATTTGTCAGTATTCAGACGAACAGTCAGGCATTCCAACAACGTTAGATTAGACGCTGGAGACTCAGAATTCATTCAAAGAAGCTTATAGCCAGAGTTTAAGAATCAACCACGGGTCCGGTAGCAAACAATCAGTTTAAGTGTGACGAGTGAACATGTTTGAATGCGGGCTTGCTTGGGTGCTTGGGAATACCTCTCCGACGTGCGTTTTGTCGGGGTTACCTCCGACAATATCTCTGTGTATAGCTGGTTGAACTGCAGCCCCAGGGAAAGTCGTGTAGGCAGCGCCAGACAACAGGTCATCCAGTCGGTAGACCCCGCTGGCCGGAGGATAGAGAGGCGGTTGTGCGGTAGGTTTGCCTTGGTTGCTTCTACTATTTTATAGTCAGCGAGAATGGTGCCCAGCACGGTCTGAACAGCGTGGGGAAACTATTTATCATTAGTAGGCTACTCCCCACTGTCGTAGCATTCAGTAAGTAGCCAACTCGCTTCTCAAAGAAGACAAACCGGAGATTGAGGCAACGTCTATATGTGTCCAGGATTTTTTTAAACTGCGGAGGAGTTGTCTTGATTACCCAGACCGCCCCTCCTTAGATTGACGATTAGGCTAATTAGTGACTTCGCAGCTGAACGTAGGAGAGACGTTGGCCGTCACACTGCGTTGGGTATTAAAATACCTAATTGCATGATTAATTTCAGCTTGTATTCCGACTCGCAGGTACACACACACACACACACACACATTCGTAATTGCATGATTAATTTCACTCTAATACCTTGGCCAACCTCCTAAGCCTCCAAATGACCCAGCCTTCACTGAAACACAGGAGTCTGTTTGTGTGTGTGTGTGTGTGTGTGTGTAAGGAGTTTGGCACCAGCCTCAAAGAAACAAGCAGAAACAGAGCAGAAAGAGGAGAAGGGCTCGGCAAATTACGGACAGCTTTTCACCAGGCATCAACAGGCTCATTGTTGCGCAGCTCTCCGCTGGCCTGGCGGATCCTGTGAGTGTGAGTTGGGCTGTGGGGGGGGATTAGACTCGACTGACACAACTCTTGTGTGGATTGTACTCAGAGGGGGCAAAGCAAAGACTTCCAGTCAAGGTTCTGACTCACTCTTTGAACTGCCAAGCCTGTGATGCTTAAGATTAAAAAAGAACTAAAGAGTTCTTGTAAGATCGATGAGTTGTCAAAACTGTGATTCTTAAGAACTAAACAATTTCAATAAGACCGATTCATTAAGATGCAGCCATGGCCTTCCGGTTAAGGCTTCAGGTGAGGAAGGGTTATAGTAAGGTCTATATATTTACCTGTGAAGATCCTCCTTCATCTAAATCATTGTAGTCAAAGAGTTTAGGCATCTGGACCTTTTTTCCTCATATATATATACACTTTCAAAGTGTCCTTGAGCAAGACACTGAGGAGACAAGTTTTCCTTCACCTACCCTGTTCCTCTCCAAAATGCTTTACGCCTGCGTGCGACCTCACTAACGGCTCCCCTTTTGTTTTCCTGGAAGGAAGCAAGCTGACCTGGCTTCTAACTAAGGCTAGAATGCTAGAAGGCTGCTGACGGGATCCCACTTGGCTGCGAGGACGTCTATTCATTGAACACGCTGACATGCCTACGGTCTCTGCCCTCCTCTCGCCTTGCTCCTGAATGACCCTGTTCATTCGTCACCTCGGCAACCTGGAGCAACCTTGTCATCACTTCCGCTGAATCAGCCGCCTTCTATTGTCCATTCTATAGTCTATTGTCCGCTGGCCAGTTCTAACACCAACGTCTCCATTAAGAGAGACTGATTGCGACAGAGAGACGGATGTTTGCCTTGGCTTTCAATAGTCTTTTCTCCTTCTATATGCTCGTGTGTCGACAAATGTTCAGGGTCTTTTTCGCACTTCTTCTTTCTTCGAGTCCTGCTCACACTGTCTTGCGTGTCTGATATGCTGAAGTAGCCACTTCACCTCACTCAAGACGGTGGATATGGGTGAGAGCCAGCGTGGCACTTTGTTCTGGGGGTGGTTGGGAGGGAGGGGTGGGTCAGAAAGTAAAACGTCTGTCTACGGTTGGTTGAGATCAATGGCATCTCTGCAAGCATAGCCTCCTTCCTGGCTGCGCTTTGATGTGTCTGTGGTGGTGTGCATGTGGAGAGAGAAAAGTCTTTGAGAAGAAACGTCTTTTCTGCCTTTCTTTCTCTCTTTCTTTCCTTCTTTCTTTCTTCCTTTTTTGTTCGGTCTTCTTCTGCTGTTTACTCAGAGCCTGGCAACAGTCCAACACTTCTCGTCTCTATTCATTCACTTTTTCATTCTTTCATTCATTTCGTCATTCATTCACTCATCCATTCACTCGTGAGTAATTCAGACACAGAGGCTGTCTGCTAGGACATTCTGCTATTTTTTCTCTCTCTCTCTCTTTATCCATTCCCTCATTCATCCTCTCTTCCTCCCTTATCCTCCCCTGTCCCTCCTTTCTTCCTGCTCCCCCTCCTCCCCCATCCCTCTCCTCATGCTCTCTATATGGATCCTATCAGGGACATTGGGTCTCAATAGTAAATTAGTGAAATACACACAGCACACACACAAACACAATCAATGAGGTGAAGCACACCCTGACCTGGAGCAGTGGACTGCGTGCTTGAGCGTTGCCGGGGAAACCCTTCAGCTTCAAGACCGAAGCCCTTACCAGTAGGTCATGGCTGCCTTAATGAATGTTTATAAGTGGACATCTCCACAAATTTGTCTTTAATCTGCCTGTTTTGTTCCTTTTTAGTTCTTAAGTACAATCTTAAAAATCACAGGATGGACAGCTCAGTGATTGATCTTACAAGAACTCTTTAATTAGTCTTAAACATCTTTGGTCTACTGGTTTGAAGACTGAACTCCTAAAAGGCCATTATCTGTTCTCCCTCTCTCTTTTCTGTCTTCCCTCTCTCCTTGGGCTCTATCTCTCCATCCTTCTCTTCTCTCCTATATTCCCGCTTACCCTCCTTCTACTTTTTCTCTCTCTCCTTTTTCTTTCCCTCCCTTCCTCTTTCTCTCTTCGTCTACATCTTACTCTTCTCAATCTGTCTCCATCCTCACCTCCTTTCTCTTCTCTTTCTCTCTCTCTCTTTCCCTCTCTGTCCCTCTCTCCTCTGGACTCCATGACTCATGTCTCCTTGTGGACCAGCCAGCCCCAGCGGGGTTCTTTCCGACAGTGCGGCGGAGAGCGACCTCACGAGTGGACTCGACTCACGGAAACCAAACCCCCTGCCTCCCTGCTCTTTGAAACTGTGGAGTCTGGGACACACATGGCCACCATCAGTGGACCTGTGCTCATTACAACACATTACAACTCCTATCAGTTAAGGGTTCCCTCTTAATAACATTTAATTTTGTATATTTTAGTAAGTCTGTAACTATGGCAGCGATGCTCCATAGTAACCCCCCAAAGGACTCTTTCTATTTCTTTCCATTCCACAGCTGGGGTCCAATGGCAATTCATTAAATTCAAGTGTAACGCTCATCAATTAGATTAAAAATGAATGTCTAATTTATTCATTCATTCACTGAAGTAGTAAGACACTGTAATAGTCATCATAGGCCCAGATGGAGTTGTCTGCACACTAGTTTAACTGTGAGGGTGTCTGCTACTGTGGTTGGGGTGTGTGTGTGTGAGTGTGTGTGTGTGTGTGTGTGATGACGGTGTGTGCTCCTGTGGTCAGTGTGTGTGCGTGTGTGTGTGTGTGTGGAATGGGGATGTAGTGGAGGTCAGTGGCAGAGGTGAGCAAGAAGGAAAGACTCCCAGCAGCTGTTTCATGTCTAAAAAGGGGCTCCAGAAGTTGAGGATTTACTAAAAAGGAAAAGACAGGAGGACAGGGGAGTGGAGGAGAGGAGAGGAGGGAAGATGAGAGGGGAAGAGAAGAGAGGGAACGAGAGACAAGGAGAGGAGAGGTGGAGAGGAAAGGAGAGGAGAGGAGAGGATAGGGGGAGGCAAGAGGAGAGGAGCTGGGTCAGCCTGTCATCTTTTCCCCCACACCTCCGTCAACCTGTGGAGCGGCCGCTGTGGTAATGGGGCTCTGTCTCCCCACAGACAGACCTTTTGATTAAGCAGGCAGCTCTGCAAAAACACAGCCTGGGCCAGAGGTAGGAGTGTGTGTGTGTGTGTGTGTGTGTTTCATGGAAGTGGAGCAGAGCAGGCCAGAGAGCACAGAAGTGACCTCATGTCTATTAGATCTTTCTCTTTCTCTCTTTATGACTCTCTCTCTTTTTTACTCTCTCTCTCTGTCTTACGCTCTATCTCTTTCTGACCTTCTCTCTCTCTTTTCCTCTCTCTCTCTCCTACTTTCTCTTTCTCCCTGACTCTTTCCATCTTTCTTTCCCTAACTCACTCTCTCTTTCTCTCTGACTCTCTCTCTCTCTCTCTCTCTCTCTCTCTCAGATTGTTTCTCTCTCTTTGTCTCTCTTCTCCCTCATGGTCACTCTTTCTCTGTCTCTTTTTCTCTCCCTGTTTCTCCTTCTAATTGTGTATCAGTCAGTCAGTCTGTCTGTCTCTCTGTCTGTCTGTCTGTCTGTCTCGTTCTTTCTGTTTCAACCAACTGCTGTGCGACAAATATGTTAATCATATCGCCACATTCCTGGAGGGTGAGGCAAAGATCCCACCACCCTCAGCTCATCCTCCCCAGGGCTTCGTAAATAACAGGTCAAAAAAACATTGCTTCGCCCTAATAATGGCACCGTCACCTGGAAATTATGTCACACGTGAGACAACGTCGACTCACTAGAGTCAACTCCACCCACTGGCCAGACGCCCCTCAACAGACTGCTGACAGACAGACAGCTCACCACTTTAACTTATGGAGAATAAGAAGATAAAATAATCAATAAATGAATGAATGTGCCATAGTTGACTGACTTACTGACTAACTGAATGAATGAATGAATGAATGAATGAATGCCCCATATATCAATTCATTAATCACTTTTCCAATGTCTCTGTGTCACCCAACACCTATTTCACTCAAGTGATATGAAAGTGTCAAGTGTAGGTAGATAAATCTTTAAGAGAATGGAGCAATGCAGTGCAAAACTATCCCGTAACAGCTAAGGTACTATAGGAAGACCTGCTGGACACCTATAAGACCATGTTAGCATGAGAGAAAAAGGCAGACGTGTAATCTGAACCAGGCTAATGCATTTAAAGAGGCATTCTGGGTACATTTTTACTCCTGCTTGTTGCCCGAGGCCCGAGTGCATTCATTGTAATTTTGGGTCTGAGCAGATGTGAGTACTCATATATTTATCCAAAGGCAGAAACGCTAAATTACAGACCTCACTGACTTGACAGTTTCAATCGTCAGTTGTTGGTAGACTTGCACACATAACAATAGTGTGTCTGCCCGCTCTGTGTCTTTGTCACCAAAAGGTAGAGTACACTTCGCAAGTCCTCCTAAAAATAGAGGACTGATCGTTTAGTCATATTTTGTGACATGCTTGTTTCACCCTCATCAGAACCATTTTGCATTATGCATTGTCATGGAAACCAAACCAACTACACACAAAAAGTTGCGAAACCCGTTCCTCACCCTCATGAACGCTTGGTTCTGCTGAGGTCATATGGAGATAAGACTTCAAGAACCTGACATAATCACATTAAAGTATGGAGAAGGAATTATCTTAAATCTTTGGTGTGGAGAAACGTAAGATAATACAGTGCCACAGAGGCTGGCTGTAATTGAATCTCCAGCCGTACTCACGGAGCGAAGGGGAATCTCGACCGCTAAATCCATTCCAGTGCCCGAGTGGATTCCTCAGTTTCTTCTCCCCCTCCCTCCTCCCCCCTCTCCGTTTCTGTCTCGCTTTCCGTCTCTGTATTAATGCCAGTTGTTGGTAGAATTGTACACATATAACACTGTGGTCGCCCTCCTAAAAAACAGATGGTAGAATTGGTAGTTGGTTGAATTGTTGGTAGTTGGTAGTTTTATGTTACCTCATTCAAAGTTCTTACCCACCCCCCACCCCACCCCCCAGACTCTCCACCACATCATTTGTCACCAACACTCCACTACCACTCGACCAGCAGCCTCAATGACAGAGCCCACTGCTAGTTTAAATGAGACACTCAGCAACCCTCACCATTAGCCTCTGTGTGTGTGGACTCTATAAAAATATCATCAGAGCGTGCACTTCAGCTGAACTGTCTAAGGCCATGTTAGACAGTTCTGCGTGCCACTTCCCTTGGCCTCTCAGACAAACAGAGCGCAGAGCTGAGTCAACAAGCCCTTATCTCCCAACCCCATATCTACCTTTACCTCGGAGCAGAGGTCAAAGGCAGGCTATTGGCCGGCTTGTTGGCGGTGTGGTGAAACAAGCGGGGAGAGGTTAAAGGCTTGTTTTGCATGAGGAATGGACTCATCACCACCAGGGATGACATCATTCTGTTATCAGCCTCAAGTCTGAAGGGAAGATATGATAATGACTTTAACTTGAAAACAACATGTCATGACCTCATCTTCAAAGTGCTGCTTTGCGGTTGCAGAAGGATTTTTCATAAATTGCTCACCAAACGTAGAAGATATTTCATGGTTGCGAGTCACATAAAAGAAGTCCAAGAGGTTTATTGACGATACATCTATTTCCTTTAAAAGTAACAAAGAGAAAGAAAGTTTAAAGAGGATCTTAGTGTCAGCCCTTGTTCTGTGTTGTGGCTTGTGAAGGAAGCGGAAGAAATGCCTGACTCCAATGTCTGACCCTCCGCTCCATCTCTCGCCTGCTAAGCTGAGCTGGCCAATATATTTATGGCTCCTGACTGATTCAACCACTTAGGATCCACAGCTGATATATGGCCAGTGTCTGTCCAGGAAGCTGCATTGGCCCAGCTGAACTCGGGCAGCACAGCACAGCACAGCACAGTACGGAGCAGCACGCTCCAAAAACAAATACCAAAAATGGCAAGGCTCCTGGGGCCGTGGAAGAAGCCGCCGGAAGGACAGGAGGCCTCGGGCTTCTCTGGGATCACCGAGTGCCGTCTGATTCAGGGAAAGAACTTTTGTGAGCTTTTTTTTGTCAAAGAAAAGAAAAGAAAAGCACAGTGGAACATTTCCCCTGAGAGAGAAAAAGTTCACAAAGAAACTTCCATACGTAGTTTGACCCTAGGATTCCTAATTCAGAGTAGTATTTTTCTATTCCATATTGTCATCATCACCTCAATCCTGGCCAGTGATGTTTCTTTTTTTTTTTTTTTTTTCACTGGGGACCTCAGATCTCTCTATTGGACACCATCAGACAGTCAGACATTCCACCTCGGCACTATTCCAGAACGCTGGGTTCCAAATGGAACCGTCTGTTGTTAAAACAGATTATTTCTGTGGGATCCCAGAATTCCAGTGGCTCCCAACTTGCAGTCATTATCCTTCTAAACGAATATGTCTTCAATGAGAGACGCTGAACACAAACTAATGTAGCTGCAAGATGAGAAGGCCAACCAGCGTGTTTTCAGAATAATCATGTCTGTCTGGACTCTCTCTGAAACTCATCAGTTCATAGTTGAGATGGAACAATGAGGGAAACTTGTTTTGCACAAGCCCACAGATGACTGCAACAGCACAAGCTATGCAATTTCTTGATCATGAGCGATTTATAGGCCAATAAAAAGCATATTGAAAACTATCCAACATCGCCAATATCGCATCACACGCCTGTCCTTTAACTACTTATAGCTTTAAAAAATACTTTCTTCACTCTTGCTCTTTTCTGGTTCCCCAAATTTTTTAATGTTTTGACCTTTTTTTCTTTTGGGTCTCCTGAATATCCGTTTTTTTTTAGTCTTTGTCTTCTGCCAAAGACATGCAGCCCATCACACTCTGCTTTCTCTCTGATCTGTGGTTTGCTTGCATTGAACCTTTCTTGGGAGCTGCACTGCATGAGAGCATCTGTGCTGTGTCAGTGTAGCCTATACATCACTTCCTCTGTTTTACTACATATGGATATGATGTTGGATACGGTGTGTGTGTGTGTGTGTGTGTGTGTGGTGTGCTACATATGTATGTGTGTGTGTGTGTGTGTGAGAAAGAGAGAGAGAGAAAGTGAGTTTGTGTGTGTGTGTGTGTGTGAATGCATGTGATAGTCAGTTTCTGTGTTGTGTTAGTCAGTTGTGTGTGTGTGCATGCGTGTGTATGCGCGTGAGTGTGTGTGTGTGTGTGTGTGTATATGCATGTGATAGTCAGTTTCTGTGTTGTGTCAGTCAGTTGCGCGTGTGTGTGTGCTTGCGTGCGTCCGTGCGTGTGAGTGTGTGTGTGAGTGTGTGTGGTATACACAGTCTACAGAGACCGGCAAGCTAAGAAGAGCTGCAGTACCTGCTGATGTCCAGGACCAGCTGGTCTTTGCAGGCCTTGATCCTGTTCTGGGCCTCCATATGAGTAAGGGTGTCCGTGCTCTCTCCATTGATGGCCAGGATGGTGTCTCCAGCACACAGATCCCCCAGAGCTGCCTTGCTGCCAGGCGTTATCTAACAGACACACACACACACACACACACACACACACACACACACACTAGAATTAGAATCCTTAATATCGGTCAAGTGTATTTACACACACAAGGAATTTAGTTTCTGCATTTGACCCAAGGTGAATTAGTGAATCACACACAGCACACAGTGAAACACAAAGTTAGGTGAAGTACACACTAATCCAGGCCAGTGGGCCACACACACACACACACACACACACACAGTGAGATGAAGTACACACTAACCCAGGCCAGTGGGCTGCCTGCTACAGCAGCGCCCAGGGAGCAGTGAAGCCCTAACCAGTAGGCCCCAACCTGAGTAGGGAATTACCATCTCACACTGCTCCTGCCAGGCCATGTAAATAACAACAATGTAATCCCAGGCCATGTAAATAACAACAATATAATGCCAAAGCTGAGGATGAGCTGAGTTTTGCTTTATAGCCGGTGGGAACAAAAGTGATGTCATTTTTGTCTTTCTTTCATCACGCTTCATTTAAGAGCTATATTTACATATCTCCTACATAAACAACACAGGAAGAAGCGAATGACTGATAGTCAAAAGTAGTCTTATCTTTCTAAAGTTATCTGTTCACCTGAATTAAAGTGGTTTTGTTTCGGAATTCAAATGAAGCTTTGCCCTAAAAAGAAAAGGTAGACTGCTAAAAGGTAGGCTGCTAGTCTGCTAAGCTAGAATTTGTTTTGCTAACGGCACAAACATGCTGCGTGACATTTCCAGAAGTGCTGAATCTGCGTGCTTTTTGTTCCTGCGATTAGTGACTACTGCAGCCACCACTCAATAACACCCATCACACAACAATACCTACAGCTGATGGTGGAAAATAGAATAAACCTTTGTCAGCGTAGAGTGAGCTTTCAATTCAATTATATTCAATGTTATTTGTACAGCGCATTATACAAAAATCATGTCTTTTAGGGCTTCACATCAAAAAGCACCAATGTACTACAGGGGCGGGCAAAAAATGTGATAATACAGAATCATAATACAACACAACTTTCAACACAAAGCAAACAGAGGACTTTAACTCTAAAATGTTTTTCCCAATGCAGTGTAAACATTAACACTGTCATGTCCAGCCACTTTCCTTGCTCCTGGGTTGAGCACTTACACACAACACTGCAGAGTTTCATCTGACCACTGTCGAGCACTTCACACACAGTACTGAAGAGTTTCATGCTTGATCCTCTTTGACATGAGCAGACTCTATTGCCTTTGTGCCACACTAAACCAGGGAAAAGAAATCTCCACTGATTGGAATAATGGTCTGAAGTTCAAGAATAGGATCCTCAAGGCAATCAAATCAGAGTCTTATTGAGGACGCCATACAAAAATGACAACACACACACACACACACATACATATACATGTACACTCAAAAAACTCAGACACACACACACATTTAAACATGTGCAGACAAACTCAAAACACACACACACGCACACAAACACACACACACGCACACACACACAGACACAGACTCCAAAGCCATGGCCCCACTGAGGCCTTGCACTGTGCTGCACTGCACTGATGATGAGGAGTTGGCCTCTCCGTCCCACAAGTGCATTGGGTCAGTAGGGGATGTGGGTGATGAAGAGCAGGTATGGAGCCGGGCTGACAGACACGGATTTTAACAAGGACCCAAGGAGCGGGTCCGCACCACAGGGACACCAATGCACTTGTCTTACACGTGAGAACAATTTTACAAAATTACTCCCCCCTCCCCTCTCCCCCCCATCACTACCTATCATTACTCCCCCTTCTCATTCTGTGGCCTTTCCCCCTTAAACATCTGCTCACACACACACACACACACACACACATTCTCTCTCTCTCACACACACACACACCGTACATTTATACCCCAAACATTTGCATGTGTGCACACACATGCACAAACTCTCTCTCTCTCTCTCTCTCTCTCTCTCACATAAACACACACAAAACACATATATACACACACACTCTCTCTCACACACACACTCTCCGTCTCTCTCTCCCTCTCTCTCACACACACACACACACACACACACACACACACACACACACACACATATGACAGCTTGTCCAAGAGCAGTAATACCAAGGCTTTGGGCCACATCTGGCCCTAACCCAATCCAGACCAGAACCGGCACCAGAACACACCCCTCACTTCACCCCAACATCAGCAGAACCAGCTGTTCTCTATCTAGGAGGGGTGAGGTGAAGTGTGTGTTTGTGTCCCTCTCCCATGTGAGGTGCTCTTGGTGAACTTTCCCCTCTGTTTTTATGTGTGCTATAAGAATTACACTGTGAAGAGCAATGATTGTGTCTGCTGATTTAGCTCACCAACTCACTCCATATAGATACATAGACACACACACACACACACACACACAGTATAAATAAGTCATGTACATATATATATATACACACACACATATACATGCTAATATATAGCCATGAGACACCAACTGCAGGGCGGCCATAAAAGTGCCTGGACAAAAAGGTTATGGGTCAAACAAAAACCACACGCACAGTAGAATGTGGTCCACTGACAGATTAATTACAGTGTCCTACAGTGTCTCTCCTCACACTGTACATGGGCTTTTGTATATTTTTAATTTATATACCCGAGAGATTGTTGGCCCATAACAAAATAAAAATAATCAACAGCAGACGCAGTTAGAGTTGTTTCTGTTTTCTGTGGTTTTGTGTTTGCATAATTCGGTTTGAAATCCTACATCGCTCTGGCTTCCACACGCTAGCTTTAGGCCTCCTGCCTTGGAATTTAAATAATGTTGAACTAAATGCAAATAGGTTCTTGTCACGATGATTCTGCAGCATCCTTTATGTAAGATGTTTCGGTCTGACGGTTCAATTCTTCCAGCTTCGCTTTGAGTTCCCTTTTGTGAGGCAGAATTCCAGAATAAGTTCAGAGCTTAACTTCCTGAAGAGTGACTAAGGACAAGAACGGAACACAAAAACCCTTTCATAAGACAAGGCTTTTCATTTTTATTGGCTTGAGCCCCAGGTCGGTGAAGACTGAAAAGCGAAGAAGGCAAGTGGCAGCTCAGCGGTGTGAATGGCCACCGTAGCAAACAGAGGTTGTTATTGCAAGACACTAAAGGCCACTTAAGTCAGGGGGAGCGTTAAAGAGTCAGGCCAGGCATGATTCATTAACAGTACCCAATCCTAAGGAAAACACAAATGAATCATGTATGTGCCTGCACACACACACACACTTTTTGTACAAAGGTGAACTCTAGTGCACACACACACACAAACATACACAAACACACAAGCACACATATACACACACGCAAAGAAAGTAGACTGCAAACAACATCTAATCCACCTTGTCTTTGCTGCTAATAAATGAATACAAAAAAAACATTTATTTTGTGAATCTGTGATCGATGGCATATTGCCGATGGCATTATCCCTGCCATTTAGAAAGTTCCCACTTACAATGCCATGTTTGTTGACTTGTTGAGTGTTTGAAACCATGGTTATGGCATTACGGAACTTTCTGGGAATTGTTAAAAGTATGTTGCTATGACACCGCCGTTCTAATGGCCTTTGATTGTTCCCATAATGAGGGAACAGAGAAGTGAAAGTGACTCAGTCGTTGCACAGCTGGTTAATAAACGCATGTGCGACTCGGCTAAACATGCTGAGGGGCGGTGAGACTGCTCATGGGTCTGGGGACAGCTTCAGTACACCACCTCAAGCTAAAGTTATGACAATGGACCTTACGTACTCCACTGAGGACTTTGTGTGATGTTAAAGCTCAGGTTGTAACAACACTTAACAACGTACACAATTAGGTCCACTGCAAACAAACTTGTGAACTGTAGTTTAGACCGTTACCAATAAGGAAGTTTCATCCACACTAAGTGTCCAATTTAGTGCCTAGTATGGACTTATAAAACAATGACTGTCAAAAAGACCGGATGTTAGACATACCAACAGATTTGAAAATGCAGGGGAAAAAAGTTGTGTTTGTGTTAATATAAAGTCAGGCTATTTTCAGAAACAGCAAAGGACAACAAATTACAACAGGCACAGGTAAATGTCAGCAGACTCTGCCAGAGCTGCCAGTGTGTGTGTGTGTGTCTGTGTGTGTGAGAGACACTTAAAATGGCTAGACCTACTCCAGACCCAGGAGCCAGGGCATACTGTATACTGTTTTAAATTAAGTATATACTTGCTAATGCATCCCTCATTCTCAAGGGTCGGAGGTCAAGGAAGAAAAGGGCTCTATGCCAACAGCAGTGTGCTACTGGACTGCATTCAGAAGCAGGTCACATGACTCTCTGGAATGCAGAGCTGAGGAATAGAACTTCCAACAGTGCACAGACTAACAGGAACAACTCTCAGCTAAGAGGGCACACACACACACACACACACACACACACACATGCATGCAAGCATGTGTATGCAAGCAAACACAAACAAACACACACACACAAACATACAACCACATAAACATATGCATGCAAACATGCACACACATACAAACACACATATACACACACACACACACACACACATACACACGGAATGAAATCAATCAACAGTGGAGGTCTAGGGCAAATGTGACACAGTTAAGTGAGGAAAGGCCTCGAAGGAGTGAACGGATCCAGCAGCACGGAACAGCATGAACCCTGAAATGTAAACAACCATAGAGTATAGAGTTGACCCTTACTTCATCTACATACACACATGCAATGCCAACACACTGTACAAAGAACAGACATGGTCCTATGAAAGAAGGCTGTGAGTTTCACAGGGAAGCTGTGAACGTTTGTAGACAACTGCAGATTGACGTCAACATGGCACAGAGTTGTGATATCCACAGATAAAGTGGGCTGTGTATGTGTGTGTGTGTGTGTGTATGTGTGTGTGTGTGCAGCGATTCAGACGACCTCACAGAAACATTTACCATGAACTTGCATCATACCCACAACCTGCTCACAGCTGTCAAAAGCCCAGAGTGATGGCTTGACAAAATCAGCACCAAAAATGAACTGTGCCTGTCTGTCATTAGCCGTTTAGCTGTGACTCTTATTCAGAACGACTTACAATGAACTAACACCAGAGATGGGTGGTGCTCCAACCTTCTGTTGCTACAGTTGGAAGGCCAGAATCATGGGTGTCAACGCTCTGCTGTATCAACACCAACAGCTAGGCCATCAGTTTGTGGGTCATTGTTAAATAGACCTATATCTGCAGACCCAAACACTGCTCTTCACAGAGTAAGGTCAGTCTTATACTACTGTATTACAATCTGGGAAGAGTAGAGCTGGAGGTTTAGTGTTTTCAGACCATTTTAAAGACTACAACCAACAACTGCCAACTTCTGAACTGCAAACGGCGTGCGTGGCATGTGTAGTTAGCTTATGATTAAACAACAACCCCTTCAGGTGTACGTCATCATTAACTTGGACTAGGGCAGAAGGGAGGGGTTGAGGGATCGTGTGGCAGCATTAAGGAAAGACTTAGCAAATCAAAATATTCATGAGCATGGAAAATAATTCAGGAATAATTATATATTTATTATAATAATTATGGGGATGCTGTAGCTCAGTTGGCTAACATACCATCTGGGCACCTGGGTTCGAGTCCGAGCCTAGGTCATTTCCCGATCCTATCCCATCTCTCTCTCCCATTAATATCCTTTCTTTCTCTTCAAGGTAAAAGCCCCCCCCCCGCTCTCTAAAGAACAATGCTCCCCCCCCCCCCTAAAATCTTTTAAAAATATATATAATAATTCTAATATCAATTCCGCCTTTTTGGATGACGAGATGAAACTGTCGGGCTGCTCCCCATTGGTGCGCTGGCCACAGTCTAACCGAGTGGAATGAGGTTTTAATCGCAGCGTGCACATTTGGATCCCATCTAGTGCACACTTCATCACTTCAGTCCGACCGTGGCCAAGGCTTCTCTCTCAGCCCTACAGGCAGGCCCTGAGTATACACAGCAAACCTTTAAGCACTCACACACACAGGGTTTATTTACAGAACACAGCATTTAGTAAAGAGAACAAAAGATCCCTAGGTTACTCTGAGCTGATATTATTATGCTGAAAAAAAATATGGAAGGACTCTGTTGTTGTTCTGACCAAAGTCTCTCATAGGGCTACTTACAAAGGGAACCATGGTTAGTTTTTTTCCAGATAGTTTTAAGTGTAAACTTTCAGCTAAACCATATGCTATAGCTGCATAGATGTCAGTGCTTTTGTCCATTAATTTTGGGTTGTTGTGCAAGTCTGTGTGTGTGTGTGTGTGTGTGTGTGTGTGTGTTAGTGTGTGTGTGTATGTGTGTGTTAGTGAACAATTGAGTTTTGTGATACTGACAGCTCAACCTTTAGTCAAACCTAGATGTTGAGCAAACTGGTCCTATGAACCACTGGTCTCCCCAAATTTCACAAGACACACTAGCAAACTTTGCACACTAGGGAACTACTTTCGGGAATATCCAGGGGTGCTACTGTCAGTTGAGCCTGACAGAGCACCTGGGGGGTAAGTGCTATTTTTTCTTTGTAGTACAATTTTACGGCTGTGTCTTGGCTTAAGGCCTTAAGGGGACTCAACACAGCTAAGGGATGTCAAAGAAGTAGTTGCCTGCCCGACAGGCAGACCGACGTTTTCAGCTGAGTTGCCCCCCCCCCCCCCCCCCCCCAGTGCGCACTAGGGAACTACTTTCGGGGATATCCAGTGGTGCTACTGTCAGTTGAGGTGTTTGACTTGGATCATTCTAAGATTGTAACACAAGAGGGATTCTGTTTGCTGGATGTATGGGATCACATTTGTAGGTTACAGATTTGCGAATTTGGGAAAATCCTTAATCTAAAATTATTTTTATTTTCTGTCCTTTATTAACTTTTAATTCTTTTTAACTTTTTACTCTGTCCTTTAATCTTATTTGTTTGTTTTCTTCATTTATTTTATCCACTATGTTTTTATTTTTATCTTTGTAAAGCACATTGAACTGCCTACTTTGTGTATGAAATGCGCTATATAAATAAACTTGCCTTGCCTTGTCTAAAGCAGTTCGAGTTTGCTTTATTCACCTGTCTGAGTCGAGTTGACGGATTCCAACAGCGAAATCTTACAAAAGTATGTCAGTATTAGAAGCAAGAGAAATAATCTCTACACAGCTGGTACAACACCTGGAATTGCCTTCGGTGGGAAGGGCCAGACTGGGTTGTCACCGGTCAAGTTGGTATCAGCGTCGGCACCACTTTCACACATCGGGCTAGACTTAACCCGACTGCATGTTAAACTTAATGGCAACACAAGCAGTCGCCCCAGTACGTGACCGTGTAACACTTTTCACGTCTATGGAACCTATCATTTAATTATATTAACGTAGGCTACCACTTGTGGTATGTATATAGGATACAGCCTTAAAGCGTGCAAGCTTTGCAAAACAAGAATTTAATTCAAAAACGTGTCTAAGATGTTGTAGCCTATAGAAGAAAAGTTCCAAGTCACCGGTCATTTGAAAATATTTTTAAGATGGCTCTTTTCATTGTTAGATTATTTGGAGAGCCTATCCAATTATAAAACTATGCTGGCAAATGAAGCCACGAGAATCTACTTTTAAGACTGAGCAGATAGGAGGCGGTGTCTCAAAGTAAATAGAATATGCCGGTTTCTTTGTAAAACATGCCACCACGTACCCTCGAAATGGTCAGCGGCGTGTTGAAGTCCCGTCCACCCACAAGGCGAAAACCCCACGGTGATGGACCGCTCAGAGTTACCGTCTGAGGCATTGTAGCAAATAGAAAGTATCCTGTAATCCGGATTGAAGAAGAGATGCAGCAATATAGGCTTTAATATGGGGCTGCCACTCACTCAGCTTCTTGGACAAGACTTTCGTCCTCACTTGTTGCAATCTTTAAATATTGAAATCTCCCGTGACGTTTCAAGGGGGGAGTTGTGCGTTACTTTGTAGCCGCCTCACACAAGAAAGGGAGGGTGTAATCCGGTGCTATAGCAACTCAGTTTAACCACAGCTAGTAGCCTACCAGGCATCGGCTTCCACATTCCCGCTTAGTGTGTGACTGGCGACCAAGAAGCGTCATTATCAACACATGTATAAGCTACAGTTCTTGCCTAGGCCTACATTTTATTGTAAAATACACCCAAATAGCTTACACTATTGGGTATTTATTTTGTGGCGTGAATTAAAAAGGTTTAGTCTGTTCAGGGTGTACAACTAGTCAGAAACGTTTTAATCAAGAGCATTCATTTGGTTGGTTGTACTCTTATGAAAAAACTGCATTGTGCTGCAGTAAGTAGCCTAGGCCTATAGTTTATAATGCATTGAAGTTGGATTTTAATTCCTGAATTTTGTATTTTGCGGTAAAATGCAGTAGGCTAAAATTCAGCAGGCCTGTTTTTGTAGTATTTTTTTTATGATTTTAATGTTTTTTTTCGTGTCTAAAATATTGCATTTCCTGCAGTAGGCCTAATGCATGCAGTAGTTCATACAGTTTTATCAAGGTATAGCCTTAAAAGCACCCACCATCCTACAGGAAAAATGTCCACATATGACAGCCCACTAAGATATGAAATCAGGGGCGTTGTGAGACATTTTAGGTCCCCCAGCATTTCTTAGGCTATAACATTCAAATGTTCTCGGTTGCCATGTAAATGTCAGTCTCTTAGAATCATCCTCCCTGTCCCGGTGTGATATTAATGAGCCTAGTTTATTCGAGTCTTTAGAAACATACCAAATTAGATTCATTTACTTTGTTGGGTAAAATGGAACGTTGCAGTCAGGGAAATAAATGCCAAACTACTTACAGTAGGCCTATTTGTCATGTAGCAGAAAAGTGAAATATTTCCAATCAGCTTTTTTATATTGCACACAGATGTTAGGATAACTGCACAATTTGTGAGTGTACATTTCATGTTTGTGTGTGAGTATATGAAGATGTAGTGTGTGTGTGTGTGTGTATTGTGCATAAATGGCCATGATTGATGGCCTTTTATTTTCCCAAAATATATGTTCTCAGAGTTGAAAATGGTTATTGCACGACACATGAACGAAACAATGGAGTCATTATGAGCGTATTGCCCAAAGTCCCCCAGGGAAATAAAAGCATTTATGAAAATCACAGTGTGTAATTCGTATGCAGGGGTAATGCAAAGTGGAATATTGGTAGCAGATGCACTCACTCCAAGCTCAAACTGTGGTTAAAAACATGTCACAAACCAGTCAAAAATACAGTGCAGTCATCCAGGACAGATCTGGTGAATGTAGGAACTTGCTGAAAAAAAATCAGCTACACTGTTAAAAAATCTGATGAATTGCTGCTGTGATGGTTTTACCAGATTTCTGAAGCACATTTTCTCTCTGCGCCCATCTTACATTACCTGGCGCTGACAGATGCAAGAGCTCTGAGATGAATTCATAATCTCCTCAGAATGATGCTTTGAAAGGACTGACCAAAGATTCTAGAGCATTCTGCTGGTGAGTCCAGACAGCAAAGAGATCAGGGTTGAGTGGAGTTATTATAAGGACAGACACACTTTTAGAGATGTGGTGGAGTATGCTCCAGATTTATGACAAAAGAGACCATTAGCTCCATCAGTGCACTGTATAAATACATCATCAGTGTATTGAATGAATATATCATTCTCTTATTCTCTGTTTGCCTTTGATTGTATCCAAGATGAGAGATGGCGTTCAGGTAACCAGAGGGTTGCCGGTTCGAGCCCCGCTCCATCTGACCAAAGCGAAGTGTCCTTGAGCAAGATACTGAACCCCAAATCGCTTCAGGTTAGCACCTTGCATGGCAGCCTCTACCAATGGCATGTGAATGGGTGAATGAGAGGCAAACATTGTAAAGTGCTTTGAGTGCTTGTAGTTGTAGAAAAGCTCTGTATAAATGCAGGCCATTTCAATTTATCAGCTGTTTTGAGAAAGGTTTGTTACCTATTGGTATTCCTACTTACTATGACGGCCCTAAATATACCGACAGACGGCCCTCAGTTGTTCCCTCATGTTCATGTTCATTAGCGAGCCCCATTCATCCCAGATGGTGTAAGACCGCAGACGTGAGCAGGCCTATTCAGACTCCACCGGTGTGTGAGTCTGGACAGGGCACCAGAACAACAAAGAGATCAGTTTCACTGTGGTCTCCAGGGTAATAGACCCAGAGACTCTTAAAATTAGACCCCCACTTACAAGAACCAAGTCTCCCTGACCTTTCTACACACACACACACGTACAGTTCCCCGAACTACTAAATTGACCTCATGTGTCTGCCAAATTTATTGGCGACTCATTCAATCCTAAACAACTGTATGGTCGCCGGTCAGGTCAGACCCAATGACTTACAAAGTGAACATAACTGTTCACCCTGAGTGACTTCTACACAGATTATTCTCATAAAACTGACCCTATATGAAAGGGTGTGTGTGGGAGAATGAAAAAAAAAAAGAAAAAAAAGAGTAAGAACTTTAAGACTATACCTTTCACTTACTATTAGATGTCAATTCACTATTTGGTCCATGTTGTATGTTTTCCATTCTGTTTCCCAGCAGAAATATTCAGTGACCTCAAACAACTGGGCAATAAACTGATTTACACTGGATTTCTCCTCTAAAATAAAATCAGTAGCATTCAACAAATCCAATACAAATCACATCACATGCTGCTTTCCGTTAAGTTAAGAAAGTGAAACAAAGTGAAATAAAATGCAATCTTTCTTTAGCATGGACTCGTAATCCCTGTCAGAAGCTTTAGAAAACACTTTGCTTGCCGTCTAAATGTAGCCTACTGGAGATGACTAAATGAACACAAAAGAGGAATCACAACAAATAACAGTCCTTCATGGCGCAGTTCCTTTTTTATAAATGACTTTCATGACATCCATTGTTTCATTTACTGTGTAATTATAAAAACATATTTTTTTAGCCACCAAACCATCTGTTATGTATCTTCCAGATTCTGTTTTCAATGTCTTTATAAAAATGTGTGAATGATTTGGCCAGGTGTTCATGTAAACTATTGCCTAGGGTGATTCAAGCAAAAGACATAAGTATCTTTTTTTGTTGGAAAATCTTATCACTTTGAAAGACACAAAGACCTGGCAGGAAAGAGACCTCCACATGTCACACATGCATGTAGAACACTACACCACAAATATTAGTTTTGGAGGTAACAGAACTTCCTGTAAAAACAAGCCCAAGTAAGCAATCTCGCCTGTTTTTGCATGTCTTTGTCTTTGTCTCGCTGGACCTTAAGATATAATGTTAGCTTTCTTTTCTCTTTTCTGTCTGTCTGTGGGTGAGTTCAAGGGCTTGCCCAGTATTCAGCAGGCAGGTGAGGGTCAGGTACCTGGCTCTCTGTGACCCCGCAGCACAAAACTCTTGACTACTAGGGTTACAGCTGGACCCAGCTAATGAATGGAAGAGTGATAGCCCCGCTGAACACAGACCTCACCCTCTATTATTAGAACTACAGTTTCACAAAAGCCACCCATACACATGTGCAGACAGACAAACACACACACACACACATGTACGCTCACACCCATATACACACCCTCTCTCTCTCTCTCTCTCTCTCTCTCTCTCACACACACACACACATACACACACAGGTATAGTCACACACGCACACACATGCACTCACGCTCAGATACACACACTCTCTCTCTCTCTCTCTCTCTCTCTCTCACACACACACACACACACACACACATGTAGACTCACACTCATATATACCTAATCTCTCTCTCTCTCCCACACACACAACACACACACACACACAGACACACACACTCTTTGCTGAAAAGACCAGGGCGGGTATGAAATCGATCAGCAGTAGAGGACTATTCTGTGTCAAGACACATGAAGACATCAGGAGACTACAAAAGCCAGCAGAGTGAAAAAACATATGGGCCAAGCAACAGGATGGGCCAGTCTCCCATGTAATGGCAAAGGTCACACACACACACACACAGTGATACACACAGTCAGCAGGGTGTGTTTTTAACAAGTCCAGTCTTGAAGACAAGCAATTACACAGTAGACTTAACAGGAAAACTCTGCTTATGTTCTAATATGTCCAGACACATACGACAGATGCTGACACACACACACACAAAGCCTTAGTCAGACACACAAATATTGTCCAGGCACATAAGACAGATGAATTATACACAGTACACACACACACACACACACACACACACACAGCCTTAGTCAGACACACGAAGGTTGTGCACAACATACCGCGCTCGAACACATACCAAAATACAAAAAATCAAGACGAACAAAGACTCAATCATGTTGCCTAATGTGACGAAATGCCATCGTGACCAACTGGCCCGTAGATAAGGCAACAGAGGTGAGATACCATTTACTTACTATTTACCCTTGTTATGCAACGCACATTTCTCATTCACACACTTACAATGGAGATAGAGATAGAGGGCGGTGGAAAATAACTTCAAAATGACTGTAGCTGCTCCACACTACAACCCAAAATAAGCCCTTGTATCCTAAGAGGGATTGTAGACGGATTTATCAACAACCTATGAAATCTATTGCTTTATCAACCCGCTGCTTTAGTAACACCCTAGATATGAAATCTAGCGCTTGGTGTGAGCATCTCGAAATGAGGCTGTGAGGAGAAGGTAAACAGGTTGTGAGCACTAGGTAAACAGTGGTGTAAATAAAACTGTGTCAAAACATGGTGGCACACCGCAACACTGTATGTGATCCAGATGTCCTGCGTTTGGCACTTCAAAAGCTGCCTGTCTCCCAGACATATAGGCTAAGGTGGGAAGAAAAACACACACACACACACACCTTTTCCTTTTCCTCCCCAGTGTAGTTGCCATGACGCTACCTGCTTCTGAACCTGGGCAGGTATCAACTAAACCAGATAAACCTACCCACCCCCACGTTCTGACATGTAGACTCTTAGTTCCCAGATGCATGCTGGGAAATATGATCCTTGGTGGGAGGTGCTCTCTGTGGTTTTTGGCATGGAAGTGTTGGTCCTGGCGTGGGAATCTATACTGGCATGTGTGGTGCTCTGAGTCTGCTTGCGATGAATCGACAGATTATTCTCTCACAGAACTGCGTTCTTCTCCAATTGACTCATCACCACCAGCTTGGATCCGGCCTAAATCCGGCCTTGATCTGGCTCTCAGTGGTCTGTGCTGACTGGGCAGGCTTGGAGGAGGGTTTGTTTGTTTATTGGCACTGGTCTACCAGAGGTCCACTGTACCCTATTTCACAGTGTGTTTACTCACAGCCTGGTTAATGCTAGTCAAGACTGTGTATTTGACACGCAAGGAATGCAACTGTGACCTGGACTTCCTGGAATGATGTGGCATGTGTGTGTGTGTGTGTGTGGAGGGGGAGGGGGAGGGGGGGGGGTTGTGGCTTCATAGTGTTTGTGTCAGAATGT
>JAGFZM010000489.1:1134-22456 GCA_017657215.1 Limnothrissa miodon | reverse complement strand
GTACACATTAATTGATGGTGGTGGTTAACCTGAAATTTAACCTTTAAAGATAAAAGACCGTTGAAATCAAAGATTCTAGCGTGCACCACTCCAGAATCTTTGGTTGAAATGTCATAGAATCATTCTAGAACCCCCATTCCTGTCTCTCTGTGTGTTCATTGGATGATGTCCCCTTTCTACCCTGGCTGGTGTGTGTTCCAGCCCTGCTAGAGAAGGTGCGGTCAGTGGATGAGGACCTGCAGGAGTCTGTCCTACCCAGAGCCTCTGAGGCCATCCGTCAGTGCAACAAGGGCCTGGACAGGTGCACCCAAGTCAAGACAGCCATCCAACACTGGTGCGTTTAGCCTCTCCACATGTCCACTATGCTTTGGGGAATGGGGTGTAATTTATAAACCTTACTATGTAGACGCAAAATGCATTCCATAAACAACCTAGGATCCATGAACTATCAGATGAACTGCACATGAAATATTAGATACTGCATTTTGTTAAGCTGTATTTGTACATGTGTAATGACAATAAAGTTGAGTCTAATCTAATTTAATTTCCTGTATCCATGCACAGGTGGGAGCAGCCAGCCCAGTTTGCTCTGCCGGACATGTGTGTGGAGGGGAAGACCTTCTTGCAGTGGCTCTACAGGTGGCAACGGGCCAGCAGGAAACATGAAAACATTTAGACGTGGATGAGACTGCGCATGTGCAACGAACAACCAATGTGCATGTTTACCTGTGCTTCAAAAGTGGCATACCTGCAACGACTAACCAATAAGCATGTCAACATGTACTGTACTTCAAAGCAAAGCAGCATTTCTGTGAAGACTAACCAACATCCACAAGCAGCTGCTTGACCTTTTAATCTGTTGCCAGATAAGACCGTTGTTGTGCAGGTAGTCCACTTCACATGTGAAATCTGGTACCAATGGTGTTTTAGGAGAATAGAGTTGATAACCTGTGTGTGACTGATGCCAACCTGTAGGCCAAGATACACTGGTGATGAATAGGCATAGTTTGCATGGTTCACCAACAGGAGAAGAAATCTTTGGTTTTGCCCAGATGTGAGAGGAGTTTGTTTAAAATATAATTTTAGTCCTTGTCTTCACCTTTGTGCAATATATAGAAATAAATGTGGAATTTAAATGGATGTTTAGCCGTCTCTATATAAAAACTACTACTACAAAAAAAAACATTAAAAGTATTTAATAAAAAAAAACACCTAGCATTCCCATGGTGCAGCATATATCACATGAACAAGTTCACTGTGCGGCAGCTAATCTCTTCTAGAGCTGTAGGGGGAGATCATGAGCAAAATTTATTTACTTCCATTGCGAATCCTTCATAGTTGCCTTCATGGCTAATGGACAGAAGGTGATGCTGGGATGAGGTAGGAAATGAGGAAAATGTTCTATAAATGTAATTCAATAACATTTATATGTGAATGTGGGCCAATATTATAACACATTGATGTATTTTATTTATTAATTGAACATTGGGCTAACTTTTCTAATTGAATTAAAAGAACAAAATAATAGTTTTTCAATATTAAAGTAAGTTCATACATACTTGCCTCGTCGATCAGTGTTTCTCTGGCGTGTGATGCTACTTTGTGAGCATTTATCTTACCCTAGATGTTTCAATAGAGTCCAAATGGTTTTGAAGTTAGTGACCAAACACATCCAAATCTTTCCTATTTATATGCTATTACTTGTGTAGTTACGTGACTGATTATTGTGATGCAAAATAAAACAGTTTTCTAACTGAATAATAAGGAGAAATATGTTGCATGTTGTGGAGTGATGCCCAGCAGAAGTTGTGTATTGCCGTCATGTGGCATTTTTACGTCACACAATATAGTTCTTATTTTTTCACTTAGTTTACGTTTTTATTTTGTCACCATATTTAGTCCGCATGTAAATAGGAAAAACCTGGATGTGTTAGGTCACCTATAACTTCATACCCTTTTGGACTAGGAACAAGCTAAATGCTGTCAAAGTAGCATCGCATGCCAGAGCAACTTAGTGCAAGCTGCATCTTTGGCCCGCTAACATTTGTGACAGCTGGCATGCGGAAACAAGACTTGACACTGGGTTAGATGCTGTGTCTGTCCAACAATATCCCAAAAGTCACCTCATCTGACCATCTGTGTGAATTGAAACGAACCCATATACTGCACATCGATCCATTTTTAACCAACTACAGAATATTTTTGGCCTCTACTGTTCTTCTTAAGTATATTTTTCTGACCAGTTTTTTGCCGGACTACTCCTACTAGGGCTTTTGAGATGCCGTTCCAAATCTAAAACATCTGGCCTGATCTCGATCGGTGTGCTTACATTTGTCTCATTCGTGTTTCTTGTTCATCGGTTATTCGTGTTTTTCTTGTCGTTTTTTCTCCATTCTAATAAATGGAAGAAATGTGTGTTTATGTGTATGTGTCTGCATATGTCACATAATCATTGTCTGTTATTAGCCTAGCAACTGCTAACTGCTAGTTAGCTACCTAGCATTGTTAGCATAGCTAGCATTATTAGCATTGTTTGCAATTCTCATTCACATCCACTAAACACCACTGTTAGCATCATTAGCATAGAAGCTAATGAACAGCAGCTAACTTTGCACATGTACGCACACAAAAAATTGGTGTCGCAGTGACGCGGTGGCAAAGCCACCTTGCGGTTTCTGCCAAGAAAATGCAGTCTAGTTTAACATTGATATGGCCAACCACCAGTCAAACGGTCACCGTTTAACATCCCTATTATCTAGCCCCCTCTTGTTAATTCTTAAGGACTCAATTGCTGGTGATATAAAGTGGATCTAAGTAATGTGGAAATGCATGGTCATCACAAAAAGTTATATGAAGAAGTAATTAAATATCAGTGATTAGATTACTTTTCAACCGAGTAATCAGTAATCGGATTACTTTCCCACAGTAACTTGCCCATCATTGGTTACTGCGCCGACAGCGAAGGGCTCCCAAGTGTCCCAAGTTCTCTTTGTTATCTGCTTAGAGAATAGCTACATTTTATTTTGTGTCATCACAACCTTCTTTGGTAACTATTTGAGTACCCGCATGTGAATAGGAAAGACGTGGATGTGTTTGGTCGTTTCTAACTCCAAGGCTGTTTGAATGAACTGGAAGAACTGGGCTAAGCTGAATGCTAACAAAGTAGCATCGCACACCAGAGCGATTGACTGCACGCACAGAGACAAGACGGGTATGTATCAACTCGTCTAAGTTAGGGGAAAAACATATTTCAATATTGAGGAACGGTGGCCTGTTGCTTTAAGAGACGAACATATTTCAATATTGAAAAACGATGGCATGTGGATGCACGATGGATGTGACTTGATATACTATTTGTCTAAGAATTTACCCTGATGTCTTCCACCTGGAGTATGGATGCTACACCAAGAGTTAATCTTTTTTTTTCCCTTAACATTTCAATTTTACTTTTGACTTTTATTTTCAACTTCTTTAACTTTATTTTGGCATGTTGCCCACTTGCAACTATTTTTGGGGGTATAAAAATAATAATATTACATACTACTTTTAAGGAATACAAATACCAATAACACTAAAAATTTTAATAAATACTACACATCTGAATACGTTATTTTCAATGAACTTTTCCACTTTTTGATGGTCTGTGTTTTAGTCTGATGAAGGGTCTTATTGGCTCAAAACGTCATTGAAAAATAAAATAATAATGGGAGCTCTCTGGTGTGCGCATCTTTAATACTCCTTTACATTGCTCCACCTGGATACTGCACCCGATTAAAAACGTATGTGCATAAGAAACTTTTCTTTTTTGAAACCTGTGCAAATGCAGGACCATAGCATTTCCCCTGTGGCTGTGCCTGTTCTATTCTTGTTCTCTCAGACATTTCCCACTGACCGGTAGCTTTCTGTGTTTGATGCTTTGCTTGATGCACTGTGTTGAGAAGGGAGGGGGGTATGGTGTGTCATATTATATGTTATTTGTTATATGCGATGTGTGATATATGTATGAGACTGATGTCAACATCAATGCTGCTGTCTTTTATGGAATGGAATGATGTGTGAAGAAGAATATCCTTTATAGGACAATAAAGATCTTTTTTTTGGCAGACTCGCCTCTCATCTCTTCCTCCCGATCCTCAAGTGTTTCCTTTGGTGATCTCCATTCTCCCGATCGACTGACTCACTGTGAGATGCTAGGGCTGCTGGGGATGGCTCACCACCCTGAGACTGAGACAAAAACAGTATTTTTAAGTGCTCGAAGGGTCGTTTCAAACTTATCAATCTTCTGGTAGCAAGTAGAAGTTTTTCCTCAGACAAACTGTGTCCCTTCTCCTTTTTAAAGGTCTCGTTTAATACTTGATTTTTTTTACATTACCATAGGTCAGCCCAAGTTGCACTTGCATGCTGAACTTCAAAATGCTCTCCTACCCCTGTAGTCTGTTTTCGCCTGTGATAGAAAACAGCCGGGAAAAACGAGCGAATCGGAAAAGCCGTGCAAGCCTACGTCACTTTGAACATTAGCTATGCAGTTAGCCCGCCCTCAAGAAAACATTATTAGGCTGCCTGCAGACAGACCCACTAGAGGGAGCGTCACAGTGCTGTTAGCCAATCAGAGGCGATACGTTTGCATATCATTAATATTCATAAGAATCCTCTCGCACTATCCCTGCACTCGTTTTCACCTAACTAAAATAGCTTGACACAAGACGACCACAGCATATTTTTGTCGAAACCAACTCTCATGACATTATTTTAAACAAGAGACCACCACAAAATTAACGAAAATACGACGGAATGAGACCTTTAACGAAAAGAACTCCCCATCTACCCTAATATCTAATATCTGTGTTGGACCTGGTGCCCGATCAGGAGGGTCACCCAGAGAGTAAGAGGCTGACATTGGTAAAGAGCTCCAGCCCTTAACTAAAATATTTTATTACTTAGTTTTTACCTTTTATTACTTGCTTTACAGAGACTGTAGCCTAATATGCCTCACAGAGACGTGGTTAACTAGCTGCATCCCAACAACCAACATCGAGCTACCGGGCTTCAGTGTGACTCGCTTAGACAGAGACAATAAACTTTCTGGCAAGAAGAAGGGTGGTGGACTGGTGATGTACATCAACAACAGATGGTGTAATCCCGGCCATGTGACAATTAAGGAGACTGCATGCAGTAAGGATGTGGAGTTACTAGCGGTAAGCCTCCGGCCTTACTACATGCCGAGAGAGTTTTCACATGCATTTGTTGTCTGTGTTTACGTTCCGCCACGAGCACTTCCTGACATAGCGTGTGACATCATACACTCTACAATTGCAAGGCTTCAAACTCAGCACACGGACGCTTTTATAGCGATATCTGGCGACTTAACACTTAACACCTAACACACGCAACCACATAACACTGGATTCTACACTGACCAATTTCTGCCAGTTTGTTCACTGCCCGACAAGGAAAAACAAGACAATAGACCTCATGTATGCAAACATGAAGGACGCATGCAGCTCCACCCCCCTTCCCCCACTGGGGAAATCAGATCACAACCTCATTCATCTACAGCCAATGTACAAACCAAAAGTACAGAGGCTACCGTTTGCCACACACACTTTCAGGAAATGGACACCAGAAGCGGATGAGGCTTTGAGAGACTGCTTTGAGTCCACAGACTGGAGTGTACTACAGAATGGAGGAGATCTGGAGGAGGTCACACACTGCATGACTGACTACCTGAACTTCTGTATGGACGTTGTTGTTCCCACAAGAACTGTGCGCTGCTTTCCAAACAACAAGCCTTGGATCACCTGCAAAATAAAGACCCTTCTAAATAGGAAAAAGAAGGCGTTCAGAGAGGGGAACCAGGCTGAACTGAGGCGCGTACAGGGGGAGCTCAAAGTCAGGTTGAAAGAAGCCAAGGAGGAATACAGGAAGAAGGTGGAACAGAAGCTGCAGGAGAACATGAAGGAGGTCTGGGATGGAATGAAAACCATCACTGGCCTGGGGAAGAAGAGCGGCAGCTCTGTGGAGGGAGGCCTGGACAAAGCAAACCAGTTGATTGCCATGCTCAAGACTCAATGGACGTGGGCTGCCCATCATCCCTGAACAATGCCTGCTTAACGGCCCAATCAACCCTGGACACTGACTGCTCAAAGGCCCAATTCACACCTCCCCTCTCACGCTCAAAGCAACACGTACCCTTGCCAGATGTACCCCTCACCTACAGGACACAGACACACATCTCCCCCTTCCATCCCCCTCAATGTGACAACTACCATGGCAACCCCTCTCCCCATCAGCTACCCCCCCTCAGCTCTCCCCCTCAGCTACCCCCTAACGTCACGGCAGATCAAGTCAGAGGACAGCTGAAGAAACTCCATCCCAGGAAAGCAGCCGGGCCCGACGGATTGTGTCCAAGACTACTTAAAGCCTGTGCTGCAGAACTAGGAGAGCCACTGGTGCACATCTTCAACTGGAGTCTCCACCTCGGGAGAGTCCCAGCACTGTGGAAGACATCATGTCTCATTCCCGTCTCAAAGAAACCACACCCAAGTGAGCTTAATGATTTCAGGCCAGTCGTTCTCATATCACACCTGATGAAGTTCCATGGAGAGACTGGTTCTGGGGATACTTAGGCCACAGGTGACTAGACCCATTACAGTTTGCTTATCAGGAGAAAGTGGGCGTCGACGATGCCATCTCATACCTCCTACACAGGGCACACACTCACCTGGAAAAGGAGAAAAGTGCTGTGAGAATCATGTTCTTTGACTTCTCCAGTGCTTTTAACACCATCCAACCCCCCAGACTGAGTGAC
Source organism: Limnothrissa miodon (assembly GCA_017657215.1). NCBI lineage: Eukaryota > Metazoa > Chordata > Actinopteri > Clupeiformes > Clupeidae > Limnothrissa > Limnothrissa miodon. Next base: position 15,648 of record JAGFZM010000489.1, on the reverse strand, counting down.
AAGCTCCTGAAGATGGGTGTGGATGCCCACCTGGTTTCCTGGATTGCAGACTACCTGACGGAGCGGCCACAGTTCGTCAGACTGAAGGACTGCCTATCTGATACTGTCATCAGCAGCACCGGAGCTCCACAGGGAACAGTGCTCTCTCCAGTCCTGTTCACTCTGTACACATCTGACTTCTGCTACAACACGGAGTCATGCCACATGCAGAAGTTTTCAGATGATACTGCAATTGTGGGTTGTATCAGGAATGGGCAGGAGGAGGAGTACAGGAGCCTGGTGGAGGACTTTGTGCAATGGTGCAGACTCAACCACCTACAACTCAACACTGCCAAGACCAAGGAGATGGTGGTGGACTTCAGGAGGTCCAAGCCCGCCCTGGTGCCAGTCACCATAGAGGGGGTTAATGTGGAGGTGGTGAAAACATTCAAGTACCTGGGGATACATCTGGATGATAAACTGGACTGGTCAGTCAACACAGAGGCACTCTACAAGAAGGGGCAGAGCAGGTTGTACTTCCTGAGGAGGCTGCGGTCCTTCAACGTCTGCAGCAAGCTTCTCTGGATGTTCTACCAGTCTGTTGTTGCCAGCGTCCTCTTCTATGCAGTGGCATGCTGGGGAGGAAGCACTAAGAAGAGGGATGCTGGGCGACTGGACAGGCTGGTAAGGAAAGCTGGATCTGTTGTGGGAGCTGAACTGGAGTGCATCACTTCAGTATCAGACAAGAGGACCCTGAACAAGCTACTCAACATCCTGGACAATGACTGTCATCCACTCCACAGCACTATCATGCAGCAGAGGAGCTTGATCAGCTGGAGACTACGCTCCCTGACATGCACAACAGACAGACTTAGGAAGTCATTTGTACCCAGGGCCATACAACTCTACAATGCTTCACTGAAAGGAAAAGGACAGTTGGACTTCTCTGCATAGTCTATCTGCACCTGAACACTCCTATACAATTACAAGACATTTTCTACAATACTGTGTATTGTTGACACTGACTAGGGACTCTACTGGCTACATTAGCCCACATGCACAACTCCTCCTCACACTGTAACTTCATACTTGACCTGCATACTTGATTGATGCATGAACATGTATATGACTTATACAGACTTGCCCTTGCACTAATTTTATTGTTATGTTATTGTCCATATACTTATACTAGAACTGTTTTATTGCTATGCTGATATATTTTATTGTCCATTTACATATGCACATATTTATTGCTAGTCAATAGACTTTTAACCTTGCACTATTGCACTACTGGTCTCATTTGCACAACCACCTTGACACACTCCCCATACTGTACCTCAGTACATTCATGCGCATCTCTACCCACAGTATTTGTATTTTATTGTTATTTTGAGTAACTGTAGTATATGTTGTGTGTGATTTTTTAAGCTGCTGGGACCTTGAATTTCCCCTTGGGGATCAATTAAGTATCTATCTATCTATATCTTATATTTCTATGTAACTTTCAATTAAATTCTTACTGTAATTAATATAGTACTAGTATTAGTATTAGTGTAGTATTATTCATCCTCTTTATTATTATTATTTTAATATTATTATTATTATTATTATTATTATTATTATTAATAAGCCTCATGGACTCATTAACATTTAAGTCTAAAAAAGATCCCATCTTGTTTGTCCTGTGTTCCCTGCTAGTAAAGCCCACCAACCACTTGTATGCAAACATGTATGAGGCTTCTCTTAAATCCATTTTTTTCCCTCAAGCAGTTTGTACTGAATCAACCATATATAAATCATAATTATATTATATAATAAATAATATGCAATTAAATTATGTAATAATTATGTGAATAATGAATGTTAAACATTATTTATCAATAAACATTGCCCATTCCTTCAGAATTTCCTAAAAGCTTCCTCTTCGCTGCGAGCAGGGTTCGAACCTGCGCGGGGAGACCCCATTGGATTTCAAGTCCAACGCCTTAACCACTCGGCCATCGCAGCTGCAACCATAATAGATGTACATTATATTTTTTTTAATTTCATAGTCATATAATACTCATATAATTCATAGAATCAGGAAATTCCATAAATATTCCTTGGTCTGCTTGTTTACCAATATTGGTAGAGCGGAGAATCCTTGGGCTACACCCTCACAGTCCAACATGCCTGTAGAATGAGACAGAGAATGTCATTCACTTTCTCAACCAACACAGTAGCCTAACAACATTATAGCCTAAGAATGTGCTACACTGTTGTGAAAATGTAATTTTCTATAATATTTATTTCTAAACCAGTATCACTGGCATTATTCAACCCACCCTGAATGAGTGGAGATAATTATATATATATATATATATATATATATATATATATATATATATATATATATATGTATTTGTATGTATGTCTATATATATATACATACAGGGTTGGGTCAGATTACTTTGAAATGTAATTGATTACTGATTACAAATTACCTGACAATTTTTGTAATTCGTTTGTTTGTAGTAACAGAGTATGCCAGCCTGAACGTATCTTCACATTTTACACAAAGCACACAGTAGGCTGCAGTAGCTACGGGCAAACCAAAAAATCAAAACAAACACAAAAACTATCGAAATTGTGTTGCATTCGTAAAAAACGCACATATCATCGGCCCTAATTTACTTTCTCAGTTTAAAACCGGCGCCTGCAAAACACGTGGCATGACGTGGGGATGTAGCTCAGTGGTAGAGCGCATGCTTCGCATGTATGAGGTCCCGGGTTCAATCCCCGGCATCTCCACTTTTTCGCATAGCCTTTATGTTGTCACGTGGTCCTGTAACTCAAGCGCTAATCGCCTTATCTATAGACAAATCCAGCGAAACACGGACGTAAAGCACCCCCGCCATTGCTGCGTTCCTCTGCTGCTAAGGAAGTAGCGTCAGAAATGGTGTGTTAAACGGTCTTTGATAGCGTTGGTAGCTTAAGTTCTAGATATCACAATTTTAGAGTTCTAAAATTGAGCCTCATCACATGCCAGACTATGAATGAAATAATCCTGAATACCTGTAAGAACACATAGGCTACTTTTACAGCTAACTGGTCAAGGTAAATAGGCTATATTTGTTTAAACTTGTGAAGCTTGTGAGCATATTAGCAACACAGCTAATAATAACAGTGTTAATTTTGAACATATCAGCAACACCGCTAGTAACGAAAGCGTTTGGTTGTATTGTTGTCATTATTAATAAACAAAACAATAAATGCATTTTGTTGTCAATTTGTTGTTACTTTAATCTGTAATTATTGTGAACATAACACAGCTAGTACTGACAGCGTCAGGTTTGTGAATATTAGCAACACAGCGAGTAATGACAGCATTTGGTTTAATTGTTGCCATTATTGATGACAATAATACATTTTGTTATTTAAAAAATTACCTTAATCTGTAAGTTTAGGCCACTGCCTAACGTCCTCTACTCAATGCTCAATTTCAATCGCCATTCAATTAAAAACTGACAATGTCAAAAACCAGCAACCTCGAGAATGACATTCACATCAACGGCAAAATATAACTCCAAAGTAACGCAGCGATGGTGAAAACTAAGATGGCGGCGCCCACGGAAGGTTCGCTGGATTTGTCTATAACATGATATAAGCTAAATGGTTTCAAGAGCGCGGCGATTTTACGTGAGAACTCGCAAAGTTTCCATTATCTGCTGGCATAGAGTTTGTCGTATTTTATAATGACTAATTATAGGCTAGGTTTTGTTACTGCACGACAGAATGGAGTAGTCAATGTTTAACAATACAGTTATTAGCCAATTGGACTTATACGTCTGCCATGAGTGGTGTCCAAAACAACCCAATTCTTTCTATCAACGGCGACGATGCTTCGCTTTGTTTCGCTTCCAGCCTGCCACGTAGATCCCTCCAGGAAGCATGACCCATTTCAGGTAGGATACAAGGAAGGGCATGGTATCCCAAAAGGTTCATGGTTCCACTGGGGCTCGAACCCAGGACCTTCTGCGTGTAAAGCAGACGTGATAACCGCTACACTATGGAACCTCACACCTCCCTCTCGTGGTCAACAATAATATGTCACTAGTGGACATTACATGTTTTACCATCGCCCTTTCCATCCACATGTCACATTCCCGAAACAAACATTGTCTCGGACATTTATTTTTCAAACGACTGGGGGGCTAAGACAGGCAGATTTACACGTAACCGTAGCCTTACAGGCTAAAACTATCATTCGAAACGATTAAGCTATGGCATTTTTAAACGTTTCAAAGCTCTCCCCTGACATCTATCGGTCATCTGACGCACCAACAGTTACTGGAAGTCAATTTTGGGAAATGGCACCAAGTCTAAAAATGACCATCCTAAATAACACACAATTCTTTAAATACATTACTTATCAGACAAATAACATACATGATAGTAATAAATTCAAACCTATGCAGCCTACTAACCTGAACATTTCTCTCAAAACTATGGCACTAAATGTGGCATTTGGGGTTCTTCTTTTTACTAAGGCATATTGAATCAACGTTAGGGAGTAGGTGGTAATAAAACGTATCAACTTTCAAACTCATTTGAGCTACTTATTCATTGTCCTAATGATAACAGATGTATATGCCAAATCAAATAGTTTTACTCTTCTATATGAACACAAGAATAGCAGGAATTTGCTAGAAGCGACTCGACGCAAAATCAGTTTATGAATGCTGTTTTTTTCGTGTCCAGTGCTGCAGTATACAACAGTAATTCCGTATACCCTATGGGGGTTTTGTGTAACGGTAATAGTGTGGAAACAGTCGCACGCGCCTGGCAAAAAAGTTTCCCACTGTATTTTGTCAGTAATCGCCAAACCCCTATGTAAGCGTTTGCACTTTTAAATCATTAATTTATATTATTGTTGTAATTCTGTACTTGCCATTTTAACAGTAGCATCAAACCGTCTTGGGCGCTTAGTAGGCCCGTGGCTAGAAGGGAAAACGTAAAATCGCCTAATTTAATTAACATATAGTAGGCCTAAATGTATGAGTCCAATTTGAATATATAACAACTGTTATTACTTCCCTACAAATGTCCATAGATTGTAATTTAGAAAATGGTTAGCCTACAGATAACCGCAAAGTAACCTCAAAGTAATGGGCAAGGCACTTGTATTTTTTTCTCAGAAATTAGGAATACTTACCAATGGCCTCGTCTGTCACTAGTTTACTCCAGGGTTTCCATTCACATGTTATGTGCAGTTGCACCTCGTCCATTTCCCAGACTAGCCACAAGTGAAATTCTGCCCCTCATCCTCACACTGCACGTCCCGGGCACCTGTACTCTCCCGCCATAGACTGTATGCCTCCTGCATTGACCTTCGATGGCACGAGCATCCCACGTGCAAGTCCATTTTAATGATTGCGCATGCTTAGACTTTCTGTCTCTGCCCATGGTTCCAGAAGAGGCAGAGAGGCGTTTTAAGAGGTCAGCGTGAGGATCCAGTGGTTTTCAAACGTTTTGAGCCTAAGGTATCAATATTTTTTGGTCAATTATGGCCCTCATAAACTCTTAGGCTACTTTTTACGTTGCATACTTACCCTTATTTAAAAAAAAAAACCTGCTTTGCATTGAAAATCAAAACTGAGTTTTTCCCCTATTACTGCAGTAGGCCTAAATGCAATATTATATTTTGGACAAGAAGAAAATGCATCCATAAAAAGTAAATCTTCTAAGATACCAATATTGTATTGGTGATACGATCAAATAGTATGTTATGCTCATTTGCTAATATGTTTGAAGTTTGATCATTAAGAGTATGTTTTAGGCCACGCTTAAGAAAGGTTCCATCATTCCGAGATCATACAGCGCGCGCAAAGGATTTACCTTGCTCCACTCTCTGACGTACGCAAGGGGGCGCTTTTTGCCCTTAAACTAGAGTGAACAGAAACCCGGTGTTTTCATATAATAGAGGCGAGGAATTATATTGCAGGGGAATTAGACTATTAGTGATCACATTTGCACGCACACGATTGTGTGTGTTTTTCCGCTGCGGGTAGACGCTTTCATTCTCGCCGCAGAGTATAGGCTACAGCAACGTTGTCTGTTACAGCTGAGCTCCAGCTGTTTGTAGATGCAAATAACATTGCTTTTTTGACGCAGTCTCTGTTCATTTGCCGACATCTCTCATAGACGATGCGACTGAGATGAATCAACTGCAAATGTAAACGGTTCTGTTACTCGGGCAAATCACGACGCGAGAAAGATACAACCGTTCATGGCGGCTTTAAGGGCTTGTTATATTATAGTCTAATAATAGGCTAATAAAAAGCCTCGACCTCATCAGGTGAGAGACGATTTTTTTTCTTCATTTGCGATGCAGTCTATCGCAGTTTATCTATATCTTTCCATCCATCCATCTATCTATCTATCTATATTTATTGATTAGCTTGTAATATAGCCTATAGCTTTAAGTGCACCGTGTGTAACTATTATCTTACAATCTGCATGGTCATATTGTTTCCTTTCCAACCTTTTTCTTAATGGGAAGCGTATCGTGATTAGAAATGGAGTTGAGCTTTCCTGAGTAGCAACGACGGACACAACGTGATCATGGGGTATAAGGCAAGTACCTACCACTACATGACATCCTACAAATGAGCTATGAGGGAACAGTAGAAAACCATTAAGGAAAAATATTTTAGACCTACATTTGTCTGTATTTCTTCTGCTAAGATGTTCATGAGTCAATATATAGTTTAATAACATACTGATTATAGCCTCATGGCAACATGGAAGAAGGCAGTCCAAAACCTTACTTTCAAGTCTGAAAGGGGAAAGACAGCTAGCCTACTATTTCCTTAATTCTGTGTAAAAAAATAATAATTCTGCAATAAGGTAGCCCATGAAAAACATGAGCTATAGGCAGTTAATCTGCCAATAAAAGTAAAGTATAAGTGTTTATGTTAGTTTTTGATCCTGTAATGTAGTTTTTCTAAAAATGCTGGTCTTTTTTTTAACAGTGTATTAAAGTTTGAATTGAGTCGAAATAATTTCCAGCCACAGTCTGTCATACAGGCTCTTGTAACAATGGAAACAGAATACTTATCTCATGTGTGATTATGTCTGCTGGACCATGAACATAACTATAATTGATTTCCATTACTTGAAACAAATGAGCAAAAAGTATCCGTATTGATAAATCATGAAATGGAAACAAAATAAGGCCTGTCAATATTGTTTGTGTGTGGCCTGGGCCCACTGAAAAAGCAGATCTGTATTTAAATCCAACAGGGCCAGATCATATACATCTGTCGGCCATAATATTTAACAAAAATTCATTGTTAAGCTACTGTTTTCTAAAAGAAACATATTGTGCTTGAAAAGACATTAGAATACTTTTTATGATACTCATGAATATAAAAACAAAGGAGTTCTCATGAATTGTATGTTTTACGATTTAAAATCTTTTTATTGAATGGGTTAATAGCCCAATATAGCTACTTCAGTGCAGTATACTTTGCAATTATAAGCTATCCTGAAAGAGCACACACCTATCTTTGGATCATGCAATGCAAATAGATAGATAGATTGATAGATAGATACTTTATTGATCCCCAGGGGAAATTCAAGAATGATTGGGTTTGTACATTTGCAAGGACTGTTATTCAGTGTGTGTGTGTGTGTGTGTGTGTGTGTGTGTTACCTGTTGGTAATGTCACATCAAAAGATCTGCTTGCCTTTAAGATCTCTCGGCTACACTGGATCTGGCAACCCTTAGAGCAATGTTCTTTATCTTGGGTCGCAGTTACATGTTTTTGATTAATCTTTATAAATCAACATAGGCCTTCAGCCTACGTCCAGAAAAGGACGTCAGTCTGCCCACATGTAGCGGCTTGGGCTTTCTTTAGGAAATGAAGATAGTAAAATAACGTTAATTTAGTTTTTAATGGATTATGGTTTCCTTCAGATACTTTTAATTAACTTTATGGTTTTCTCTATGGTTGTTGTTAGACGGACACATAATTTCCCTAAAGATAATTGCTAATTACACTTTATGGTCATAACCATGGGTGGCAATAGCTGTGAGGGGCATGGTGTATTCCATAGGCTACCTGAGACATGGAACTATGAATGATATAAGCGCCGAAAACGCTCTACTGAATTCACAATACTAAAATCCAGAGGACTCGTAATGTATGTATACTGATGGATGTCCTTGTTACTTGTCTAGAGAGCTAAACACCTACTGAAGGCAAATTCCTTGTATATGCAAGTATATTTGGCCAATAAAACCTGATTCTGACAATAGCTTTTCCCATCACTGGACGGCACATTGTACGTCTTACTAATCTGAGGTAATGATGAGATACGTTGAGTCTTTTTCTGCTTTCAACGTTACTCAACACACCACTGGCACTCTCAGCCCTTGCATGTTGGAGACTGCACTGCCCCAGTTGGCCTGTTAAGCTGATGCCTGATGCGATGGCTTCCAAGGGCTGCCGCCGTCTCTGTGAGTAGCGAGCGTCCCGATAGCGGAGTCGTGGTAGGCCGGAGTTGACTCAGTGCAGCGCTGCACCAGTGGCTTGCCCCACTACGCCCTGGGGCTGTATCCATCACCCCCTCCCCCCACACACACACACACACACACCCCTCCATCATAGCGGCTGCACTAATCAGGCCATCCAAGCAGAGGATGTCAGCTACTGTAGAGAGCGTGTGGATGGCTGTGACCGAGGAGCGAGCGAGGCTTCTAAGCCAGTATGCCATCCCAGGGCAAAGGCTCAGGCATTAGTATAGTAAGCCCATACGTGCGTCAGCCTGAATCAATTCAAAGAAATAATAATAAAAAAAAACGGTCTCATCCAGCGGTAAATCCGATGAGTGAAACATCTGTGACACTTGATAGTAAGCAGCGAGCGCTGTGGATATTTTTGGCCGTCATCCGAAGCAGCTTCCGCTGAGGTGATTGTATGGAGCATCACAGGCTAGAACTAGCGCTTGAATGTGGTGTGTGAATATGACTGCAGATCTATTTATCTGTAGATCTGTTGACGCCTACAGTTGTGTATACACATGGAAACTTCTGGTGGTTACTCTCAATCATTTAAATCAATACTCCAGAGTTTTTGATGTAAAACGAGTGGACTAGTTATTTAAAGGTCAAATCGACAGATTCAAAGGGTGCTTCAGATGAGGGTGAATATTTGATTAATGTTGCTTTACTTACTGTTGTGTTGTGGGTTCAATCTACTTGTAAATGGTGAAATTTCAGTTGTGTATAAAAAAAATATATAAAAATTGTTATATAACATTTTAACAATTTAAAATATAAAAATGGTTCATTTCAGTTATGTAGGAAAATGTAGAAGTTTCTGAAAGCATCTGGCACTGTTGTCGCACACAAACCTTACAAGTTCAAAGACACAACCAACTGAAATGGAATGATATTGCCCCAGTTTAAAAAAGGCAGGATTTTTTATTGCTATAACAGCCCATTGTGTTTAAAGGTATCACAGTCCTTTGTGTGTGTGCTAATTACAGCCATGCTTTATCATTTTCTAGGGCTGCAGACACTTCAGAAAGCAACATGCCTGCAGACATATTTTCCACATGACAGATGTGGATTACACCTTAGTGAAAAGAGCCATTGTGCAGAGTCACAGATGAGCTAAATGGCTAGTGTGTTAATGTCCAGATTATTATTGGCTGACAGGAAATGATGCACAATGTCTGGGTTGTCTGCCCTTTGTGCAGAGGACAAGTTGAACCCGACAGACAACCATTGCGCAAAAAGGGTAGCGAAAGAGGTGCCATGGAGCTTGCTAGTGTTGAGTCAGCGATTTACTTTGTTGTCATGTTGCAGTAGTAAGGGCAGTTTTCATTTTTAGTATTTTTTTAAAAGCTAGTGAATGCCATGGGATTATTGACCATCGCTCAGACAGAGCAAAGTAATGATAAAAAAAATATATGCATAAATATAAAAAATAGCTTGATGTAAATGAAACATCGCAGTAGAATAGAGCTATTTTAATGAACGGCTCTGATTGGTTCCTGGTTGTTCATGCATCCTCATTAGATTAAACATTAAGGACTAACTCAGTGGCAAAAAGGGCAACAGACCTGGCATCTGTCTGAACATTGCCACGAGAATAGCTTTCTCCTTTATAGGAGGCTATATGTTAAAGAATAGCTTTCTCCTTCATCGGAGGGTATATATTAAAGAATATCTTTCTCCTTCATCGGAGGGTATATATTAAAGCAGCACCAAATCGCACCCTCTACAGATTGGAACGGAAGCTTTCCATAAGACAAATCAATTGTAGTAACTACAGGTCGCTAGCTGATTGGACAAACTTGTTTAGTGCCGTTAAAGCCAATAGTGGGCCGCAGAGCAAATGCAGCAAGTATCGTTCACCTTGTTAAGAGTGGACCAACGATGGACCACCGAAACGATTTTGAAAACATTATTTTAAGGTTTTAAAGTCTTTGATACTGCTTTAACTAATCGCTGACTCAAACAGTCGAATTACAGTATCCACTCCCAGATCACACAACAGTAACCAGGCCTGTGTCTCTTCACCAACAACCACAAAGACAAACTGTCTGCGGAATCTATTCTTTCCCCCTCCGAAGCTTCATGAATCATGTAGCCTCCGTAGAACTGCGGCAGCCCATAAGATGAGACTGAATAAGCACTAGGATTTGTGTCCCTCCTGTGATGATCTGGGCTGGTAATGGGGACTCTAAATCCACCACGCAGTGCAAGAAAACCAGCCTGGCCTGCTTAGGGGGCAAAAATACTGTGCGTATCCTTAATTCCCTGACTTCATTAACATGTGCAAGCTCTCACTGGCTTAGCCATGGGTTACTCTCCGAGGTCCAGCCTTGCCACAGTTGAGGACAGGCACGCTCTATTAGGTCATGCTCAATTTTCCATCGTCTGTGGTCACAACGTAAACCGCCATTCAATCACACAGACATTTTCTCCTGGTTAGGTTCCCAGAAAGATGTCCCGAATCCCCCCCCATCAACTGTCCATCAAACGTCTTGTCTCGTTTTCTTCTCCTTCCTTCCGTCTCACTTGACGATGGCGTTTTGAAGCAGCTGTGCACGAATTAAGCCCGTCAATCCTCCCCTAATCCCGTGGCTCTGCCACAGGAAATGTTGATTCCTTTTTGCACATCTCTCCTCTGCAGACTTCTTCCTGTCTCACTCGGCTTGGTTCGGATTTTGTTCCTTTTGTTTTATTCCCAGAAATATTCTCTTTATATTCCACTTATTTTCCTTTAGTGATTTCAGCTTCATGTGTGATTCATTGCTGAGTTGTTTTTTTTTTTGTTTGTTTTTTTTTGGATAAACTTCTGAGCAGTCATATTTGTGTAGATGTTAAGCTTCCTCATGTGTGATTCATTACTGAGTTGTATTTTTTTATAAATATTTTCCAGAGCAGTCATATTTGTGTGGATGTTTAGTTGAATCCCATGTCCCGAGAGGTCTTTAGTCTTTACAAATCTCGCATCATCTTTTTTCTTTTTTTTTTTTCAATTTTCCCAGTGACGCCCTTCTCATGTGCCACATTATCTTCCTCTTGATCACAGATCACAGGAGCGGGCATGGACCGCGTGAGCCAGCTCTGGCGACTGCGGCGGCGTGCCCGTCGAGGGGCACTGTGCATGGCACTCTTCTGCATGACCATGGCAGTGCTGTACACGCTGTGTGCTGAAAACAGTGTGCCCGTCACGGATGCCATCTTCGGCGAACGAGCCAGGACCCGTGCCCAGCCTAGAGCTCACTCTCTTGTCAAGGTATGGCAGACGAATGCGCCTGACTGTGCCTGCAGCGTCCTTAGTGGGACTAAATAGACAGTTGTAATACTCCGCAATGCAAACAGTCATATCATATTTTTGTGGCAAATTGCTATAGATAAAAAGTTTAGAAATACAGTAGGCATCTCTTAAAGCCTGGTCAGATTACACGATTCTTTTGTTTTTCATGTTTGTCATTCATAATTTACCATGACAGTTTAGAGTTTAGAACCATATAAACCTCTCTGCGAGACTATATAGACACTTGTAAAACTCTGCAATGCAAACAGTCATATAATATTTTTTGCATATAGCTATAGAAAGAAAAACATAATATACACAGTATCTCCCAGATTACAGGTTACTGTAAAAACAGAGATCATCCGCTAGGAAAATAAAACAATAAATGTTTGCAGGTGTTGCGAGGTGGTGGGTCAAAGTCCATCTACGTTGACCCCCAAAAGCTCCCAGGGGTGGTCCCTGGTGACCCGCGGCGACCCATTCCCGTGCTCTCCTCCCTCAACCGCTCTCTGGAGACGGATCACCGAGACGTCCGGCTGCGGCCACGGGAACACAAGCCTCACGGCGGCTTCTTCTCCTGGCTGCCACGGCCCTTCACCCGGGCCATCGAGACCCTCCTCGGGGGCCACCGCAAGGGAGAGCTGAGCGGCACCGGGTCGGACACAGAGTTCTTCGGGCCTAACGGCACCCTGGGAGAGGTGTGGGACGATGAGATGTCCAGCACCATGCTGGGGAAGAGGCTCAGGAAGGTGGTGCAGAACTATCAGGTGAGGATGGATGGATGGATGGGACGGATGGATGGATGGATGGTGTCAAACCCAGGCAATGACAGAGCAAAACTAAAGTCTTTTTGTGTCCTCATCCCCAAACCTCAGACCCAATGACAGTACAAAACTAAAGACTTCTTGTATCCTCATCTCTTGTGCTTATCATGTGGTTGCACCTTATGTTTATTGGGGGTACAAAGAGATGAACCCAGACCAAATGACAGAGCCAAGCTCAAGTCCTCTTGTGTCCTCCCTAGGCAATGAATAAGTACGGAGTGCACTTCCCAGACGCTGAAGCAGGCGCTCGCCATCCCAAGCGGTCCGGCCCGGAGCTGCTGTGCCAGATGAAGGAGAGCGTGTCCATCACGACACTCACCCCTGACATGGAGCCCTTCGCCCATTTCCCGTGGGCCACCCAGCTTCCCCCCCGCCCCCTGAGCATGGACACCGGGCCCTTCAAGACCTGCGCTGTGGTGTCATCAGCAGGGTCTATGAAGAACTCCGGATTAGGCAGAGAGATTGGTATGTCTGGGCAAACTAATAAACACATTCTTTTGCAGGGTATTTTTTTGGATGGTATTGCTGTTCAAAATGCAAATTGAAAACGGGTGCCCCAGTCTCTGAATTGTTTTGTCTGTTTAATGGGCCGCAAGGAAATGGTATCATCAAAAAACAAGTTGCTCGTTTAAAAACTGCAGTAAACTGTTGGAAAACATTGCAAACGCACAGTGGCTGAAAGGCCAGACCTCTTTTGGTTTAGTGAGGCGTTTTGTTGTCACTTTGATCTACAGTGACTCCATGTGCTCCTGCTGCTTGGTTAAACACTGAATCGAGGTTTCATTGCTGGGACGCTGGTGATGTTGTATTTTTTCCCCTTGCAGTAAACTAGCGCTGAGTTAAAAACTCCCATGTCCCCTGATGCCAACTCAGAGCAGGCTAATGGGTTCTCCTCCTCTAAGGCCTTCAGCTCTCCTCTCCTATTTACCACAGCATTAAATCCCACAGTATTCAATTAAGTCTGCCACATCGTTAGGAACCGTTATCCACTGACCCACTAGACACTAATTAGCTGTCTAATAGGAGCCATCGTTGAAACACTCAAGCAGACGTCTTGTCAGCGTGCAAGCCAGAGGCAGGGTGGGCTAGCATTGGTTGGCTATCTACATGGCACACTGTAAAAAAAAAAATACACACTTTCAACTATTTTCAGTTTACCAAACTTGAGATAATGAGTTGAACAAGTGAATGCTGATTCACAAGTCATTATCAAGTTTGGTGAACTGAAAATAGTTAGGCAGTCCGGACACAACTTTTTGTTAGTGTTAGTTTTTACAGTGCACACACTGTTTGGGATACAATCGGAAACAACCGGAGGTGGCTTATATCATCATTCTTGGTGAAGAGGTTGTTCTGAAGAACTGTAGAACAACCTCAGTGGGGCGCAGGCGAGTGTGTGAAGTGGTCCAGGTGGTAGAGGAGCCGTACGGTGACCGCAAGGTTGCAGGTTCGAGTCCCACTCTACTTGACCCCATTGAAGTGTCCTTGAGCAAGACACTGAACCCCAAATTGCTCCTGGTGGCAGGCTGGAGCCTTGCATGGTAATCCCCTCCACTGGTGTGTGATTGGGTGAATGTCATTACAGGCGGCGCGTGTAGACACAGTGGCCTCTGGCTCTCCTGACTGTGTGCATCATTGTGGGATAGCTAGAAGCATAATTTGATTCCTCTGTATGTCCAGTATATGTAGAGAATTGATAATAAAGAGACTTAGCTTAAAGTAGATTGGCTTCCACTAGTCATTGTTTATGGCACACGTCTGTTTATTGAGCTCCATTAGCTGCCTTTAGCTGCTAGCATCAAAGGCAAACCGCTAATGTTGGCCTACAGGGTAGTGAATAGATCTACTCCCATTTATTTTCTGACCTGCCTAAAGCAATATGTTACCCCCCC
>JAGFZM010000488.1:196853-225126 GCA_017657215.1 Limnothrissa miodon | reverse complement strand
ATGTATATATATATATATATATATATATATATATACATACACACACAGTATATACAGTATGTACCGTAACATGAGTGATCTGTAGAGCTTATCTTAGTGTACTATGGCAAGCACCTGGCTCTCCATATTGAGCCAGATTTTGATTGAAATTTGACTAGTTCTCACAATGATAGTTGTCAGTGCCAGCACATTGTGTGATTGTATGTGAATGTACTGCTGCTGTTCCATGAGTTCCAAATGAACCAAGCAGGAAATTTTTGTGTTTCAATTGTGGTGGTAAATATAACTAACTAAAAAACAACAAATTCATAGAAACGTCATAGAAAAAGTTTACGGTAAGTTAGGGCTCTAATAAAATAAAAATACAAGATTCATCAATGAGTGTAGTAGGCCTATAAATCTTTCAGTGTAATAGTCATCAGAATTAACTGTTTGTGGAGGTACCATTCAGATCAAATGCTGTAGTAATAGGCCTAGTTGTTGCCATTCCTATTTTGCAGGGGGTTTACAGATCCCAACTGTGTATAAATATGGTATTCTCTATTCTCTTAAAAGAAAAAAAAACTCAAAACTTCCCCTACAGGGAAAAATGAGTAGGGAAAAAAGTGTTTTAAAGACACCACTATTGATTGCACCAAAGGGGAAAAACATTTCCCTATTACTCATTTAATGACAAAAGGATCGATAAAAGCCATTGACTAGGAGAGCACACTCATCAGCACGTCGTCTAGATTCAGCTCGAATGTCCCCGCATCCTCCGCTCCTTAACAAGCCCCACTATTTAACAGGGGTCACCAGAAACACTGCAAGTTTGGAAGTGAGGCTGACAGGAGGCCTGGATAGGAGCAAGACTTTTAGTAAGCCAGAGCACTGGGCCGTGAACACAAGGCCCAGCCCATGAAGGCAATTAGGGCTGCTGAATGGCGCGTCATGCCTGCAAGGTTACACTGGTTGCTGAATGGGATGCCCTTGCAAGGCTATGGGGTCCAGAGGCAGTGAAATGCACTCAAGGTCGACTGGAGAAAATGTTCCCTCATAAAGTGGAGATAGAAGAAGGTCATAGACGAGTGCAAGTGCATAGTCTCACATACAGGGCTGTCAACGCACACGCATTGAGCGTGAGACACGCTCTTTTGACTGTCTTCACACACTCACATGCCACACTTCCGATGTCACACGCTAATCTTTGCATTAGCTCAAACACTACCTGCGATTGATCAATTCCACAAGGCCGAATAGGCAGAAGTGTTTCTTATAGCCTGCAGAGTGCTCCCCTAACATAGGTGGCGCACCTTAGTTTACACTGCATTTGCGAGCTGAAGCTGATAGCATAGGCGGGATTAGATGGTGGATGAGCCCGTGCCTATTAAAAATTCTCAGGTGCAAGCATGTTGAAGATCTCTCAAACAGGCACATACACAGGCCAGTGTGCTGCGTAATCATACTTCCAAACTTTAAATATGGTTTCTTAATTGATTTTAGCCTATGTGTTCTGATAATGCCGAGAGCTCTAGCTGAGCTGAGCTCATCACAGGTCAGTACACACTTTAAGTACTTTGGTAGCTTGTTGCTCTAACGTTAGATGTTAAAGACTTCTGAACGAGACGTAGCCTATTAAAGAAGTTTGCATTGTATTGTAAAAGAACGGTGCAATTCATGTTAATACCGAGTTTTCAAGACAAAAGCAAAGTCGCATGGTGACCTGCAGGAATGTCGCTAAGAACTTAATTTGACGTTGTACACTCTCAACTATGTTATGTAGTCTATAAGTTAGAGTAGCAGGAGTTTTAACACACTACTATTTGGTTAAGAAATGATGTGTCATGAGGTTTATTTAACGGCTAGTTTGTAAGCCTGATGTGTGTCATATGTAATTTTAATTTGAAATATCTTGAATTTTATTTGGGTAGTTTTAAAATATTTGTATTAAAGAGCCCATAGAATGCAAAACCACATTTACCTTGTTATTGTTGAATTTAGGTAGCTTGAGGTATCCAACGGACCACACCGACACTCCCAACACCATCTTCCGCCTCCTTCTATATGTAAATTTCAGGCTAGAATTTGCCGGGCTGAAAAAAAACAATCTGAAACTAGTGCTCGGTGTACGTAGACAGTGCAAAGCTACACCTCCTCCATTACATTGTCCAATCCAAAAAGCTCTAGCTCTAGAATCTTTGGTCCAATCAAAATTGTTTGTAACAGTCTCTTGTCCAGCCCCCTGTTGCTTCGGAGGTAGGCTATAAACGCACTGTAGTTTATGTAGGCTAATAGCTAGCTAACATTGAGAACGGCAAACGTCTCTAAGAAAAATAAGTGCATGTTGAATTTCTGTTTGAAATAAGTGCATGTTGAATTTCTGTTTAACTGGAGAACATACGAAAAAAATGTCAGCACGCACGTGTAACGTTCCAGGATGTACTGGGCTGGCGTTGTCCGGAATTTGCACTACCTTCCTCAAGAACCTCGCATTCAACGGGAGTAGTTGATTTTTATCTACAACCACAAGATTGGCCGTTTGCTCTGGTCAATTCACCTCATATTGTTTCGCCAACCTCGGACTGTATCAATCCGGCTTTTCACGAACACTACGCCTGAAACCAGGATCTATTTCAATATTCTCCAACAACAACTGATTCTGCCGGTAGGTAACCACGCTAGAATTCAGTGTTTTTTGGTCGCCATAACCATAGCATTATAGACTGGTATTTCTATGGCCTTAACAGTTTGCCTACTTGAAAAGTTGTTGCACACTCGGTCACTAAAGTGTTGCTAGCAAGCATAACAACAGATACTAATGTCGCATTTCCCCCAGGCTTCTGTGCTTATATAGCCCCAGTGTTGCATTTCCATTACCAAGTTTTAACACCGGGGTTTTAGGTGAACTTGGAATGTTTACTATACAAACATAATAGCCTACGTTAATTTCCCGGTAAAGATGCATATCGCCGTCTATCATAGCATTTCATAACCAGAGACATTAGTGCTGAAACTAAAACGTAGCCTATGCCTACATAATATTAAATTGTAAATGGTTCTGCATAACGTTGTCATAAAGGCTGACATCCTATTGTGTGTTTATTTAGCTCAGATAGTTAACCGATTTTCTGCTGAGAAACAGACCTGCTGCTTGCTTGTAGTGTATGGCGCAAACACAGCGCGATATAAATTAAAACGGTAAGGGGAGCAATAAAACTGTAATCTGCATACAGTCTATATAGCCTACAGTTGGGGTCAGACTTGGATTTTTTTTGTAGCGGTAGCAGTAGACTACCTTCAAGCTAAATTTCCCCTTCACCTAAGATTCACTGACCTATCCTTGTGCGTCCTGAGATCCCTTGATGAAGTTCGAAGTTGTTGAGCTAGCATCGTTTATCTTTGGGCCAGAGTTCTTGCAAGTGGCTGTTCACATCTTTAGTCTGCCTTAAGTTCTTAAAAACAAATGTCATTATGCTACAAATTGAGCAGCTCTAATTTGACGTTAGGCTCCATCTGGGGCTACCGTTGCAGCATATTGACCTGCTACTTGCTTAGCCGCAAACGTAGCGCGATAAAATAGAACGGTATGCTAAAAGGGGAGCGATAAAACGTTTACGGACACTATCGTGTCCTCGGTTCTCTGAACTTGAGAAGTGAATACAGTCTGTATAGCCTACAGTTGGGGTCAGATGTAGTTGAATTTGTTTTCTAGCAGTAACGTTAAGAGTGTCAATGAAACTAGGGAGCCAATCTGCTTCAGCGAAAAAACAGCCAATAGGCCTCACAATGAACTAGCCAATCAGCGCCACGGGGCGGGAAAGGGTGGGAAATACAAAAAATTTTTAATGAGTATACATTTCTGAGCATAGAATAGACGGCCTAGAAATGCTCCTGGGTCTTTTTCAGCCGCACAAATTTGCATACACAATTATTGAGGCTCAAAGAACATTTTATGATGGTCAAAAAATGCATTCTATGGGCTCTTTAATATCTAGCTCAGCTTTTACAACTCTTCCCCCTGTTTACTGAATGGGAGAAAATCAGCCCAATTGAACCATCCTGACTAGCACTGTAGGGAGATGAGTAGCCTTTGTGACATGAGGTTAATGAAAGTGTTTTCTGTGAGAGGGTGTTTTCTCTGGTGGCTTTGAACAAAACTAAGACCAGAAACAACTTGGCCCTAAATGGCACCCTAAATGGCAAAGATAACTGACTTGGATCCATGCTACCAATGGGAGCCTTCACCCAAAGTTATTAAGGCCGCCAAGAAGGCCACAGTCATGTACACCAAACAGCATATGCATATGAAATATGCAGACATTGTGGACACATAGCAATGTTCATTTTCTGTTCTGTTGACAAAATCAAAAAATGCATTTATCATCGGAAGACAACAATGGAAGTCCCCAACTGTCTTTATGTCCCTGACCTTTAGTTGAGATAATTCCCATTTTTTTCCAATTAATTTCCGTTAATTCCCATAAATTCCCATAAATTCCCGTTAATTCCCATGGAAAATTTCCAACTTTGAAAATTCCCGGAATTTTGCAACCCTAGTACTGACTCACACAGCACCAAGATAAACAGATGGCCTACTGTATATCCTATAATTTCTGGTGCATTACATGGTAATGTATAACATTTCACTTTTAATGATTAATGTAGTGTGTAAGGGGTTAACGAAACATAGTGTAGTTGTTGGTCGGTCAGAGCGGTCCTGGTCAATGTATACTCAGAGATAATTTAATGCTTGTAGTTTCTTCGCAAGCTTTTTCAGTGACCACTGACAAAATATATTAAACCAGAGTGACAGAGCATAGAGCGTACATTTAGTGTAATGTACAGGAAAGAAAACCTGGCAGTTTTGTCTCGGTGAAGTGACTGGGTACCATGGTAACCATTTAGTAATAATTGCAGAAGGGAAGCTGGTTGCATACCAAATGGTAAACAAGATGTCTCTGAAAGGCTACAGTACATAAAACCTAAAGGAAATGCCAAGATACTGACTGTTTTGGCCACTCTCTTTTGAAATGCATAGAAATACTGTAGAACAGGTTAGGAAACAGGTGCCATTGGTCTACTGCTGATCATTTTCTTCACATCTCCAAGCAGTAAGTCTCTTTCTTGGGGAAAAAAAGCTTTCTGTTCAACGAAGCCTTCCCTCTGAAGTTCTTGTCTTTTGTGCAGGGCAGAAGAATGAATAGTCATATGTTGTGAACTGCCTTAGCAACAGACAAACGCACTGTCCTGCCTGTCTGTTCTGTTGACAAAATCAAATAATGCATTTATCATCGGAAGACTACAATGGAAGTCCCCCCACCCCCCCCCCCCCAAACAAAAAAAAAATCTCACTCCAAGGTTTTTTTAAAAGTTAGCAGCCCTGCACATATGACCTGTGTACCTCTCCATCCAAGCTCATCACACACACACGCAAACACACACTCAGCCACAGGATGCATGTGGAATGCTAGTACTATGGCAAGCCGATTGAGCATTTATTCTGATATCTTGATATCAGGCATAATTGTCATGTACATGCAAGTCATTTTGTCAACTAGTTAACTAGTGAGCCATGTTTGTGTGAACTAGTTAACTAGTGAGGGATAAAATATGCACACTAGTTAACAAGTGACAGCAAAAATGCCCACTAGTTAACCAGTGAACACATTTTAGCTTCACCAGTTAACTAGTGAGAGCCAGAAGTGTCCACTAGTTAATTAGTGAAGGCCAAAATGCATACCAGTCAGCTAGTTGAAGGATTTTGTGTCTCACTAGTTAACTAGTGACAGACAAAAATGTGCACATGTTCACTAGTGAAGACAAAACTCATCACTAGTTAACTAGTTGGAGTAGGTCAATGTCACTAGTTAAATAGTGAACCATACATGGCTTACTAGCTAGCTAGGTGATGGCAGCAGGCTCACTAGTTAACTAGTTGATGCATCCTTTGTCCAAACTAGTTAACTAGTGAGGTCATAAATGTCTACTAGTAAACTAGTTCAAGACAAAATTCACACTAGTCAACTAGTGGCGCAGAATTTAAATTAGGAGGCGGAGAAGTCTGGAAAATGAGGCGTTGTATTGGCTCCTGATGTCAAAATCAAACATGACAACCAATCACGGTGCAGAATTTCACAAAATCCCACCCACAACATTTGTATGTGGCACACACGTTAACATGCTGGCCAAAGGAACTTTAGCTTGTAAACTAGTGGCTTCTGTGTGACACTTACATGTAAACTAGTGAAGGCAGAACTGCTCACTAGTTAACTAGTGAAGCCACAAATGCCCACTAGTTAACTAGTGAGCTCTAAAAAGTGTCACTAGTTTACTAGTGTGCACCAAAATATCCACTAGTGAACTAGTGATGGCAATTTCCATTCGACTAGTTAACTAGTGAGGTGCAAAAAGTGTCACTAGTTAACTCAAAACGCCCTCTAGTTTACTATTGAAGGCCATTTCAGCCCCACCAGTTAACTAGTGAGATGCCAAAATGGTCACTTGTTAACATGTAAAGGCAAAAATACCTCCTTGTTTACTATTGAAGTTGTTGTTGGCCTTACTAGTTAACTAGTGACATGCATATTTTGTTCACTAGTAAACTAGCTACACCTAAAAACAAAAACAAGCTGACCATTTTTGTCCACTAGTTAACTAGTGGAACAATTGAAGTCGCACTAGTTTGCATGTGTGGCAGTGAAGCAGCTCACTAGTTAACTAGTGCGCACAAGACACACACTAGTGGCTGGATTTGGAGCTATCTAGTTAACTTGTAATGCAAAAATTTAATCTTACTAGTTAACTAGTGACAAACTGGCATTCACTAGTTAACTAGTTGACATGTTTGGCCTTACTAGTTCACTAGTAATGGAACAGGATAGGCTCACTAGTTAACTAGTCAGCATATCTGCATTATAATGTCTTTCACTAGCTTAAAGAGGGCATTTGGAGCCTTACATGTTAGCAAGTGAAGATAAAACACTGTCCATAGTGAACTAGCTGGAGAAAAATGCCCCTCACACTAGAAAACTAGTGAATTTGAATAAATACACAAACAGCTGGCATTTTGTGACACTAGTTAACTAGTGGGACTGCAACACAGGCCACTAGTTTACTAGTGTGCAATGTTGCACTTGCATGCAAATGAAGAAGGCGGAACAAAGACTTTGATTGGTCCATTTAGGACTCAGAAACCTAGAAAACATGGCTGACTTCATCCAGGCTGTTCTAAGAGCAAACTTTTATAAACTAAGATTGTTTGTGCATAAAAATATGTTTTGATAACATTTGTAGTGACAAAGTTGTGGCGTATTGCTGTAATCTTTGTTCAGTTAATGTATACAATCTTTAGTTTTTCAGTTATTAACACAGCTCATCTAGCAACATCTACTCAGTGTAAAACTGCTGGTGGTGTTGCTGCTGGTAACCAAGCAACCTAGCCAAGCTAATGTAGTGTACACCCCATTTTTGTATCCTTTTGTTGTATTTTTGTGAGTTTGTGGCTTTTGGTTCATGCATTTACGATGTTGTGACATTTATTGTCCTGTAGATGGCGGTATAAGGCCAGATATAGATCTGTTGTAGCTAGAAAGAAGAGAACGAAAAAAAGCAGAAGTGGCATGTATGGAAGCTGCGAAGTAGAAATAAACAAAACTTTAATTAGCACACGTGAAGACTTTACTTCTTTTGATCAAGTGTGCAACACTAACGCCAACTTTTCCCTCCAAACTACATCAGAGTAATCAATGTAATACTTCAGGTTGTCAACCCCACTTCTCAAACACATCATAGACACTAACATACAATAGTGCAGAATTGTATAAATGAACAAATATACATTTGTGTGGTTTATCTCTGGGGCCCACACATGGTGCTTGCTCTATGGCATCGACTTGGATACGTTACGGCACGACGCGTAGGCTACTAGAAGCTTACTTTTTCCCTTTCACAGGCTACACTGGCTGCGTACGTTGCGTTAAGTCAAATGCAAGAATCTCTTTTGCTTGTAGTGGTAGTCCATTCAGTTGGATCATATAGCCTAAAAGTTTATTTTGTTCAATTTTATGTTAGTGAACATTCATCATCAGTGAACATTCAGCATCAATTTACAGTTATCCATTGCCAAGCAGCTGTCAGATAATACTGTAATATTTTCCATAGCAACAGGTCTCGAAACAGTGTTTATTTATTCTACATAGCGTAGGCCTGCATACATAAATTCAATGACAATATAAAATGCACTACAGATGATCTTCAGACAGTGTTTCAATTAAATTACACGGCAAAATCCCTTACGTCAAAAAAAAAAAAATAGAAGTTTATTTCTGCAGCTGTGGTGTGGCAAGATGTGTTTAGTGAAGCCAGTTCCATTGATTATAGTGGAATTGTTACGGCAGATACGTATCCGGTGTAGCCTCCTTTTAATACGTCTTAACACGGCATTCGCCATACTGCACCGTTGCAGACCAGTGTAACTTTAGCCACTAGGGACACCCATCAGGACCTAATCTCGAGGCTATGAACAGTACATTTACCTTTTAGACTGGGTGGGATTCTTACATGATACCCAATGGGAGTCTTGTACCCACCCTCTCATTAGAATTTGCATAATGACTGTTTCAGGCACTAGTTAACTAGTGAGCCGCTTCATTGCCACACATGCAAACTAGTGAGACTTCAATTGTTCCACTAATTAACTAATGGACAAAAATGGTCAGCTTGTTTTTGTTTTTAGGTGTAACTAGTTTACTAGTGAACAAAATATGCACGTCACTAGTTAACTAGTAAGGCTAACACCCTCACTAGTAAACAAGGGGGTATTTTTGCCTTTACATGTTAACAAGTGACCATTTTGGCATCTCACTAGTTAACTGGTGGGGCTGAAATGGCCTTCACTAGTTAACTAGAGGGCGTTTTGAGTTAACTAGTGACACTTTTTGCACCTCACTAGTTAACTAGTCGAATGGAAATTGCCATCACTAGTTCACTAGTGGATGTTTTGGTGCACACTAGTAAACTAGTGACACTTTTTAGAGCTCACTAGTTAACTAGTGGACATTTGTGTCTTCACTAGTTAACTAGTGAGCAGTTCTGCCTTCACTAGTTTACATTTAAGTGTCACACAGAAGCCACTACTTTACAAGCTAAAGTTCCTTTGGCCAGCATGTTAACGTGTGTGCCACATACAAATGTTGTGGGTGGGATTTTGTGAAATTCTGCACTGTGATTGGTTGTCATGTTTGATTTTGACATCAGGAGCCAATACAAAGCCTCATTTTCCAGACTTCTCCGCCTCCTAATTTAAATTCTGCGCCACTAGTTGACTAGTGTGAATTTTGTCTTGAACTAGTTTACTAGTAGACATTTATGACCTCACTAGTTAACTAGTTTGGACAAAGGATGCATCAACTAGTTAACTAGTGAGCCTGCTGCCATCACCTAGCTAGCTAGTAAGCCATGTATGGTTCACTATTTAACTAGTGACATTGACCTACTCCAACTAGTTAACTAGAGATGAGTTTTGTCTTCACTAGTGAACATGTGCACATTTTTGTCTGTCACTAGTTAACTAGTGAGACACAAAAACCTTCAACTGGTATGCATTTTGGCCTTCACTAATTAACTAGTGGACACTTCTGGCTCTCACTAGTGAACTAGTGAAGCTAAAATTAGTTCACTGGTTAACTAGTGGGCATTTTTGCTGTCACTTGTTAACTAGTGTGCACAAACATGGCTCACTAGTTAACTAGTTGACAGAAATGGCATTCTTGTTGGCCTGATATCAAAATATCAGAATAAATGCTCAAGTGGTTGGCCAAATACATAGAAGTTAACAAGTGAGAATTTGACATTAAGTAGTCAGCTAGTAAACATTTTTGTCCCTTACTAGTTTACTAGTAAAATATAAACGTCTCTTAACTAGTTAACTAGTGGACATTGAAATGCTCACTAGTTAACTAGTGAACATGCTGAGCATTACTAGTTAACTAGTAAGATATGAAACATGTCAACTAGTTAACTAGTGAGCATTTTGGCTCCCACTAGTTAACTAGTGAGCACTTGGGCTGTCACTAGTTGTTCTGTCATACCGTTTATTATGACCATTTAAATTAATCATTATTTGAGTTGAGTATATTAATTAAAGACATGAATATATAAGGTTGTTATCACACAGTAAACTAATAGAAATAAAGACACTAGAGTTTTGTAGAGAAAGAGTAAACCTTTATTTTGACATGCTTGTATGTTTACACTGCCATTCCACGTAGTATAGCCATTAAGTTTCACACAGTACATACAAGGTGGATCTTTTTCCTTTTGTGTGTCGTTCATGAAATTACCAACGTTTTCCATGCCCTCAACAGCATTGTCTGTAAGTTATTTAAGTTGTGTGTAATTTTAGTTAAGTATGATAATAACTTTGTTGCCTTTGTTAAACGCTTTATTTAAACCTAATTGGAAGCTAGCGTTTGCTAATCTCTATGCATTGTTTAGCATTTTGGGTTTTGGCTATAGCGATCTCTGAGTTTCCTTGTATTGTTTTGTTGCAGTTTTACTCGATTTTCACAAGTCACCTAAATGAAGAAGCAAAATAAAGGAGCAAGGCGCTCGCGTCCTGGCTCGTGAGAACGAGTTTGGCTTGCTGCTTAATCTGTGTTACGCACAGACCAGCTCACATGCAGACAGAGCAGTACACTAATAAACTTGTTCACACATAAATGGCTCACTAGTTAACTAGTGGACAGAAATGGCTTGCATGTACATGACCATTATGCCTGATATCAAGATATCAGAATAAATGCTCAATCGGCTTGCCATACTGATTAAAAAACGTCAGTTTTCTGAGCCAGGATGGTACCTTGCATGGCAGCCACTGCCACCGGAGTATGAATGCATGTGTGTGAATGGGTAAATGAGAGGCATATGTTGTAAAGCGCTTTGAGTGCTCGCAGGAGTAGAAAAGCGCTATATAAATGCAGTCCATTTACAATATTGGTATCAAAGATGATCACATAATAATTACAAATTCAACTACAACCGTAACCACACACCCATAGCTGAAATGCAGTATTTCAAGGCAGCAAAAACAACATCAATCAAACCAAAATATATAATGAAGCACACTTGATAAGTTTGTTCAGGGAGGTGAAGATGATATTTAGTTAATTAAAGTAAGAATGAAATTACTTAAATACATGTTAGTTAAGCATGGGTGAACCCACTCCTTTACTTAATCAACATGCTCTGCAACTGCTCTTACACTGTCCAGCCATAATGTTCTCTTTCGTTTCGAAGCCGAAACGTACGAGTGGATGATGCCTATCATCTCCTACTTTTCTGAAGTCATTTTTAACCAACCCTTTGAAAAAAGGGCAGTAAGCGCACTGACGCGCGCAGGCAACTACTTAGACAGCCCTGCGTGACGTCAGAAAGTCTATGTATTGACTGCGCTTACGCTTCAGGTCCTCTTTGCCTCTTTCACCTCGCCTACTGCGTGTGTTTCTGAGTCGCCTTTTCGTTTGCTTTCGCAAATATTCTAAAACCAACGGCTTCTTTGAAAGCCCACCACAAAAGCTTTTTTCAAAGCTCTCCGAGGGATTTCCGTCTTGCTCCAAGTGCTCACGCCGGTCCCTGACTTGTGGTACCCCGAGACGCAAGATGGCTACTCGTCGTTGCACCGACTGTGATCGTCCCATGGCGATTTCCGACCGCCATGCTATCTGCTTCATCTGTATGGGGAGCGAGCATGCTATGCTCGCTTTTTCGCGGCCAGATCTTTGCTCGGCTTGCGAACGCCTCTCCCCTACGGCTATCGCCAACAGAGCGGCATTTTTTGTGGGTTGCACTGGTGTTCCAGGGGCGGGCTCTACCCCCGTTGGTGCTAGTGCTCTCTCTACCCGCCAGTCTATCGATTTTCCCCCAGCGTCCCCGCACCCGGATGGGCTAATCGACCGGTCTTCAGTGGCTACTCGGCCATCGGTTAGCTTCTCAGCGGCTAGCTTGCTACCAGCTAGCCAGCTAACCGCGGCCCACCAGGCTAGCCCTGCTAGCTCCATCGACGCTGCCTTTGCCCGCGCGGCTACCACGCCGCCTCAGGGCGACGATGACGACCCAGTTATCGAAGCTGTGGATGAGGAGGAGCTTGCTTCCTTCCTCTCCGCTAAAGGCTGCGCCACCGTGGAAGATTTGCCACCTGTGTTGAAGACCCACGCCGCCCAGTTAGCTTCTGAGCTAGCTTCGTTGGCTACGCAGGCGGCTAGCAGGCTAGGCCTGCCTCCGCCTCAGCGCTGTCCGGGAGGGCATTTCGACCCCTTCTCCGGCGCGCTCCCCTCTCCGGACGCTCTCCCTCTCCCTGCTCACCCCACGGTTGTGGCCGATGCACAGGGCTCTTGGGAGGCTCCCTACGCCGCCATTGCCCCTATCCAGGGGCACGCGGCATTTTACGCGATGGACGGAGCGGGTGCCACCGGACTCATGCAGCTTCCTCGCGTCGAAGATGCGGTCGCTGGTTGTTTAGCACCAGCCTCTGCCACCACCTGGACATCGCCTCCCGAGCTCCCCTCCAAGCCGTGTCAGCGCACGGAGAAGCTTGCTTCTAAGGCCTTCATCTGCACAGGCCAGGCGATAAGGGCGATGAATACTGCCTTTCTCCTCTCCTCTCTGGCTGAGGAGCTGGTGGCAGATTTGTCAGCACAGCCGTCGGACTTAACCCTCCATCAGCTGCGCAGAGTTACCGCTCTCACCTCACTGGCCATCCGGGCAGCCATTAAAGCCGACGGGCGCTTCCTTGGCTCCTTGGTCGTCCTAGACAGGCACCTCTGGCTGAACCTCTCGTCCATGCCAGAGAAGGAGAAGAGGCATTTCCTGAATGCTCCCATCTCCGCTGATGCTCTGTTTGGGCAGGCGCTGGAACTACAGCGCGACCGCTTAGAGAAAACAAAGTTGGCGGCTCAGGCCCTGCAACCCGTGCTTCCTAAGCGTGCTCCGCCTCAGTCAGCCGCTCCCGCTGCTCCTCAGACGCGTGCTCGTGCGCCTCAACGGACGCAACAGAAAAAGAAGGCGGACACGCCCAAAGCCGCGCCACAGCCAGCTGCTGGGTCGCAACCTGCTTGGCAGCGCTCCCGCTCACGCGGGCGCCCAGCTCCCGCCAACCGTCCAGCTAGCCAGGAGCGGCGTAAGAGGCCACAGCGATCCTGATGCGATCGCGTGTGCGCGGCAGAGCATGTCATGCGATCACCATCCATTGACTGCTATGCCTCTGTGTGCTCTGAAAGGCACGGGTCTTCGCTCTGCAGTCCCCAGCTCGGAGCGTTCCCCCCAGCTTCGGCGGTCCTCTCTGATCTCACCCCCTTACGGGGCGCTGAGTTTGCCTTGTTCACAAGCACTCCGCACACACACTATCGCCCCTCTGGGGCAATGTTTCACTATGAGCCCCGGCCCAGGCCGGAGGACGCTCTCTGTTCTGTCAGCGCTATCGCGCACTGGGGCACCGATGCGGTCTCCGCCGCACGTTCAGCTGACACGCGCCCCGCGCTATGCGCCTCGTGTGATATCACGCCTCCAGGTCGGCCGCTCCAGGTCGGCCGCCCCACGGGGCGTCGCAGGTGCAGTGCGCGGCTCGCCGACCACCAACGTCGCTGACATGTGCTCCAGGTCGGCCGCCCCACGGGGCGTCGCAGGTGCAGTGCGCGGCTCGCCGACCACCAACGTCGCTGACACGCGCTCCAGGTCGGCCGCCCCACGGGGCGTCGCAGGTGAAGTGCGCAGCTCACCGACATCGGATTTCACTGACGTGCACGCCGGGTCGGCCGCCCCACGGGGCGTCGCGAGTGATGCGCACGGCTCTTCAGCCACGCGTGAGCGCCCAGCGGTCTCACACACGGCTAACCTGCCCTCAGCCTCCACACTACGTCGGGTCTCTAACCTGTCAGTCGGACGCTCTTCAGCTTCGCGGACAGCCTCAGTCTTTGACCTCGGCCCCCCCAGTGCCACTCGGAGGCAGCATAGCACTTCGTTTGTCCTTGCTGCCTCCTCATTCCGCCGCTCTGCTCTGGCAGAATTGGGCGATGTGCACAACGTCACGTTGGGTTCTTTCAACAGTGTTGAAGGGCTATCAACTGCAGTTCAGGTGGCCACCCCCGCCCTTCAGAGGTGTCATGGAGTCAGTGGTGCCCTCCTCCAGGGCCCCTGCTCTCAGACAAGAGCTTTGCGATCTCCTGAGAAAGGGCGCTATCCAGCGCGTAGATCCGACGCTCACACGCGCAGGTCGTTACAGTACGTACTTCCTTGTGCCCAAGAAGTCGGGCGCTTTTCGCCCTATTCTAGACCTCAGAGCGCTCAATGCTTTGCTCAAACCTCTCACCTTTCGCATGCTCACGGGGCGCATGGTGGCGGAGTCAGTCCGCCAGGGGGATTACATGGTCACCATAGACCTTCAGAACGCCTATTTTCACATAGGTATAGTCCCCAGGCACAGGCGTTTTCTATGCTTTGCCTTCGAGGGCAGAGCTTATGAGTACGCAGCCCTTCCCTTCGGTCTGTCTCTAGCACCTCGGTGCTTCACCAAGTGCGTGGAGGCGGCGATCGCTCCTCTACGTGCTCAGGGGATCAGACTCCTCAATTACTTGGACAACTGGATGCTGCTGGCGGGTTCCAGACAGCTCCTAACGTCACAGGCTCACACTGTTTTGCGTCACCTGCACAGTCTGGGTTTCTTAGTGAACCTAAGCAAGTGCATGCTCTCTCCCTCTCAGGAGGTCGAGTTCTTGGGCGTGAGGCTGAACTCACACTCAATGAGAGCGACGCTCGCTCCGAAGAGACTTCAGGACGTCAGGGCGTGTCTACGCCACTTCAGACTAGGTGCCTGCGTTTCGGCCAGGCTGTGTCTCAGACTGACGGGCCTCTTGTGCGCCGCAGGCGGCGCTGTCCCACTCGGCCTCTTACACTTACGCCCGCTGCAGCTTGCCTTAGCGGAACTGTGTGTATCCTCCAGGTCGGACCCCGCCTGTTGGATCTTAATGTCCAGACGCATGTGGCTAGCCCTCGCGCATTGGCGCAGGCCGTAGTCCTTCACCAAGGGCGACGCTCTGGGCGCTATAGCCAGACGCATGACGGTGACCACAAATGCGTCCAAGAGCGGCTGGGGCGCCGTTTGCTGCGGGCGCCCCGCCAGGGGGACATGGGGCACAGCCTCCAGGAGATTACACATCAATGTGTTAGAGCTCCTTGCTGTCTTCTGCACTCTGAAGGAGTTTCCCCCTCTTCTCGGAGGAGAACACGTTCTTGTGCGTACAGACAACACCACTGTTGTGCCGTATATCAATCGCCAGGGCGGCACGCGCTCTCCGGACCTGTTTCGCCTGGCGTACAAGCTGCTCACCTGGGCCTCCCGCCACTTCCTGTCGATCAGGGCGGCACACTTGCCAGGTGTTCGTAACACAGGCGCGGACCTCCTCTCCAGGGGTGTTCCGCGTGCAACCGACTGGCGCCTCTGCCCAGCCGTGGTGCACAGCCTCTGGTCCCGCTTCGGGTGGGCACGAGTCGATCTTTTCGCCTCGAGAGAGAACGCTCATTGCCCAGCGTGGTTTTCGCTGAAACGAGATGCACCGCTAGGGTCAGACGCGCTGGCGCATCCATGGCCGCGCGGTCTGCTCTACGCTTTCCCCCCCCCCTTCCTCTGATGCGTCAGGTATTGGCCAGGATCAGAGCGGGGGCTCACAGGGTGATTCTGATCGCCCCCAATTGGCCCTCTCAGAGCTGGTTCTCAGATCTGGTCTCACTGTTGGACGGCCAGCCGTGGACCCTCCCTCTGAGGAGGGACATCCTATCGCAGGCTCACGGGTCGCTGTGGCACCCCAAGCCGGAAGCATGGAGACTGACGACTTGGCCCCTGAACGGGCGCGTCTCCTAGAGAGTGGCCTGTCAGGCGCAGTTATAGAGACCGTTCAGGCTGCTAGAGCTACATCCACTAGGTCGTTGTATACACTGAAGTGGCGTGTATTCAGCACGTGGTGCAGAGACAAAGGCTGTGATCCTCTAGTCTGCCCTATTGGCGAGGTGCTTGCTTTTTTGCAACACCTGTGTGATCAGGGTCGTACACCCTCTACTTTGAAGGTGTACCTCACAGCTATCTCAGCATGCCATGTTGGCTATGCTGGCGTTTCCCCAGGCGCTCACCCCCTTGCGTCGCGCTTCATGAAGGGCGTCAGGCGGCTTCGCCCCTCTTCCTCTCCTTCGGTCCCTACTTGGGACCTGGCCACAGTCCTACGCGGACTGGCCCTTACGCCCTTTGACCCTCTGTCGAGTGCCAGTCTAAAGATGCTTTCCCTTAAGACTGCGCTTCTGCTCGCTCTGGTCTCGGTGAAGCGTGTTAGCGATCTGACTGCCTTGTCAGTCAGTCCTGACTGTCTTGAGTTCACGCAAGGTGACGTGCGGGTAACGCTGCGACCAAATCCCTTTTCTCGCCCGAAAGTGCTGTCTACAGACCCTCGTTCGAGGGTCATTGAGCTCTCAGCCCTTCCTGAGACGGGCAGTTCTGTGCCCGTCACTCTGTGCCCGGTCAGAGCGCTTCGTGCCTACTTGACGCGTACGCAGAGCATCAGGAAGACGAACCAGTTGTTCGTCTGCCATGGCGAGCGTGCCAAGGGTCAGGCCTTGTCTACCCAACGCATGTCGCATTGGCTTACTGAAGCCATACGTCTGGCATATGAGGCGGTGGGTGTTCCTCCGCCTGCTCATGTCAGGGCGCACTCCACCCGTGGAGTGGCGGCTTCTTGGGCCTTCTGGAAGGGCGTCCCTATGAAGGATATCTGTTTGAGCGCTTCGTGGGCCTCAGGCAACACCTTCGCGCGTTTTTACACATTGGACGTCACCAGGCCGGGTGTAGCAGAGAGTGTTCTCTCTGGGCCCGGCGGCGGTCCCATGGATCTTCCCACCTCGGGCTCCTCGGTGTAGGGCTCTTGAGGCTTGGTTGTAGTGATCCACTCGTACGTTTCGGCTTCGAAACAAAAGAGAACGTTACGGATACTAACGTATCCTCGGTTCTCTGAGTGAGAAGCCGAAACGTACGCTTCGGGCCTCAATCGCCGACTCTGGCGAGCTTGGCAAAGAGGACCTGAAGCGTAAGCGCAGTCAATATATAGACTTTCTGACGTCACGCAGGGCTGTCTAAGTAGTTGCCTGCGCGCGTCAGTGCGCTTACTGCCCTTTTTTCAAAGGGTTGGTTAAAAATTACTTCAGAAAAGTAGGAGATGATAGGCATCATCCACTCGTACGTTTCGGCATCTCACTCAGAGAACCGAGGATACGTTAGTATCCGTAACGTTTCTCTACAACCTATGGCTCGACTACCATATGAAGGTATTATGATTCTCAGCTAAGTACATGGACAATTTGTTGTCCATAGTGATTTCCCCTTGACCTGTGTATCTGCCTAGGGTTCTTCCTACATTAGTACTTTCCTTGTCTCTGTTATTCATGGTTTCTGTTTGCTGTTAAGCGCCATGGGACAATACTATTGTAAAGGGCGCTGTATAAATACAATTCTATTGAATTGAACAGATGTTCCAACATGAAAGAAGAGTGAAAAATACATAATGAAAACATAAGATAAATGTAAAGCATATACATATAAATAGGCAACTGTCAATATCACTCTATTGTGGCATTAATTAGGTCTGTAACAACTTATTATGCATTAGCCATGTGAAATGTATGACAAATTTAATTAAATCTGTGACATTGCTTGCATAAATTAAACACTAAATACTTATTTTGTACAAACTCAGACTTCTAATGTAATTCATTCACACATTTTTTTTGTGATTTATAAAATGCCTGTGATCAATGTCTGTTGAGATGATAGATGTCAGAGCAAAACATGCCAGAGGTAGCTCACTGCTTCCTTCTGAAGAAGCTCTGCAGAACATATTAGCACATGCATATTACCATTAACTAACTCCCTATAAACATACATGTATAAAATACTACCTGTTACAATTACAAACTAATACCTTATTCTTTTGTCATGACTTTACCCATAATAAATCATTAACCAATGTTAGTAACTAACTAATGTTACTAACTAACCATTAACTAATACTAACTCCTATACTGAAGAAAGCATATGGGATCCTAATTCATATTATAACACACATTATTATGAAGGAGCTTAGTTAGGACTGGACAAATTCCTACTTAATGGTCTATGCCAGGTTAGCACTGACCTTATTGTCCTCTGTGTGTATTTGACTGCATGATCAGTGAATGTGATTTCATTGTTTGATTTTCACAAGGTCACTGGTTAGGGCTTTCACCCCTGCCCAATGGTTTAGTAGTTAGTGTGATTGACTGGCTAGACTGGATAGATTATACGCTATATATAGTTTTCTAGTTCTATGCTGTACCAATGTTTATTTCTGGTTCTCCCTGGAACTAAAGACAACATAATTTTATACTGGACTTGTAATTTGCAACTTGTAATTTTCCTTTCTCTCTATCATCTCATTTAGTGGTGCATGAGGGGGTGCAATGCCATTTACACATTGTGACTATTTGTCAAGAACATCATGGGACATCTTTCATCTTTTATTCTGTATTTCTTTACAATCATTTACAGGTTATTTACAACTTAATTAAATTTTTTTTACGGATTTAAGGATGTCCTGAATGTGTTTGATTATTTAGATTTAAAAAAAAATTGATTAATTTTAATAAAGTAATAATAATTTATATTGTTTGTAGTACTACGGTTCTTCACCTCACTCCAATAAGATGAAATCCTACTCCAACCAACATTGAAACAAAGAAGATTCAGTAAAAGCAGAGGTTGTTCTGGGAAAGGGTCATGAGTGGATGTTATTGCTGTAAACAGTTCCAATTTCGTAGCTCAGCCTCCTTCTGCTGTCAAAAGAAGAGGAGTTGAATAAGAGTAATTATAGAGCTGCATGAATAGTGACGGGGGGGGGGGGGGGGGGGTGGCATTGGAAAAAAGTACGACCCCCTGTGAAGGCTCACTATTCCCTGCTCACCACTTCCACCCTCACACAAATCATAACCTCCCGTCTATTTCAGTCTGAGGCTGGGGTGGGGGTCCCAGCACTCAACTAGTAATAAGGAATAATTAATATGCTTCCGAGCTCACTCCACCCATCTATGGCCTTTTGAAGCCTGTTTATTAATGAGGGAGGCACAACCCAGATTCAGAGCTGCTGTTGACAGCAGTATGGACATGGGCTGGGGGTGGAGGGCATGAGATGAGATGCAGTAATTACGTCAGTGACTAAAGGACTTCAGGACTCTCCCAAATGTAAAACAAAACCCTATGCCTGAGGGACATTTTTCTGACATATGTTGTGTAAAACATATCTCCAAAACCTCATTCTTTCACTTACGCAACATTGCTAAGGTTAAAAAATTCCTTTCTTTTGAATATGTAGAAAAACTAATATTTGCATCTGTTACCTCCAGACATGACTATTGTAATTCTCTGTTCTCTGGATGTGGTACTAGCTGCATTAAAAACCTACAACTAATACAAAATGCTGCAGTGCGACCACTCACTAAGACCAAAAAATCACCTATCCTTGCTTCCTTACATTTGCTTCCTGTTAAAAGCGGAATTGATTTTAAAATACTTCTAACATACAAAGCCCTTAATGGCCTTGCTCCAGCATATATTAAAGACTTACTTGTTCCCTACCACCCTTCCAGACATCTAAGGTCACAGGATGCTGGTCTCCTTGTAATTCCTAGAATATCAAAATACACAGTAGGAGAACTTTCTGCTATCATGCGCCTGTCTTGTGGAACAAGCTCCCCTCTAACATTCGCCAAGGAGACACTCTCAACACCTTTAAGTCTAGACTCAAAACCTTTCGTTAGGGATGGTGTATGGTAAGCCACCCTCCTCATGGTATTCCTTAATGCCGCCACAAAACCACCCATCTGTCAATCCATACAATTTTCACTCTGTCTCTCTCCTCCTCTCTCTTACTTCTCCATTTCTCTCTCATCACTTAGCCACACCTGTGTATGGTTGCACATGTAATATAACACACATATTCTCTGAAATCTGATGGAGACTGTCTAACTCATCTCCTCCTTCTGCTTTTCCATGCCATTACCACCCTGCTGTGAGTCATCCCTGCCTTCCACTGCCTGACCCTGCACCTCTTACCTCCTGGATGCTGCCCAACCAACCTTATTGAATATGCCTCCCTGCTGAGAGCCAGCGGCACTCCTGAATTGGTCCTCAACCCACTCCACGGTCCATACCACTGCCACCCTGATTCTGCATCTCTGACCTCCTGGGCAGGCTGCCTCCAGCTCCACAGATAACCCTGACATGATTGATACAGCCTCCATCTGGCCCTTTGGCCTGTTTCTAATGATATGGAACTATATCTTAGGATTATAATGGGACTCTTATTAGCCCCACAATTTTCTTATGATGTGTACCTAATGGACTAATGGTGAACTTTCACCATCTGAGAGAGTGAAAACCTACCCTAGGCAGTTGGGTTAGCCCCTTGAGCCATCGGAACTGCCCAAGATTTCTTCCTTTACCATAACAAGTAAAAACAAAAAAACGATGCTAGGGAGTTTTTCCTTGCCCCTGTTGCTCATTGGTGCTTTTTGTGTTAAGCACTTTGAGACATGCCTTTTGTAAAATGCGCTATACAAATAAAATTGAATTGAATTGACATATCTGCATTTAATTACACAACATTCTGTTCACATCTTATCAAACACAACCTCTGGGAAGATCATCTTATCAATCAATTGGTTTTGGTAGTACAAAACTTGTTTCAGTTTCTGATTTATTTTTGTATTAAAGGACAGTAATAACATAGAGTGTATTACCAGTTACCCTGACACTCCCTAACTCTTTGAACATTCAATCGATCAACCTAAACATTAACTAGCTTAATGACTGGATGTGTGACTCAACATGGACTTGAATGCCATTGACTCGTGACCCGAGTCGAACATTACCCCATTGCCTTGTAATGACATGACATGTTTCTTAAATCCCTCTTCTGTGAAAGAAAATGAAATTATCATGGATTTAGCATACTCACTATAATGATTATCCCAGCAATAAATCTATTTAAGACCTTTTTCACCATGGGTCAAACTTTCAAACTTTTGTTAAAAAAGGAAAATTACATTGGTAGCTAGATTTATCATACAACAAGACGTTCGAGTGTACCACTGTCACTTTTCTAAAAGACATCAAAATCACTTTTTAAAATGCTAAAAAAGCTTGATGTAGAATGACACGTTGGGTGTTAATAGAGTTCCTTCATATCAAATCAAGCACTGATATCATTGTTGATGTTTACAAATGAGTATTAGTAGTATTGATATACTGTATATTATAGTATTGATAAGTTTACAAGAAAATACCACATACCCAAAAATGTTGAGTAAGTTTTATTGCTGAAATGTCATACTGTAAGTCTAGTGGATGAAATTCAGCTTGGTTGCTGTAAGTGGGGCAATTAGACAATTTAATCAATTAGCATAATACATTAATAATCTTGTAAAATATTTAAAAATTTTCAATTCAATTCAATTTTATTTATATAGCGCATTTTTACAAAAGGCATGTCACAAAGCGCTTAACACAAGAGGCCCAATGAGCAACAGGGGCAAGGAAAAACTCCCTCGCAGCGTTTTTTGTTTTTTACTTGTTATGGTAGAGGAAGAAACCTTGGGCAGTTCCGACGGCTCAAGGGGCTAACCCAACTGCCTAGGGCAGGTTTTCAGTCTCTTAGATGGTGAGTAGTCCACTTTTATTCCATTAGATACATATTACAAGAAAATTTTGGTAAATAAAGTACAGTAATATAGGAGTCCCATTAGAATCCCAGGATAAAGTCCCATGTCATTAGGCGCAGTCAAGCCAGGGGCCAGCTAGAGGCTGTAACAATCATGTCAGGGTCATCTGTGAAGCTGAAGGCAGACCGCCCAGGAAGCCAGAGATGCAGGATCAGGCAGTGGAGGGCAGGGGTGACCCTCAGCAGGGAGGCAGTGGCATGGACAGTGGAGTGGGTTGAGGACCATTCAGGAGTGCCGCCGGATCACGTTGGAAGAAGGTCCCAGGAGAACCCAGGAGGTGCAGGCGCAGGCAGTGGAAGGCAGTGATGACTCACGGCAGGGTGGTAAAGGCATGGAAAATCAGAGAGGAGATGAGTTAGAACAGTCTCCATCAGATTTCAGAGAATGTGAGTTATATTGCATGTGAAACCATATACAGATGTTGGCTAAGTGAAGAGAGAGAAGTAAGTGGAGAGGAAAAGAGAGGAGGAGAAAGACAGAGTGAAAATTGTACGGCTTAACAGATGGGTGGATTGTGGCGGCATTAAACTATAGCAGCATAACTAAGGTATGATGTATAACAAGCCAACACCACCAAAGGAAATGGTCAGTGGCCACCAAGCCCTGGACAGGAGCTTACAGCAGAGGCAGTCCTTTCCAATAAAACCCTGAGGAGATGTGGCTTACCATACACCATCCCTAACTAAAGGGGTCAGTAAATAGAAAGGTTTTGAGTCTAGACTTAAAGGTGTTGAGAGTGTCCGCTTGACGAATGTTAGAAGGGAGTTTGTTCCACAGGACAGGCGCACGATGGCAGAAAGCTCTTCCGCCCATTGTTGATTTTGATATTCTAGGAATTACTAGGAGACCAGCATTCTGTGACCTTAGGGGTCTAGAAGGGTGGTAGGGAACAAGTAAGTCTTTAATATATGCTGGAGCAAGGCCATTAAGGGCTTTATATGTTAGGAGAAGTATTTTAAAATCAATTCGGCTTTTAACAGGAAGCCAATGTAAGGAAGCAAGGACAGGTGTGATATATTCATATTTTTTTGTCCTTGTGAGTGCTCGTGCTGCAGCATTTTGTATTAGTTGAAGGTTTTTGATGCAGCTAGTACCACATCCAGAGAACAGTGCATTGCAATAGTCAAGTCTGGAGGTAACAAATGCATGTATTAGTTTTTCTGCATCCTCAAAAGAAAGGAATTTTCTGACCTTAGCAATGTTGCGTAAATGAAAGAATGAGGTTTTGGAGATATGCTTTACATGACTATTTAAAGAGAGGTCTTGATCAATATACACCCCAAGGTTCTTGACCTTTGTGTTAGGTGTGAGTGAAAGGTCACTAAGTAAGCTCTGATGATGGGGTAAAGTGTTGGTCAGGTTTTTAGGGCCAATCAACATGACTTCAGTCTTATCAGAGTTTAAGCAAAGGAAATTATTAGTCATCCAGTTTTTGATGTCACTGAGGCAGGCAACAAGTTTTGTTACTGTCATTAGGCTTCATTGAAAGGTATAGTTGGGTATCATCTGCGTAAGAGTGGAAGGTAATGCCATGTTTTCTAATAACAGATCCCAAAGGTAGCATGTAAAGGGAGAATAGCAGAGGTCCCAGTACTGATCCTTGGGGCACACCATACTTGACTTCAGTGTGGCATGATGCTTCATTATGTGCATGTACAAACTGGTAACGTCCAGTAAGGTATGACCTGAGCCAGGCTAATGCAGAATCTTTGATGCCAATCATATGCTCAAGTCTATGTAGTAGGATGCTGTGATCAATAGTGTCGAAAGCAGCACTTAGATCCAGTAGGATTAATAATGAAATGCATCCATTATCAGATGAGATAAGGAGATCATTGTAGACCTTTACTAGGGCTTATTCTGTGCTATGGTATGCTCTAAAGCCAGATTGATAGGTTTCCTGAATGTTATTTGCGTCCAAGAAAGTACGAATTTGCTTAGACACTATTTTTTCAAGAATCTTTGATATAAATGGGAGGTTGGATATAGGTCGGTAGTTAGCCAGGACATCAGGGTCAAGGTTGGGCTTTTTGATTAAAGGCTTAATGACAGATGTCTTGAAAAGTTTGGGAACATGTCCTGCTGCAAGAGAGTGATTTATAATATTAAGTATCGGCTCAGCTAGGCTAGGGAGAGTAGCCTTAAGGAGATCAGTAGGAATTGGATCCAGTAGACAAGTAGAGGCCTTACTTGATGAGATCAGCTTGATAATTTCAGATATACTGGCAGGTGTAAACGAGTCCAGGTATGCTATAGGTCGGCTAGGGGTTGCTGTTTCCATTATAGGGGAACCAGCTGAATTTGAGGTTTGAATGGTGTTATTTATTTTACCTCTAATACATTCAATTTTATCATTTAAAAAAATCATGAAATCATTACTGTCTAATGTTATTGGAATTGAGTGTGTCACTTCATTCCTACTTTTAGTTAAGCGTGATATTGTGTTAAAGAGGAATTTGGGATTGTTTTTATTATCATTTATAAGTGAGGAGTAGTATTCTGTTTTTGCATTATTAAGTGCTTTCTTATAGTCTTTTAGGCTGTCTTTCCATGCAAGATGGAACACTTCAAGTTTGGTGGCATACCATTTTCTCTCAAGTTTACGTGCAGCTTGCTTCATTGAGCGTGTCTGTGCTGTATACCATGGGGCAATTTTGTCTTGTTTTCTAATTTTCTTTTTAAGTGGCGCAATGGAATTTAATGTAGTGTAAAGTGCATCTATAACATTATCAGTTAATTGATCAACTTGAGTAGGGCTGGGAGGAGGGCCTTTTAATGTGTATTGTGTCATTAAGGGTTCAAGAAGAGAAGGAATTTTATCTATGAAGTCGCTTGTGGCTTGGGAGGTTATTCGTCTAGTGTGGTAGCAAATAGAGTTAGGGGCTGTAGAATCTATTGTAGTCTTTAGAGTTATTAGGGAATGGTCAGTTAGTGAAGGACATTGAGGTAGGATAGCAAGTTGTTCTATTTGTGCACCATATGTTAGAACAAGGTCAATAGTATGACTACCTTTATGTGTGGGTGCATTAACATGTTGGAAAAAGCCAATGTGTTCAATTAAGGATTGGAACGCTGATGCCAGGCTATTATTTACATCATCGACGTGGATGTTGAAATCGCCCAACACTATAATATTATCAGTTTTAATGACTAGTGAGGAAAGAAATTCTGAGAATTCAGTCATAAAGTCAGAATAGGGGCCTGGGGGTCTATATAACGTTACAATCGTTAAGGGTATATTAGGTCTAGATGTTTTGTCAGGTTGCATAAGATTGAGAACAAGGACCTCAAAAGATTTAAATTTATATTCAAATTTGGGAGCCATAGTAAGGTTGGAGTTATAAATTGTGGCAACACCACCGCCACGACCATTGTGTCGAGGTATGTGGTAATTAAAGTGACTTGGAGGAGTAGCCTCATTAAGTGGAAGGTATTCGTCCGGTTTTAGCCACGTTTCGGTTAGGCAAAGTATGTCAATTTCATTATCGGTAATAAGCTAATTTATTAGGGCGGTCTTTGAGGAGAGGGAACGAATATTTAGTAATCCGAATTTCATTTGTGATTTCTGATCACGTTTATTTGTTTCTGGTTTTATAAATATGAGGTTGCTACTGTTTACTCCCTTAACTGGTTGTTTTGCGATTTGTCTGGTCGCGGACACTCTCCCTAACTGCCTGCTGGGTTGACGGTGAGGCGGCAGAGATCTGTGTAAGACAGTAATTCTGCTACCTGGACCAACTCTGGTATGTCAGGAACACGCCGAGTTTAAGTGCCGGTCAATGTTCCTAGGAAGGAGCTCAGCACCCATCCTCGAAGGATGAATGCCGTCTCGATTCAAAAGTCCAGGTTTTCCCCAGAAAGAACTAAAGTTATCAATGAAGCCCACATTGTTATCGGCACACCAGCCCGACAGCCATTGGTTGAGTGAAAAAATTCAGCTGAAAATTTCTTCACCGCGTTTAATAGGTATGGGACCAGAGAAAGTTACTGAGTCTGACATCGTTTGTGCCAACCTGCACAATGAAATAAAGCTTGTTTTAGTGATCTCCGACTGTCTTAACCGGACATCGTTAGTGCCAGTGTGGATGACTATCCTAGAGTATTTTACACTTCGTTTAGCCACTAGCACCTTCAAATAGGCTTCGATGTCACTCGCTCTAGCCCCAGAGATTGAAGTGACTATGGCCGATGGTGTCGCTAGCTTCACGTTTCGTACTGTAGAAGCACCAATTACCAGAGTTTTATTTTGGTTGGGAGGATCACTTAAAGGGGAGAATCGGTTTAAAACTTGAAGTGGTTGGTGGTGTGCTTGGGACTTAGTTCCGCGACTAGAACGCCTCACCGTAACCCACTGTCTCTGCTGCGAAGGGGATGCCGCCGGTTGACTGGTTAGCTGGCTAGGGGGTGAGCTATCTGGTGCATCCACGTTTGCTAGGTTAATAGGGCTAGCTGATGCTAAGTTGCTGTTGTTAGCTAATACGTGGAAGCGACTTTCTAGATCTGTGATCCTCGCCTCCAAGCTGGCAAGCTGTCTACATGTATTACACGTACCATTATCACTAAAGGAGGCTTTGGAATAACTAAACATCTGACAAGCCGGACAACAGATAGGAGAGCAAGGAGGGGAATGCATAGTGCAGTGTCCAAAGTAGTTAGCACTAGCTGTGGACTATGAGTGTAGGCAGCGAAGCAATAATGATACACAGTTTAGACCGGGAATGTGTAAAATAAATCTAAGATAGTGTTAACAGTGCAGTAGTGTAGCACACAGAACACAAACGTGTGGATGAATTAAAATAAATCTATAATAATCTCGAGTTGACTAACGTGGCACACAGCTACAAACACAAGCAGTGGGGGAAATGACGTAACGCGCTTACGTGCAGACGTAGGTCTGTGCAAAATCTGTGCAAGTTTATGTTACTAATATTGTTTATGTTGCACTGCACATCACATAAACAATATTAAATTAACGCATTAATGTGGATTAATCTATCATCATGATTAATCTGATTTTAATTAATCTGAAATTTTAATGCAATTAACCCATCTGCAGTACAGAATGACTCAAAATCTCTGCAATGTCTGTATCAATTCAATTAATTTCAACAGCAACTAGGGTTAGAAAGGAATTTTCTTTTCACCAAAACACTTGAAGCTTAAAATGTCACATTAACACAAAGCATAAGTTAGTCTGCAGTGCTACTAGCACTCTGGCTAACACGGTGCCCAGCTGGCAACAAAAAACTCTCATAGAGCATCGGCACTGATGGCTTGCAAATATCTCACCCCTTCTGCAACCACTGTTCCATGTTATAGACTGTTCTCAGATGCAGGCAATATTGTAAACTAGACAAAGTAATTCCAGGGAATTACGTGTGCATGGAAACAAGTTGAGGAGACAGTTTCATTATAGTACTGGTAGCTAGCTTGATGATAGTATAAGTATGATAGTAACTATAGTAACTGGAATGTGGACACAGTTGAAGTGGCTGAATAGTCAAACTGAATTTGAATAGTTAAAGCCTTGAATAGTATGAGCAATTACAGTATTTAATAGTCAATAGTTTCCATTCAGCAACCAATGGTTAATTGCCTTGTTCAAGGGTGCGGTGGCAGTGAGCAGGATTTGAACCATTTTCCAAACAACTTTCACACAAGCCCAGTTGCTTAACCATTATCCTACCACTACAGTTTCTGCGCTGTGTAGTCTGAAGAGAGTCAGATTGTATGCTTAGACTGACATAGCCACAGTTAGTCCAGGTGCACCAAACATTGTAACGAACCCTTTATCGCTTATTGAATGGGTAGATGACATGAAGTTGTGGCCTGATGTGAGCTATATTGACATAGTTAATTATTTTATTCTTCTTGAGGGCGTTGATGGCGAGGAGCTAAGGAACTATAAAAGCACGGAGGCGTACAATTATCTACACAGCAATAAAATCGGTAAAATTCTGTGTAAAAAACAGGGCGAGTTTGTATTCCTTAAAGCAGAGGTTGAACCAAGCCAAAGCATAAACAAACCAAAACACCAGGCTTGGGTAATG
Source organism: Limnothrissa miodon (assembly GCA_017657215.1). Classification (NCBI taxonomy): domain Eukaryota; kingdom Metazoa; phylum Chordata; class Actinopteri; order Clupeiformes; family Clupeidae; genus Limnothrissa; species Limnothrissa miodon. Next base: position 197,254 of record JAGFZM010000488.1, on the reverse strand, counting down.
ATGAAACCTAATGGGGTGATTGAAACGGCCGGTTGTTCCTGTATAGCAGGGTTAGGAAAATCCTGCTCCCATGCAGCAGCGATCATCTGGAAGGTAGGCTATTAACCTATAGAGATTGTATTGTTTATTATGTCCTTTGTAGTTTTTTAGTAAAATGTTTTGTGAGAGACGATGCTGCCCCCTAGTTCAACAACAATAGCGGCGCACAAGTGTTTGAATAAGTCTTGTTTGAATTAGCCAAGTATGTTGTTTGGGTCGAACAAACTCAGCCTGCCGACAACCGGCTGTCAATGACAACGTTGTCGTGTAGGTCGGCCCAATGTAGTCAACAAAATTCGACCCGACGTCTGTTTACTACCTGGGACTAGTTTAGAAATTCAGGACCATCACCGGTAGCTTTT